>JAHHUM010000036.1:260851-630216 GCA_036173005.1 Crenichthys baileyi
TTGAAGCGGTGTTCCTAACGTTTTAAACATTTCCATCCTTCTCCAGAAGCTAGCTGTGCTGCATTGCTAGCATTAGTTTACCCACATTTTGTCGTCCCCTCTGATAATACTAGCTAAAAAAACTTTTTGTTAGCAACTCGCTTTACTTTTTAAAGTTGAGTTGGGTTCCTGCCTCCATCGGTTTCCACAAGGGGGAGCAGTCTCTCACTTCTCCATATAAATGACTCATTAAAAGGCCTCTGCAGAGATAAATGACTGAATGTGGATGAGAAAATACGGCCATCTGATTCAGGTGTGTTGGAGCAGGGATGCATCTAAAGGTTGCAGGATACTATCTCTGCAGGACCGGAGTTGGGCACGTCTGGTGTAGCCGAACAGCTGCAAAGACCTACTGCACACCAAACGATGTTTCACTAGAAGAAAAGGTGGTGCATGGCGGTGCACTGCTCATAACAAGGCTAATGTTCAACCCAAAAAATAAAGACACAGGAGCCGGATGAGTTTGTGATCACATGAGCACTTTGTTATTTAACATCCATAGTAGTTTGATAACGTCATACATCGTATAGGATCGACACGGACAGAAGAGCGGTGTCACTGATGCTGAAGGTATTTACAGGCAGCCAGCGAGACAAAGACCATAAATCCTTCTCAAACAAATCAGTCTTAAACCCCTGAGCCTTCCTGCATCTCTAGTTTATTCACCACCATGAGTTTATTTATCGGTTACATGTGAACTCTGACCTCAACTAACCATCAATCCTCCATGAGAACATGGACTAGAGTCCTCAGATTGTTAGCATTAAATCTAAAGCTTTTACTTTCTGTATCAAATGCACTGATAAATCATTAATAACATTCATACGTACATACTGTAGAACTCTATGGCAAAAACAAACCTTAAAAACTGACCACTGAAGAGTTTAAATATATTTACAATTCAAACACAAATGTTAGAAATTAAAACTGTACCATAATGAAATAAAAGCAGATTTTTGAGGGATATGTTTTTCCAAAAAAAGAAAAAATATGCCAGCATGCATTTCTTTAATAAATTGGCATTAATGCGTTTGTGTTGGGAACCTTCTCCTTCGTTAAGTCATATAGAACCAAAGGCTACATTTCAAACGTCAGGTAGGAAGGATGCTTGGTCAAAAACAGGCTTCCCTTTTAATATCCCCATTTGATATCTTCACAATTCGTTCTGAAAAGACCAAAGTCAAAGCAGACGGAGCATATACAAAATATATTATGATGTCAGGACAAATATAAGGTGGGTCATCGTCTCTTTTATCCCGCATGAGAACTTTAAGGCATAGATGAGATATTTTCCCCTTTAAATACAAAATATGACACAAAGTAGCAACAATCCTGAAGAATGCCCAAACTAACGGACCTTCACTGGACATTCACCCCTTCTGCATCTGTTCATTTTAAAGTGTTTTTTAAGTAGCTGAATAAATAAATACAAGTTGCATGAATGAGCCATAAATGCATTTACAGTGTGTACCAGCAGATTAAATGCACAAAACTCACTCGCTTTGTCCTGAAGTCCCCGGGAGATCAGGTTGAAAAATGATCACTGCAGGAGGAAGCAAGATTTCATGCTTTTTAAGCAAAAACTGGAAGCTTCTGTGAATTTATTCCTCATCTTGTTTTCTTAAATTACAACATTGCTGTCAAAGTAAAGCAAAGGTGCGAAATAAGTTTCAAAATAAGTGTCTGGGACGTTTTGGGAAAAAGATTGCTGAAAAAAGTCTGACAAACAAAGCAAAAAAAACAGGATTGTTACGACTGTAGTTTCCTCTCTGTAGGGAGCAGGTGCTTAGCCTGCAGCACAGCAGAGAGGGAGGGTCCAAAAAACTTTACTGAAGTTAAGTTTTTAAATGTTGCCTCTAAGTGTTTTTATCTCAGCTGTAAATGTTTCTGTTAGAGACACAAAAGGACAGACAGGACATGAGAAATGTTTAAATGGCCACTGAAGCAAACTAAATATGTCTCACCACCTTAATTACATGCCTGAAGCTGGAGAACAAATGGATTATAAAGTTAATTCCTGCTTTTCTGTCTCATTGGAATAAAAATAACAATCAGCGCTTAATAAGCAACATAATTTAAAGAAAGTCTTCTTCGGATGATTTGTGACTACATTTCTGTGGCACAGCTAGGTCAACATTTAATCAGCACAGCACAGAGCAGCCAGGTATGGTGGACAGTATACTGGTGAGTCCTCCTTCACATTGTGCCCAGATGAGAGATATTTAGGCTGAATGGCAGCACAGCTAAGCTTTTAGGACAGCTTCATGTTGAGTAGAAGTGTGTGTACAGAGTCTTTGGGTTTGCTTGGATGTAAGGATGCTTTCTTTTCTGGATGTTACCTTGATTTTGGGTTTGTGGTTGGATCTTGCACACGCCTGTGCATCCTCCTCATATTTTAATGTTTTTATTGAGTCACTGTACAGCAGAAAAGGGTGGCAGGTAAACGTTTCTCCACAGCCATTTGCTTGTTCTCTGGTGGGTTATTTTCTTTAACTAAGACCGAGTTTAATCAGAGCTGCTTGAGTCCGGTTTCCCTGTGACTGTCCTCCATGCTGTTGAGGGTCACATAAATGATGGGAACCAAACCCTGCGTGGAGCCCAGGGAGCAGAGCAGCCAGTCGGGATCGGCCTTCCTCAGGACCCGCAGGATGTCGCCCTTGTTGAAGCTCAGCTGGCCAGGCTCGGTGGCTATGTGATGGCACAATGCTCGGACGTCACTGAGAGAAGCAAAACGAAAAGTTGAATTAAGATTTCTAACAGTTTTAAATAATGGATAATAATAAAAATGATTTTTCTAACTTGAAAGTTGTACAATTTTCAATTAACTTGACTTCACATTATTTTTCTGTATTATTTTATCATTAGGAAAGTTCAACATTCCTAACAGGGCTAGCAGACTGGATTTCCAAGTAGTAGCTGGACTGTATTGTCACCCTTCAAAACTGTCCTCATCAGTTACTATGGTGATTCCCGCCTTTTTCTGGGGTGCACGGTGGGGGGAGAAATGTGCACAAGAGCCATACTGTGAGAAAGTAGACAAAAATTTCCTTGTTTTGATGCATTAATCTCACAAATGAAGATAAAAATGAGGACAGAAGTACTTTAAGTAAAAATGTTTTTGAATATTTCTGCTGAAGATAAAAAACGCAACAGTATTGTGTAAAAACTGTAAAAGCGATCAAAACCCATTTCAGCCGGAAAAAGTCAGACTTTATGTGACCCTTCAATGGGTTCTGGACAGGTTTAAAGATGTTCCTGATGCAAAGGACAGCGCTGGATCTCCATAGAGGACTGGGTTTTCTATCTTCTTCTGGTAAAACCCCATTATAGCTACGGAAATATTTTCACAGTGCGATGTATTGCTAATAAAGGTCAAAGTGCTGTAGGTGCAATAGAATAGAAGAATAATAAAACAAGACATGATATGTAATAATTGATGTGCTTTAATGATAAAATATTGCCTCCTTTATTAAAACGCTTTTTTCTAAAAAACAACAATAATCCTCATTTGTTCGACTTTTAGATTATTGGTTCAACAAAATACGAAAGTATAAATCTTTTGATATTTTCAAGATCAGTTTTTTAAGATCTGTTTTGATACTTTTTACAGCTAAATTAAACGGCTTATGTAAACTTTTTCCATCTTTAGACTCAATTTAGTCAGCTGAATTCATTTATATGGTGGCAAAGAGAGTTCTGTTTCATTCCTTCCTGACTGCCAGTGACAGTAAACAAAGTGCATATGTCTCCTCGCTCTCTGTGCAGGTCGAGATTAAATGTAAACAAACTCACGCACGTGACATGTAGCCCACCTGGGCGTGCGTCTATAAGTAGCACGTGGAAGGCTATGTTCGTTCTCTTTGATCTTCTCGCTGTCGACTGACGCGTGTTTCGCAGGTTGGTCGCTCCTATAAGTCCGTGTTTCAGCGCTTATTGGGTATTGCAGGTCTAAGAGAGGTAAGCACACTATTGGTGTGATACAGCATCATCCTGCCTGTGACTTTTTCGTCAGAGTGCTCTTTGTAGCCCTCTAAGGCTGTGGTTGACGTGTCTCTGTTTCTTAGTTGATTCTAGTAGCCGGAAGCTTGGTGTTGGCGCTTATTTTCCCCTGTTGAGCCCGGGAGGGGAGGAGCGGACAGCTGCAGTTTTCAGGTGAGTGGAAGCTGGATGTTCTGACCGCGTTCTGTGCTGCACAGTTTTGCCTGGCTCATGTCTGTATAGGAAAGCAGTGTAATTAAATAGAGGCCTCTGATCGCGTTCTTCAGTTTTATTGAAGTCCTCGCTCAGTTTGCCTGGTGCCTGCCTGTATTTCCCACGTCTGTGATTGGGATGCTGGCGTGCGCTTCGTGTGGGGTCCCTCTCCAGGTAGAGGACGGACATGATCTGTGCCCCGAATGCCTGGGCGTGGGTCATCTCAGGGTGAGGCTCTGACGGACCCATGCATGAACTGCAGCATTTTGCCGTAGTCTGTTAGAGAGAACAGGCTACGTCAGGTAGAGAATCTCCTCTTCGCGGCCGAGCTGCCACCCTCAGGGATGCCTCAACCGTGTTCCGGGAGGTGGGGGGATGCGCCAGCGGAGGAACGCTGCAGCCCACGGAGGAAGAGGCCTCGGCTGGAGCGCCCATCTCGGCATGAAGTGGACTCTTTGAGGGCCGAGGAAGAGCAGCTCAAGGCTCTACTCAAGGCCCCAGAACCCACGCCTGCCTTCCAAGCAGGAGCAGCTTGGGAGTCGGGGGAGGACCTGGAGGATGATGGAATCTCTGTGAGGGCGTTTCAGTCCTTCGAGGGCCAGGGGGACCCCTTCCCAGACCCTCGGGATCGGGAGGGGGATCCCCCGAGTATTGGAGGAAACGATGGCTCAGGTAATTCCCTCGGGAGTTCAGTTAGCTCTTGCCCAGTGGAGGAACCATGCCCGCTACGGGCAATTATTTTGGAAGCCTTGGCCAAGGTCGACCTGGACGATGCAACCGTGGCCCGGCCAATGGGAAACCCATTTTTTCGCAGGGCTCCGGCGGCCCCTCCGTTCAAGGAGCCACCGTTGCCGGCCTTCTTGGAAAAGCTTCAGTGCTGCTGGAGGGATCCTAGAAGCTTCTCCCACCATGGTCCAGACGCACGGATCCTGGAGTGCATGCGCAATCCTGGGGATCATGGTCTGGACCGCATGCCCCCTGTGGATCACTGCATCGCATCACTGGTTCTTTCCCCAGATGAGGCGCTCAGGGAGAGGGTCCGCTGTCCAGGGTTAGGGTGTCCAATGTCGGGTGACGGAGGACTTTTTGTGCCGTGCCTACGACATTGCAGCTCGTATGGCACGCATTGGCAATTCCCTCTCTGTCCTCCTGTTGGCACAGTCCCAGATGCTGCAGTCGAGCATGGCGGGAGCAGCACTGGGCAACACAAATGACGCGGCCCTCCAGGTCTTTGGACTCATGTCCAGGGAACTCTGTCGCCTTTTGTCCACTCTGGTGGTCACCCGAAGCCAGGTCTGGTTGGCACAGGCCCCAATCTCGGATGACTGTAGGCAGAGCTTGCGGAGGCTGCCGGTGGTACCGGGCCAGCTGTTTGGCCGAGAGGGCACTGGAGCGCAGTCGGCAGTCCAGCAGACCCTCTGCTCCACAACCCAGGAGACGTGACGTACGGGACCCGCGGCGTCAGTTTGCACAGCTGTGGCGGGAGCTTGGCGGTAGCCCGGGGTGGAACGGGCACCACCTCGCGGGGCTCTGGCGGGCCCGGACAGGAGCCTGCGCCCCCCCCAGAGGGCGAAGCAGGCGGCAGAGGGTGGCCTGAGGGCTGCAGGCCGACGGCGGTTAGGTTTTCACAACGGCACCTGGCCTATTGGGAAACCTACTGCAGGGATGCGTGGGTGTTAAGAACTATGTCCCAAGGGTACAGGCTGCAGTTCCGCCGTCGGCCTCCACCCCCATCGGGGGTCAGGGTAACCCCCGTCACACATCCTGCACGAACTGCGATCTTGCTGCAGGAAATAAAGACTCTGCGGGACAAGGAGACCATAGTGGTGTTCCCGCCACATTTGCAGGCCGACGGGTTTTACTCAGCCTATTTCCTGATTCCAAAGAAGGACGGTTCCCTTCGGCCAGTGTTGGACCTCAAGGGACTGAACCACTTTTTGAAGGTGCTGCCATTTCGGATGCTCCGCACCTGCGACGTCCTTCGGGTAATCTGTCCAGGCGAGTGGTTTACATCCGTAGATCTGAAAGACGCATACTTCCATGTTCCGATCCACCCAGGACACAGGGAGTATCTGCGATTCGCCTTCCATGGCGTGGCTTACGAGTTTTCGGTCCTGCCATTCGGCCTTTCTTTAGCCACTCGGATTTTCACGAGGTGCATGAAGGCGGTCCTAAGCCCTCTGTGCCTGTCAGGATTAAAGATCCTGCCATATTTGGACGACTGGCTCATCTGTGTCCCCTCCTCTGTCAGAGCACTGGGGATAGCAGTGAACCATCAGAAGAGTTCTCTCATCCCGGCCCAGCAGGTGGTCTTTATTGGCATGGCCTTGGATTCAGTGGCCATGCTGGCTCAGCCAACTTCGGACAGGGTGGATAGGATTCAGTCCCTGCTCCAGTCTTTTCGAGCGGGTGCGGCACCCCCAGTCAAACTGTGGCTGAGACTGTTGGGGATGCTGGTGGCGGCCTCGGCTCTGACTCCTCTGGGGTTGCTTTATCTACGGCCCTTGCAGAGGTGGTTCAACAGCCTCCACATGAACCCCAGGTTGCACCGGCAGGTCAAGGTGCGGGTTACATCCAGCTGCGCAGTGCTCCTCCGTTGCTGGCGGGACATATCTGCAGCGTGGGGTCCCCCTCGGTACGGTCCCTGCAAGACAGGAGGTGGTGACTACGGACGCATCACCTCTCGGATGGGGAGCAGTGTGGCAGTGCAGGTCCGTCCAGGGGCTGTGGGGGCCTCAGGAGGGAAGTCTGTACATAAATGTCCTGGAGCTCAGGAAGATTTATTTGGCGCTAAGGCACTTCTCGCCCTCTCTCGAGGGCCAGGACATGCTCGTCAGGACGGACAGCACCTCAGCAGTGTTCCACGTCAACCACCAGGTTGGGACCAGATCACTGCAGTGCCTGAGGGAGGCCCGGAGGCTGTGGACCTGGGCATACCCTCGCTTCGCCTCCATCAGGGCAATGCACTTACCGGGGACGAGGAACTCTGTGGCCGATTATTTGTCCTGACAGAGGCTCCCCCCCCCCGGGAATGGAGGCTGCATCCTCAGGTCATACGGCAGATATGGAATCCCTTGTGGTTTTCCCTGGCGGATGCCAGCTCCCCACTGGGGATGGATGCCCTAGCGAACGCATGGCCAGCCGGCCTGCTGTATGTCTTTCCCCCGTTTCCTTTGCTTCTGCCCATTCTCCACCGAGTGAGGTGTTCCCTGAAAAGGGTTCTGTTGCTGGCCCCCGAGGGGGCCCATGAGGGTCTGTTTCCCACTGCTCCTCAGTCTGCTGGACAGGGAGCCATGGCGGCTCCCCGGGTCAGGGGCAGACCTGTCGTCTCAGTTGGAGGGGAAGGTTTTTGGCATCCATCTCCGGGGTCTTCTCCTCACGGTGTGGCCGCTGAGGGGGCTGGGGGCCCCCTGACGGATCTGGACCCCCATTCAGCGGCCACTGCAGAATGCCCGAGCTCATTCCACATTGAGGACGTTTTGGGGGAGTGGTGCAGACCAAAAGGAGTTGACCCAGTTTCGTGTTTCCTGCATAAAATTTTTGAGGTACCTGCAGGGTCTATTGGATGCTGGACTGGCAGCATCAACCCCAAGGTGCACCTGGCTGCCATTTCAGCCAGCCAGGACGGGGCGTGGATGGCAGACGAGTGGGAAACACTACGGGGGTCACAGTTTTTTTCTCCGGGGTGCAAGGAGCTGCGCCCCCCGTTACGGAGACCGGCGGCAGCATGGGACCTCCCACTGGGGTTGAAGGCCCTGAGTGGGCCACCTTTTGAGCCTATGTGTCTGCCCCCACTGACAATGGTGTCTGGTAAGAATGCTTTTTGTTGGCGGGGAACAAAACTAAGCGGGGTCAGTGAGCTCCACGCCATCGCCATCACCCCTACCTGCCGGTTTGGGAAAGGCAGTTTGGCCCCGGAGTAATGCTGTGGCCGAAGATATCCTTTCTCCCTAAGGTTCTGCCCCCAGGCTACGTGAATACAGCCATTGAACTGGGGGCACACTGCCCTCCCCCGTTTCAGTTCGAGGAGCAGAGGCTGGCTAACACGCTGTGCCCGGTCCGGGCATTGCAGCTGTACATGGTGGCTACAGGCGCTATTCGCCAGTCGGACCAGCTGTTTGTGTGCCACAGGGGACAGAACAGGGGGCGAACCCTTTCAAAGCACAGGCTGTCGCATTGGGTCATAGATGCTATTGCGCTGGCTTATGAGTCTGTGGGGGCAGCTGCCCCTTCTGGTGTTGTGTGCCATTCAACCAGGAGTGTGTCTCCGTCCTGGGCGGCACTGAGGGGCGTGCCGCTGGGGGATATCTGCGCGGCGGCGTCATGGGCAACACCGTGCACGTTTGCACGCTTCCACTGCCTCAATGTGGCACATGAGTCCGCACTGGCCTCGGCAATCCTGCCTCTGGCCCCTTCTACTAACTGAGAGGTGGGTGAGTACTGCATTCCTCATGACATTGCAGGCATAAGTCATCCACTTTGTTTATTGTCACTGGCAGTCAGGAAGGAATGAAACAGAACGGAAGTTACGCTGTTACTATGGTTCTGTGAATTCCTGGATGACTGCCAGTCACACTGGTCACTCGGAACTTCTCCCCTGGCGAGAAGATCCCAGAGACCGAATGTAGCCTTCCACGTGCTACTTATAGACGCACGCCCAGGTGGGCTACGTATCGCGTGCGTGACTTTGTTTACATTTAATCTCGAACTGCCCAGAGCGCGAGGAGACATATCCACTTTGTTTACTGCCACTGGCAGTCATCCAGGAATTCACAGAACCATAGTTACAGCGTAACGACTGTTAAGCATAACCCACGACAACAAACAGCCTGAACATCGCAGCAAATCAAGAGAACATCATCAATTGGAAGCCTCTGCTTCACATATCTACAGAACTAGCAAACATGAGCGATTCAGATATTGCAACAGATGCTTTTTCTGGTCCAGATATCGAGTGTGAAATGTGTTTACCATGAAGACGACTGTTTGGTTTCAGTTGCACGCCTCGATGGCGGTGTCGCTGTCGTTTGGCTGTGAGTTGCTGTAGTAGGAGGCGACGCCTTCTTCCCACCACCCGCTCCGATGGTCACAGCTACGAGGTCCAGAATAGATCTGTCCAAAGCAAGCCAACCTGATGGAGGCCTGAAACCCAAAGCAGAAACAAAAGTGTAACCTTTTAAATACGAAAATAGATTATTTAGTTCTTTCTTTTTAGCAACAACCATCTTTATGACACCCGTTCCTGCCGAAGATACACATTTTTCTCTTTCTATATGTTGGAAAAATGTATATAAGTTATCATTGCTTAGTTTAAACCATGCTTATGTTTGAAGTTCTGCTCTAGTTAAGATGATTCCTGTGATTGGTTTTTAGTGTGTAAAAGGGTTTGTGGAAAGTTAAGGAATGCGGCCTGGAGTGGATCACTCTCTGGATATGACATGCATGGGAATGACTACATTTTTGTTGAAATCTTTGTAAGAATTGGCTGAACCAATTCCCGCTTTTTGCTTGTTGGAATGTGAGTTGTAAATAAAAGGCTGGTGCAAGGATTTTCCCTTTGTGAGAAGGAAGTCGCTGTTTGGCGGAGGACTGGCTCGCCCTTGCAAGTCAAGCTTACTTGGTTCACTTTTGTCTTATTTTACACTTGTCTGTATTTATCAGCTTTTTAACTCTAACACTATATCAGATGGAAACTGAGAAAGTTGTGGCTTCTTAATGTGCTTTTAACCAACAACAGTGAATCTTAAATACAAAGAAAAGATGTGTCTGCATCAATTTAGCACGTGCAGTGGCTGATTATAGATGTGCAAATCTTGTTAGGTGAGGAAAATGTTGTTATAAATGTATCAGGGTTAAGAATAAAAAGATCAGGGCTGTGTGATAAGAGGAAAACATGCAATCATAATATCACTGTTTAATAATGCACTCACAATATCAGTTGCAGTTAACCCACATTTCCCCAACTCTTGTCTTTTTCTTACATTGCAATGACCGCACTTTTTCCAGCCCTAACGTCACAGTAACTAAAATCTATATGTGGTCTGGCCACCAAAACTGGCCAAATATATTACTGGCATGCAAATCATAAATGAATGTCCCATTAAATATAACCTAATATAGCCTAATATTGTAGCCAAGCACTTCTTTGCACTGTCCAACGACAGCAAAGAAGCCGGCAGTGGTGGAGCGGTGCTGCAAAGAGGGAAACATTCAAAGCTCCTGTGAGCGGCAACGTCCAAACAAAACTGTAAATGTATTTTAGTAACAATCTAAGGCTCACATGTCTAAGAACTGATTTTTTTTCTAAATCACATCAGCCCCTCAGAATGTGACAGGGATGTGAGTGCTGCAAAAATGTGGTCAATATGTTAGGTGATGGGCCCAGTGCAAATGCTCTAAAATAGAGATCATATTTTGTATGTCGACACGCTTGGATGTTAAGCTAAGGACAGCGATTCGATATACGATGCAGCTCTAAATAGGATCAGAATTCATCCTACTCCATTAAGGACAAAGACATGTCGTTTTTAAAGGAACCAGGGTTTTAATTTAATCCAGATCTTTTTCTGGACTCATTTTTTAAACTGTTAAATGTTAACATGAAGAAACAGACTTTTCTCACCTTGTCTTTTGGGTTTTCACTCTCAGTTCAGCTCCCTCAGCTCTCTGAGGAGAACCAACAGTGGAACCGAAGAGCCTGCCCCAGCGCAGACTCTGTCCCTGTGAGGGGCTCTCCTCCTGGGATGACACTAGGACTCCAGACCCAGAATCCTCCACGACATTTATATCTTTCTCTTGGTTGAGAACAAACTCAGGGGGGCTGCCCATCCACGAAGGCCTGGATCCTCTGGATCCAGCTGACTCTGCACCAGAACTGCTGTTGCTGCTCGCCCCTTTTTCCCCTACAGAGATGGATTCGGCACCTTCAACCACTCCTTCTCTTGTGGGCGGAGGTTGGTTCTGTCGCCTCTCTGACGATTTCTTCCTTTTCTCAGCCTTCACAAACTTCGAGCCCTCTGTGGACTGGTCGATGTAGACCTGGGAGGACTGCATGAGCTGGTACCACCAGCCAGCCTGCTTGTTCCCCCGCTGACGGCTCTCCTCTCCAGGATCTTTTTCCTTCCTCCTGTCCCGCTCCTTTACATCCACTCCTTCTTGTCCTACTCCTTTCACCCTATGCCCTTCCACTGGCCTGTCCTTCCAGAGATCCCTCCCCACTGGCTCTCTCCTACACTCCGCCCTGTCCATTCCTGGCCACGTTCCCTCTCGCCTCAGCCCCAGCCTCCCGTTCTTCACCTCGGTGCCCGAGTCTCTGACCATCTCGCTGACGGTGGTGCTCCATCCCCTCATGAGCTGGAAGGTGGAGCGGCTCGACTGCCCCGCCGAGCACAATTGCTCCTTGCGACGCATCTGCTCCTGGCCCTTCTGGAAGAGGTGCAGCTCGAACAGGAGGTCGAGGTCGAACGGGAGGAGCGACAGCGGCTGCAGCAGGAGGAGGAGCTCCTCAAAGAGAGGCTTGCATGCCCCCTGCGAGAGGGGGAGGAAACCCCATGGGCTGTAGTGTGCTGCTATTATATCTGTAAGACAAAACTCAAACATCAGCACAACAAACAGAAGAAACAAACCTGAAAATATCAAATGTAAGTCACTCTGGTGTTACCTTCATGTGTGTAGAGATGATTAAACCAGAACTCCAGAGATTTCATGCTGAAACAGAAGGATGATACAATATTACAAGTGCAAAGAAAGAAAAAAATGTCTAATGTCCTGCTCTGATGGAAAGTAGCAAATTTGCTATTACCTGGTCCGTCCATCCATCCATCCATCCATCCATCCATCCATCCATCCATCCATCCAGATGCAATTTAAAGACAGCATCCAACTACCTAACTGTTTGCGCAAGGTTTTCAAAGAGCTGCATGACTTTTAAAAGCACAGTGATTGATTCTGCGAGGAGCTGCCACCAGAAGGCATAAGCAATGATTCAATTTGCACCTCTCCACCTCATCAAAAACTGAGATTCTTACGAAGTGGAGGTTTGTAAGAGAAGACAGGGAAAGTAAACAAAAATCTGCAGAAGACTGAGCTGCTTCAAAAGCCAAAAAACCATCCTACTCAGTGTCTGATATTATGGCTGATCAGCGCTGATAAAAGCTTTTAAAAACAAGCATTTTAAGAGGAAACTACTGCCTTCTGAAGCTTAGAAATCATCAAAAACACATGGGAGTTTCAACTCTCATGCACTTAAATAATTTAGGCAAATTTAATTTACTCCAGCTTCAGGTAAGCAGTTACCAGAAGAAGCAATAAGAGCAAAAATGGAAGACTTTCCAACATTAAATGGTCTGTCTTCAGGGATCAGCATGGGGAAGACACAGAAAGCGATGAAGAACTCACTTGAGCAGGCCGAAGATGAACGCGTTCAGCCTCATGTTGTGACTCGTCAGCTCTGAGAACTGGCTCACCTTTGAGAACAGGCTGTGGAGAACTCGTGTGGACGGTCCTGGTGGAAGGAATGTTTAAGAAAGGATTTCAGTATCTCCTCAGAGGCAAGATCTCAGAAGGGTTCAGCTTTTTATACAATCACCAGAAGAGTTATCATCCACTGCTGTGCCTGAAACACTTTTACACGAATAAAACCCTCTGCAGCCTCAGAGCCACACTGCAAAGCAATGATTGTTCTGGCCTTTTAAGAAAAGTTGAACTACAGTTGCTGAAGAAGATAACTTACTGCTTCATATCTTGTGGTATTGAAAAGCCTACAATTATACAGTTACAGTGGAGGGTCTGCTGGTAGAAATGAACTGCTAAGGTCAACATCATACATTTGGTAATAAGACCTCTAACTGTGCTCTCACCCAGCTGAGTGGAGGCCTCCATGACGCTCCAGGGCTGACAGCGGCGCTGTCCGATGATGAGGTCCAACACGTAGGCCTTCAGACCGTCCTGCAGCAGGTCACGGAGGGCCGGACACAGATACTTCAGGATCAGGTGCCCCACGTTGGGACTGACCCAGCTGTTCCCAAGCTTGGCCTGGTGGGAATGCAGGCAGATTCAAAACCACAGTTTTCCAAAACTTAAAGTTATTATTAAATTTCTCTTTTCTGTCTCCGGGTAGCCCAGCATGAACCTTTAAATAACAAACAATCCATATTAACAATTACATGACTGCACCATTTATTAATTAAAATATAGAAATGACTCTGAAATACCAATGCAATATATTGCAGAGTTTCTCTGTTAGAAACCAACGAGAAAGACAGGTAACCAAAACAATAAGTTGGTTTTAGAAACCAAAAACAGACTCAGGATTGGATGAAGACAACGCTTTCATGTTCCAATGATCATCTTAAAAGTTCTAAACTGAACTACAAACAGAACCGCACCTGGTCAGATGCCGCCATTTGACCAGGTTATGATCTGGTTTCCACTTAGTTTCCAGAGAAAATGAGCAGTCCCAGACAGCAGAGACCGTTGAGCTCTCAGGTTTGTTTATTAGAATCACTAAAATGACCAACCTTCACGTCTGGGTCTCTGCTGGTACCAAAGTGGGCAACAATCAGGTCCACGGCGGTGTTCACTGCTTTCACCAAACCTGATCAAAGGAGAATAGGAGCAATAATTAAGTAAGTGGGTTATCTTTTTAGCTGCACTGTGTTGAGTTTTTATTTTTCTTTAGAGATTTATTTTTTGCAGCACTAGTGGCCTTTATTTTTAGGCAAATAGGAAAAGGGTGGAGAGAAGGGAAGACATGCGGGTTATTGACTAAACAAAATCCTAAAAACACACAAATGGTTAAACTGCTACCTGACTCCTGAAGTCAGAAACAAACCTGCAGACTATCTGGAACATAAGGTCACACTCATTTAAACAAACTCCCTCTTTAAAGCAAAAGAATCTTATTATCATAACCAATTTTCCTGTGTAAAACTCCACCCTTAACCTACCTTAGAAAGGTCCGCTAACCTCCTTCCATAACCCATTATTTCTCAGTGTCTCTGCTAGTTTCTAACTGGGATTCTCCAAACTCTAATGTGAGATTCTGTTGAAGGAGATACTGACCACTTTTCCTCGCTCTGCTACTTTCTCCTGCTACTCTACTTCTAGGCCTTATTTGTACTTATTGTAGCCATTAACTTTGTGTCCCGTCTCTGTTTTGTCTCTCCATAGAAGGTACACCTGGTCCCGTACTTCTGTGTTCAGCTTTGCCAGCGTCATGGACCGAGCCAATGATGGACCCACTAAGTCTTGTTTAATCTCTTTGTGTGTTTTTTTTCAGCGAAGACGCAAAATACGATTGTTCTCTGAGCCCGGTTCTGCTGGAGGATTCTTCCTGTTAAAAGGGGCTCATTCTTTTCCACCATCACCAGATGCTTGCTCAGAATGAGGGATTGTTGCAAACTCTATAACTTATAGATAAACCTTTTTACAAGCAGACATAAAATGACCAACTGAATTTGACTGTGTATTATAACTGAACTGAAATGCATGCAATTAGCATTCAATCTGATTACTTTAATTTAAATTTAAATTTTTTACTAACTAAACAGCTGGATTTGAAATAAAGTTGCTGTAAAACGTTAACATTTCCTTTGAGTCAGAACTGTGCAGAGAATGAAAATTATTTGTATTTGACTAATGTGTTTTTTGCACATGATTGAGCAAAAAAATAACTTTTGATTAAACAGAAGACATTTGTTGCACTAAACAACACTTAAATATACTGCAGAACAAAAAGGGCAGATGTAAAGAAAAGCTAAGGGAGTTTATACAATCTGACGGATAAATCGTGTGTGGAAATAAAAAGCTGAAATATGTCAGATCACTTGAATTTGTTTAAAAAACTGCTAAAATGCCTTCAAGCATCAAGCTTATGCTTGATATTAGGGCAAAATCACGTGTTCGCTTTTAGTTATTGTGAAGACAGTATGAGGAAACAGGTTAATGATGTGGGGCTGTACCTCTTTTCTGCATCAGGTCCACTGAGATGTGGGACTCTGAGGAGAGGCAGGAGGAAGAGGAAGTGGAGGCATCAGGCGAGAGGCAAAACTCCTCAGGTGGTTTCTCTGTCAGGGAGAAGTAGTCCGGCAGGAAGTCACTGTAGCTCTGCTGCAGCTTAGCTGACTGACCTGCTGCAAGCACACAAACAAAAAAAAAAACATAAGACACCTGCTTAAAAATATCCGCTCTGTTGCAAACATCTCCAGATTTATTATTTTATTCTAGATCCTGAGCACCATAGGGCCATCCCAGCGAGGGGCCGGAGTAAGCTGTTGGGAAATCGAACACGTTGCGTCGGGCAGGGCGTGGTCCCCCAGCCGGTCTAAGCTCCATGTTACCAGCAGAGTGCCCCCCAGAGGCCCTCTCTACTCCCAGGGGGTTTAAGCGGCGGTACTCTCTCCATTTTAGAGCCTGGGGGGAGAGGTGGTGTGCTGTGGGAGCGGGTGGAGGGGGTTAGGGTTGTGATGATGTAGTCAGGTGAGAAACAGGGAGGAAAGTGAGGTATGTAGAGTAAAATGATGAGAGCAGCAGTAGATATGAAACATGCATGCAGTTAAAAGAACAGGAGTACATTTAAGTGCATGCATGAGCAGAGGGAGGAAAAGAGAAAAGAGAAAAAAGATAACAGTAAGAATGTGCAGGACAATCTTTTTGATTTGCATCAATGTCATACAGAATTCACTGAAAGCAGGTTAATAAAGTTGCAACTGACATAATCATATAAACTATTTCCCCTTTACAGGAAAACCTGTCAGAGCAGTCTAATTCTGGAAGCAAAAGGCTCAGAGGTTCAAGACGGCAGATAAAAATAAAGAAAGTTAGAAGAAGTAAGTAAACATTCCAATGAATAAGTATTTGCACCCTTACATATATATTCTGTAGTTGTTTTTTTGTCACATTCAAATGTTTTAGATCATCAAACTTTTTATCGCCAGACAGATCTGGCATAGATCACAGCGACAATGAAACATGGTGGGTGTAGTGTGATGAGGTTGCTTTGCTGCTTCTGGACCTGGATGACCTGCTGTTACTTTCAGAACCAGCAGCAAATCCTGAAGGAGAATGTCTGGCCATCAGTTGGTCATCTTGAGCTCAAGCACACTGGGGTTATGCACAGGACAATGTTTCAAAGCACACCAGCAAATCCACCTCTGAATGATGAACATTTTAGAGTGACCTAGTCAAAGTCCAGACTTCAGTCTGACTGAGATGCTGTGACATGACCTCAAACAAGTCGTCGATGCTAAATGACACTCCAATGGGGCTGAATTAAAATATACTTTAAATAATAAGAGTGGGCAAAAACAAAAGAACAATGAAGCTTTCGAGTTCGTTTATTAAGAATTTAAACTGGGATTTTACATGTGTGTGGTGGGAAGAGAGCTTAATGGTTTTAAAGCTAAACTAGACCAAAGTAGAGATGTTTGGTCATAATGCACAACACCATGTTTGGAAAAAACCAAACACCCCAACTGCGAAGCTCAGCAGTAGAGGGGTGATGATTTGGGCTTATTTTGCAGCCACCAGACCCTTGGAGTCATCAGTTCGACCATTTCCATCAGTCTATACTAAAGTATTGTAGAGTCAAATGAGAGAACAACTACCTGACAACTGAAACTTGACCAAACTGGGTCATTAACTGGACAACAATCCCAAACACAACAGCAAATGTACACCAGGATGACTGAACGAGAAAAGAATCTCGGTGCTCCAGTGGCCCAGTCAAAGTCCAGACCTCAAAATGTTTGAAATGTTGCTGCAAGAACTTGCGAGAGCCACGCGGAAACAAATGCCCACAAACGCAAAAAAATTAAGAGTGTTTCAACATCTGACCAAAAGTAATAATTGTATGGTTTTTACACACTGATGGCGGTAGGCTACACTGTAGCCACAGCTGCCTTGGGGTCCATACAATCGGCGCCACTAGGCCCTCTGACCACCATCAGCAGGCAAAGCAGGGT
Source organism: Crenichthys baileyi (assembly GCA_036173005.1). NCBI lineage: Eukaryota > Metazoa > Chordata > Actinopteri > Cyprinodontiformes > Goodeidae > Crenichthys > Crenichthys baileyi. The sequence goes on from JAHHUM010000036.1 coordinate 278,044, forward strand.
TCGAACCGGCAACCCACCTTTACAGGACGAACCAACACCACCTGAGCCATCAGCGCCCAATTACATCACCTTACACCACAAAATTACTAATGAAAATCCTAAAAAGAGTAGATGTGATTTTATCCCCCTTGAATCATGATTTCATATTTTTTTAAGGGAAAATATGACCAGGATAAAGTTAAAAGCTGTATTTTGTCTCGGGAGGATCCAATAACTTATTCTTTAACAGTGTTCCAATTTATTTTGGAACCTACCATTTTGAGTTCTGGTTCCAGGTCCTTTGCTTCTATCTGCATGTTTTCCAGAGTCCAGACAGCCCAGTGGGCTTAGAGCGTCAGTTTGAAGAGCCGGTATGTTATGGATGGACCCATGGTGGAAACCCTGTCCCTGCACAGCAGGCAGCGTAGGCGGCATCGCCCCTCTCTTCACCCCTAGAGATGGAGGTGGAGGAGTGGGAGGCAACGGTGCTGATCCGCTTCCCTGTTTAACAGTAGATGGGGTGTGCAGCGAGTTGAGGCCTGCTGAGAGCGGACAGGAGAGGCTGTGTGCTGGCTTAGGACTGGGGGTGCAGGTGGAACACGTCCCAGGGCTGGGCGCCCCCTGGAGACGAACTGGGGAGTAGCTCCCCAGAGGTGAAGGTCGGACTGTTTCGGTAGGAGCTGTAGTGCTGCGGGAACTCTGGTAGCTGTGCCCATTTTCAGCAGCTTCTTCACTTTCCTCACCAACAGGACCTCCAGAACCGGAACCTGAGCCCGAACTGGAGCGAGCCTGCATTCCAGAGATGTAGTCAGTGAGGAGTGGCAGCAGAGGCTTTGGCTGAGGGGGTTTAGACATGAACTGGTGGTGGAAGGTGAAGGGCTGGATGGGGAGGGTGGTGGGTCGCTGGTCTTTACTGTAACGGATCACTGGTGGGCTTTCTGAGGAGCTCGACAGAGCACCTGGATGAGAAAAAAGACAGAAATCCAGAGAATGAACCAAGAACGGGTTAGTTTTACACCAAACAGAAGCAGTAGTAAATAAAAACTCGGCAGCATAACTGATTTATTTCATTATTATACAGAAAAAATATGACAATTTAAAAGCACCACAAACACCAGCTTAAAATGATCATCATCTCATTAGACCCTAACCTATAATAAATGGATTTTTTTATTACTAATGAACTGTACACAGGGTTAAAGGGCTGTACGGCAAACAACGTTTTGGTTCTTTCATGCCTGTATTTAGATCTTTCTTTATTTTCCTTCTTTACTCTTGTAAATAACTTTTTAGAAATATATTTGTAAAATACAGCAATATCTATGAGCTTTTCTGGCACAACATCGGTTGATATTAAACGGTGATGATATTTTTGTCAACATGAAATCTGTCTGGTGAAGCCAAATCAAGTTGCTGTGACTTCATCTGGGGAAGTAAGTCTAGGTGCATCCATACTCCTGGCCCGGATCAGGGAGTGAGAAAGTGCACACCTTCAGTTGGCCCGGTTTGCTTTTACACAGAGATATTTTGGTCTAAAATCCAAACAAAGACCAAACAAAACACTAAAGACCAAACAAAGTCAAAGTTATGCAGTTGGAACGGATTGTTTCGGGGGCAGTATTGCACTGATCAACAAGAAAAGTATGAAGAAGAAACAAACTCTTTGGTCTTTGGATTCGCACTATTACTTTGTTTTTCCTCTACTACTTCTTCTTCTACTACTAAATTGCGCTGCGCTGGCACTTGTACCCGTGCCAGGGTGTGGTTCTCTGGTCCATTTCTTGGTACAGGATGGGTTTCCACTGCTGTGGTCCGCTACCAGAAAGCAGACTCAGGCACTGTGCAAGGCATTCCAAAGGTTTGGTGTGAAAGCACTGTAGGTCTACATTATGAAGACTTATGCTCTAACCTCTACACCCTGTTGTTTGAGACTCTTATTTTGAAGTAAGACAGGAAGTAGTTCTGGAGCTGCCCTGTGGCGATGACAGTGTCATAGCATCCGCCCCGCATTTCACTCATTTGCAAGGCAGCCTTTAGGGCAAAAAAAGAGCCGGTGACAGAAACACGCAAGGTGTGAACGATTTGTAATCACTGTGAAAATATGGTGGGTTGGAACGGGTTGGGGGGTCAGGGGTCAGCTCCTGCTACCCAAACCGGCACACAGTTAGGCGTGCAACGCTGATGGTTCCTACGCTGTCTATTTTCAGGCATACGTGATTAGAGACACCGTCTCATCTGGGATAATTTCTTGCACAGATTCCTTTTCTGCAAAAGCTCAGAAATAAAGGTTTAACACAGATAGTCTTAATTACCTTTTTATAGCATGAACGCTGGATTAACGAACAGCAGATCATTGCTTTACTTAATTTTTTGTCTTTGATAGGGAGGGACAAGAACACCAGATCATAGTCAACTTGAAAGAGAAAGAGTTGTGGTTGGAGAAGTGTTTTATTCAGGGACTCCAGCTGTGACTCCTCCTTTCTGGGCTGTCCTAAGAGTAGGTTAGTGTGTGAAATCAAAGAGTCAGAGATTCCTACCAGCCGCTTGTGTATAGTTCAAGTCCATGGTTTATCCCATGGCTGGGGCTCAACAATCCTAACTTATCAAACCTTACAAAGCCATGACATCATCATACGGGCTTTTTCAAATGGTTTAAAGAAAAAGCGATCTTAGTGTAAGTAAACTGCTGCATTTGAGGCAAGTTAAAACAATTCTCTGGATATTTCTTATTATTTTAAAATTTAGCAATTAGAAAGTTTAGAAAGTCTTTTTATTAAGTGCATGTAAATATCTGGTTTCTACTGTATACACCTATACACATGCAAAACAAATTAGGCACACAAAAATGAAACTAGACCACGAAAAAAATACAAACATAGGTTATGTCCAACAAACCTGGCAATATGCTGATGCAGGCTGTAAATATTCTTTTCCATTCTATTCTAATTTATTCTATTCTATATGGATTACAGATTGTTTAAAACACAGTTTATGATTTGTGAAACCGAAACAAAAAGAAAATAATTTTCTTAGTTTCCTAAAAATATCGGTACAATCTGCCTGCTGTTGAACACATGAACCCCATATCTTGCGTCACTGCGTCTCGTGAGCTGCCTGCATCGTCACAGCTAAAATATATAACTGATTGAGGTGTAAAGTGATTAAAAAATACTTCTGTTTGATGCTAAAAGTATTTACAGGAATATCAAACGGCAGGAGTTAATATTTCAGAAGCTGAAAGTAGTGAATAAACAGCAAACATGACAGATTCCTGGGGACTGACTGAGGTATTTTCAGCAAAATACAGCAAAATGAAGGTTAAAATGTAAAATAGCAAAAACTGCCCAGTCACAAAGCTCAGCAGCCCTTATCACAGACAGCCATACTACTCACACTGCTCTGACAGGCCCCTCACGCACTCACACGAGGCCCCTCAAATGTATATGTATCCCAAAAACACACAGACATACCGAACCTGAGGCCCTGCATGAGAAGAACATGGAGGAAAGCTGTTCTGCAGCGAGTCAAAAACTCTTTTACTGAGTGTTTATGGATCCACTTTGCTGCATGACAGACAGGAGTGTGCGTGACGTCAGCGGTGTTGCGCAAGCTGTTTGTCACCCGAAGGCTGGCCAAAAGTCTGATCTGGATGCAGTGTTGCCTCTTGGCCACAAGGGGGCGAAGTTGAGCTGTTGTCAAACAATGAAGGCATTGGGGGTGAAGAGGGGAGTGCATAAAACACACACAGCTCCCTCTGAGCGTTGAGGACAGAAAGCTTCTTGCTTTTCAGTTTGGAAAACGTCCTCCATTATCCGTCTAGTTTGCCATTTTAACACCATCTCATCATTCCGGTCGGCTGTCTTCCCAGCTCTCTTCTTTCACTTGGGACTATTAGACAGACGAGCCTTTTCCTTTCCAGATATGTGCTGCTTGTTAGCATCATTAGTGCGCAAGCTGTTTCAGCTGGGCTTTTCAATTGAGAGCTGCACTGCACCCTGCTAAGAAGCTGAAATCTGATGAATAATATATGATCCGAGAAGCTGCATAACTGCTTGTTATGGTTCTAAATCATGACAGGCCTTCAGGATGCAGTAACGAAAAGAGAAAAAAAAAATAACAGAGGCCCATGGGTAAAAATCAAACTCTAAATTCAACCTAAAATTAAACAGCTTTAAGCACATAATGCAGTTCAATCTTACAGATGGCTATCCCATAAATTACTGTCTAGATCTCTCTTTAATTAAAGGGGTGGGTACGGTTCTGTTCTGTTTGGGTTAGAGGAAACTTAAATAAGCAATACAATGACACCTCACTATATGTGTGTGTTTCATGGGTACAAAAGAGAGACCCTTGCTACCCCCAGCTAATATTTTTAAATGTCAGTTTGTTTGCTATGTGGGCAAAGAAAAAAATATTTTATGGTTATTTACCTGAACTTTCTGTTGCATTATAGGGACATATTGTGAGCTAACTAATTATTACTTACATTTTTTTCCCATACTAGTACAATGTCATATTGCATTTTTATGATGTAAAGTTTTCTTTAGGCGTCTCAGAGTAAAGAGAGGCTTAATACAGATGCAATTATGCACTACTTTAAGTTGGTCTATCGCATAAAATCCCAATAAAGTACATTGAAGTTTGCTGTTGTAATGTGAAAAATCCACAATTGAATACTTTGCAAAGTATTGGATATTGTACAGTAAAAGTACAATTTTTGTTTAAAAAAAAGCCTAGTATGAGACAGAAAGGTGACTTTTATATCATAAATATCATCAAGTAGTAAGACCTTTAAATGCATCCTTTTAGAGATGGACAAACATGAAAACAAAAACTGTTTTTCCAAGGAAAGTGTGAAAATCCCATTCAGACAATAAAACTGTGTAACTGTCTCTGGATTTATAGCCACCCGATGATTAATATTGTTACTGGAAAAACGTATTAGATCTGCATTTTTCTGAATAAGTTGTTTGTTCTCATTTTTTTACAGAGCTGCAAAAGGGAACATCAGAGGATTTCTGGGAAACTTGGTCAAAGCTATCCATGTTATCCCAAAGGACTTCCAAGATTCCAAGCATGAATGGGTGTTTATCTGACCCCCAACAGGAAAAAACAGCTGAGACTAGGACTGGCATTAAACACTCAGTGATCACCTTTGTACTAAATGGTTCCCAGGCTGGTCTGTACCCACATTGGAGCCGAACCTTTTTCCATAAATGCTGTTTACACATGGGATTTAAAGCAGGAATGTTCTGCTGGAGAAGCTTGGAAGGAAGACATAACCAATGTTTCTGTAACAGGAAACTCCCACCTACTAATTTACATCAAATGTTATAACTGTTATCTGAAATTAAAATATTAAGTTTTACTTTAAGCTTCTTAAAATTATTTTATGTTTTTTTTTACCAATTTTTTCAAAGATTTTAGAATCGTATGGTTTTACAGTTTGTATTTTGAACAGATGCAAAAGCATTGAAGCAGTTGTAATGCTATTGAGCACATTTCTTGTTTTCCATTTCTATCAAAGTTTTCTGTCTGCTACTTGCTCAGCATGGAAAATAAAAATTTTAGTGAAAAGAGTAAGAAAACGCAGATTTTGCTGCAGCTCAGCCATACTTAGCAGAAACAAGGTTAAACATGTCAGGTGAGACGTTACACACTCTAGGTTGTGAAATATTCAGAAACTAAGGTTTAAACTTCTTTCACGTTCAGTTTCCTCTCAACATGAACAATTTCTACTTACATTTTTAGGCATATTTATCTGTTCTCATCTAAAGTCCCACTGCTATAGGACTAATAGTTTTCCATCTAATCACCTCAGAGTCCAACTCCCCATCATATTTCAGCTCTGAGTTTGTATCGGTAGATGCATAAAAGGTTTACACATTTGTCTCTTGGGATAACATCTAGTCTTCACACAGTGCGTGTTTGCTTTAGGCTACCTGAGTGCTGCTGGGCTCCCTCTGCTCCCTTAGAGAGGCTGGGCGGGAATCACCATAGCAACCAAAGATGTGATTCAGCATTTTACATCACTCAGACGGCTCTTTTTCATTATAATTATCCAAGGCTTTATCAGGCTTCAAACCCCTAACAGAATCAAGTTTATGTATGTTGGATTTTTGGTCCGCTTTACTTTTGGGAGCTGCATGTTTTGATTTCAGAGTCCTTACTGCTTGGATGTGAAACACAACAACATGAACACAGGTATGCAAAAACACTCACACAAAAGAGCCATGCAGGCCTCAGTGTGGCTATGCAGAACGCATTGGTGTAGGGGATTTCTCTGCAGCAATTCCTCCCGTTTACCACCATCATCTGATTGCTATTCAGAACACGTTTGGCCCAATTCTTTATTCTCACTGAAGTTCAGAATACCAGCTCTGCATCAGTGTGTTCTGAGAACATCAGCCTATACACGCAGTAGCTGGAGGAGATCATCTCACAGACAGAAAAGACATCTAAAACAAGGTTTAACATATCCACCTGCCATTAAAAAACACATTTACCGTGTAAATACTTTTGCATGTCCAGAACAGACAACACATTTATGTAATACACTCATTTATTCATGTTTACCTAATCAGCCAGACTTTCAAGTATTTTTGATCAATGCTTCTGAATGAATATTTTTCTTTGGCTGCATTTTTACTCATTTTCATTCAAACTCATTGTTAAGCCTTTAAAGTGGAACCAAACCCCAAATCAACTTTTTTTTGCAGATAAACTATAAATTGCGCCTTTATAGTGCTGTCTTTATGTTACTGTGCAATTTTTTACATTTTCCTGTAAACTTGTTTAATTCTACAATATTTGTCTTAATGCTGTTGCAGTTGTTCCCATTGGTTCAAACGGTACAGCTTGGTCCATGTCTACGTCACAGCCCCGCGTTCAGGTATAAAACCATCTCACTCTGACACACGCCCCCGTGGAGAGTTGCTCCTCCGCTACCTCAACAGCGCCCAGCTTCGGACAACGCTGAGTCAGCGCCTTGAGTCAGCGGCTCGAACTGATAAAACTCAGGCCCGCTGGGCTCCACAAAGCCTCCCTCAACCTCCGGTGATGAGGGGGGGATGCAAAATCCTCCACCTCAAAAGACCAATCTGTGGAGAAACCACCAGCGCTGTTCTGCTCACTTTCCATGTTTTAACATGCCAAATTAAGCTAGCTGCCACTTTCCCTCGTCCTCCTGACCACACCCCGTTTAACCCCCTCCGCTTATCCCTACACTTGGCCATGGCCCTCAGTGTCTCTTGGCACCGTCCACTTTGGTAGCATTTTTCAAAATGTGTCTGGGGGCGGGGTTACATGGGGTTTAGTTCCACTTTAAAGAAATGACTTTCAGATACTGTTCTTCTGCTGCTGATAGTTATTGAAGCTCGCATTCCTTAGTTTGTCCTCCACTTTTCCACTTCCCCAACTTTTTTAACCACACACTACATCATCTAAAGGAAAAACTAATATTACCAATATTAAAGTAATTAAAGTAATTTTAATTGTGTCAGTAGTACTAGACTGTTTCAAGTCAACTTGTTAAGTAATTATATCGTTTGCAAATGGGAAGAATCTTTGAAGAGAATAAGAAGAGCCGAATACTCAGCCATTCCTGCTCAGCTGTGCTCGGAATCAATGCAAGTAGAGGCTTGACTTCATTTCAATGGCAACACTATGAGGCCAGTTGCATGCAATGACAGACAGTAGGCATATACTTGTAGAGTAAGGGGGACATACCTTCTGCCTTGGTTTGGCTCTCCTTCGCACCTTCCAGTTGTTGCTCAATGCTACCTTGACTGTAACACCTGGTGAAACGAACAGGTGACACCACCGGACTGACGGACTCGACGCGCTGCTCCAGGATGGGAGAGAAATCCACAGATGAGTGCGAGTGAGTGGAGTAAGTGGAGGAAAAGGGGTCTGCAGCTGCCTTCATCAACGGCGATCCCCCCGCACTGCCGTGTCTGCGTTTGCTCCTGGCGATCTCTGCGAAGGAGGTCACACGCGGAGGAGGAGGAGGAGGGGGAGTAGTAGCCTGCGCAGCGCTCTCGCTCAGCCGGACGGGGCAGCTCAGCATACGTTCCAGGGAGCCAAGCTGAGGAGAGGGACACCTGTCCAGGTTGCGATCGTAGCTGCGGGAACGGGGCCGACTTCCTGAGGGGGCTCCAACGCCAATGACTCTCCGTTGAGCCATAGGAGGAGAAATGTTGACGTACACCTGTCCTTCAATGATGGCAGGGGCAGCTTCACTCCCTCCAGCGTCCTGCTGATCACCCTTTTTCTTCCTCTTTTCTTTTTCTTTTGCTTTCTCATCATCCTTATCTCGCTGAATCAAGAGACAATGGAAGAAAAACATACCAGTCAAACTTCTGAACAAGAGACATATTGATTTCTGATAAGAATTGCTGCAGTTAGTGGGTTCTCTTTGGAAGCATAACTATAATTTTTTTGACAACACTTAGTTTGACCAATACTTATGGTGTATTCACACTTGCCACTTTTGGTCCGCCTTAAACGGACCAGAGCTCGTTTCCCCCCTTGGTCTGGACCTTTTGTGCAGGTGTGAATACACTCAAGTGAACCCTGGTCCGGACCAAACAACCGGACCGAGACCCACTTTTTGAGGTGGTCTCGTTCCGCTTCCAAACCGACTCTGGTACGGTTTGCTTATGGTCTGAATACAAACCGGCCCCGATCTGAACCAACTACAAAAAGCGTACGTCTCTTTGGTCATAAAAAGCCACCGTAGCCGGTAGCAAAGGTGTGTGTTGTAAGGTAATCATACCTGATAAGCTGTGTGTTGCTTAGCGACGCTACTGGCTTGTTGTGGGACAAGCCACGTAGAGAACGTCGGCGTTCAGCACGCATTCTCCGACGCGGTTCCAAAATTATAAATGGAACGTCTCAAAGTCTGCATTGAATGAGCTGCTTTTGACTCTCACAATAATATTGCAGCTGTAATAACGGCACAAATATGCAGAATAGAGGTGCTGCACGCAGCACGTCTACAGCCGTTTTCCTAGATTTCCGGGTCTGTGTTGTGTCCCGCCCCGTCATTTCTGTCCAATGGGAACAATGATCGTGACCCGTGTGGCTTTGTTTACAAGTAATAGTCCACTTGCAATAAGTAAAATGTGAAAACAAACCGCACCAAATGAAAAACATAAAGTTCGGTTTTGGTCCGGTCCAAACAAGCGGACCAAAGGACTTTCCTGGTGTGAATACACCCTTAGAACACTAGAAAACTCCAAGGAACTTAGCGAATATCTAAGAGGAAGAAATACAGATTCACACAAGTTGGGAATGTCTTTTCACATTTCAAGATCATCAGCTCAAACAACTGCCATTCACTGGATCTGTCACCACTTTGCTTAGGTCTGGAAGAAGAAAAAAACTGCCTCCCTACCATAAAATGAAACTGGATGTTTGTAGGAAGAAGCCTGGAACCAACAAGGCCCAAGGATGTTGTACCTGAAATAGCTGGAAACAAGTCCCACTGTCTGCAGCAAAGCTAGTTTTATATCACCATGGACTGAGAAGGTGCCAACAAAGAAACTGCTCCAAAACTGACTTCATCAAAGCTCCAATAAGGGTTGCAGCTGCTCACATACACAAATCCAAACTCTTCTGGAGAAACATTTTATGGTCAGAGAAGACAAACACAGCTCCTTGGCCACAATAATAAGAAAGAAGTATGTTTGAAGGAGTCAAGCTGAGGCTTTCAAACCAAAGAAAACTCTACCCACGTTCAGGCATGGTAGTGGTGATCAGTGATACTGGTGCACTGCAAATAGGAATGACATAATGAAGGAGGTCCACCTCCAAAATTCTTCCACTTTCCCTTAAATCAACAGACAGATGTTGCTGCATTCCAGCAGCACGGTGACCCCAACCAGACATCAACCCTGGCTTCGGAATGAATAAATCTGTCTTACAGATTATAAAAACCCAAAATTCAGGGTCTCTGAAAATCTGAATTTAATAATTAAAGTCTTGAAATATTTCACTCTATGTGTAATAAATCTTTATGAGTATAACTTTCTGAAATCAGTGACAAAGATATTGGACTTTTATTTTTTTATTCTAATTTTTGGAGCTGTACTTATAAATAAGCTCCTCCGACTCTGCCAAGAAATGTCTTCAAAAGTCCAGCCAGATTGGTGTGGTCCAGCTGCCACTTGCTGGTGACTAAATATTAGATGGGTTGTATGCGTATATTTAACCTTGTGTCGAAAAGTAAAAATCTAAAATAAATTAAAATTTCTGCACAAACGTTCTTTTATTCTTTGCAGTTCAATGTTGTACATATCATTAATGTTCATACCCTTTATGAGATGATGGAAACTTCTGATTGAAGCTGCAAGCATTAACCTGTGCATTCAGCATATTGTGATTTAAGGTTAGATTTGACTTACTTGAGATGACTCTCCATCTTCGTCCTCCTCCTCCAGTCCCACTTCCTCGACTCGCTGCCTGAATAAGAAGTACTCGCTGGGCTGAGTCGGGGTGGGGCTGCCCTTGCTGTGCTCCGAGGAGCAGCTGTTGACCGAGGAACCTGCAGGACTGGGGGACGACTGGGATGAAAGGTCACAGGTGACCAGCTTGTAGTAGTTCTGGGTGGCGACAACAAGGCGTGCCTGACTCTGCAGACAGGAAGCGAGGTCACCAGAGGACCCCACATGAGGAGGGTGGAAAGAGTTGCAGTTGGCGTCGAGGTCGAGGGGTCCCTGGTGCTCAACGGAGCAGGAACAGGTGGAGGATGTGGAGAGGTGTGGTTCTCGGATAAGGGGGAAGGTGTTGGAAAAACAAGACGGTTGTTGATGTGATAAAGGAGGCTCGGTCGGGGAGGTGTGAAGGTCCAGGTAGAAAGCCCCTCCAGATGTGTCCTGTTGGTTTCCTTGTAGGTCAGAGACAGACGAAGTGCAGGAGTGGTCAGTGGAGCTGTTGAAGTTAGTGGGCCCAGATTGCAGCTGCTTCTCCGGGATGCTGTTGTTCATCTTGTTGTAAATGGCACTGAAGTTGACGAGGACGCCCTCGGAGCTGTTGCAGGACGAGTCGCTGCCGTAACCCTGCTGGAACTCTGAGAAAGGCTCCGAGAAGGTTTCTGGGAATTGTGGTGGGAAGTTCTGGGAGAGAGCACAGCAAGAGCAGTGCTGATTGGACGAGCTGGAAGAGTAAGAACCTGTCTTGCTGCTTTGGCCACATCTCATTGGATGATCATCATCTTCTTCTTCTTCTTCTTCATCGTTAACCCAGTCATGCTCCCCACAGTCCATGGACATGTTGGAGCCGCTGCTCCCGTGTCGGCGCTCTCTGTCCAGTCCCAGGATGTCCAGGTCCTCCAGATGGTTGGAGAGATCCGAGGCTGCTCCTCTCAAAGATTCTCGACTGCTTCCTCTGCCTGAGCAGTGCAGCAGGAAGGGCTCAGACGCATACCCGAGTTCATGTAAGTGAAAGGGAGCCAACGCATCATCCAACATGGAGTTTGTCTCACTGTGGAGGTGGAAGGAGGAGTCCTCTAGGTAACCATGGAGGTTGTCACTATCTTCTTCATCTTCCTCATCCTCGTCTGTGTTCAGCAGGAATGGATTACGCCGCAGAGGATTCCTGTTTCTCGGTTTGACTCTGGGTAAAGTGTGAGCTGTGATTAGTTGGTCCTCTGAGTTGCTTGAGGCAAACGATGAATCATCGCTCGCTGTGCTCCCCCCCCTCCCGCCACCACTCTTTTCTCTCCCACCGCCGTGGGAGGACCAGGAGCCACTGGAGGTCTGGATCAGGCTGCTATAGAGCAGAGCCTCCCTCTGGAGGACATCTCTCTCTGGCAGTGACGTGGTGCGGCTCAGTCCAAGGTTCTCTGATGGGCTGAACAGGTTGGTCCTCTTCAGCGAGCTCCCGCAGCCCCCCTGCCGCCCCCCTGAAACCTGACAGTGCACCAGGGGAATGTGATGCACGATCAGGGTCTCACCAGAAACTTTAGGAGGGCTGTCCATAGTCACAGAGGAGGAAGAATGGAGCTGGATCTATAGCAGCAGATTGAGGCTGGAGCAAAATGTTGAAGCTTTGCTTGTTTGCAGATGTTTTCACTCAGTTGGGCCCAGCTTTGCAGGGCCGCCATGGATCTGGAAACAGAGGTTGGGGAAGTCCTCGCCGTGGTTAGAGTGGTACATCTGAGGAGAAACAAGAGAGACAGAGAAGACTTCATGAGAGGAAGCACCAAGCTTGAACATTCAAAGATAACAAAAATAAAAATGAAAACATTAATGGTAATGGAGGTAATTTTTTAATGGAGGTAATTTTTTATGGTTTTCATTCAGTTTTGGTATCATTATAGATCAGACAGTTAAAGCCATATATATTTAACAGAAGGAGGAATTCTTTGTATGATCTTTTCTGCAAGAGAAAAAGGAAAAAGACTGACTGATCAGCCAGCACATGCCAAAACAACATGGTACCCCATCAGACTAAACAAGCCTGGATCAGTTTGGTTACTATTCGGATTGTCTTTTTCCACCAGAACATTCTCTAATCTTTCAGCAAGACAGTCTTGTAGTTTGCTGAACTTGAAAGAGAGGAACAACCAAACATCCAGAAGATTTCAGTCCTCAGAGTAAACTTCCTGGGCAGAAAGCACCCATGTGAGCCCCTGCTGGTGATCCTTCCCACTCAGAGAGAAACAACGCTGAGAGATCTGATAGAACCTGGACAGAAGCCCAAGTTGGTTCCAAGAAACCAAACCCAATCCAAAATGGAGGTATCCCTGTCAAGTCCTACTAAAAAGCTGTTTTCTGGCACCCAACTTCCAGGACTTCCCTTGTTAGGACCCTGATCATTATGTCCTTCAAACTTTCACTCAGACTTGATTATTTAGTGAGTAAAACACTTCCTAATGAAGTGCTTATCATGTGATTTTAAGAATAAATATATTCTCTGAATGTATTCCTCTCATCCCTTACTGTTAAAGTTCTCAAAGCTAATCTAAATTTGAGAACCTATTAAAGAGCTGCAGTCACAACAGTCTGGTCCTCAAGAGCTACTATCCTGCAACTTTTAGATGCATCCCTTCTCTAACCCACTTGGATCCAAACATTGTGGGATGGTAGGGCACCCCCTGCACCACACAAACCTACAAGCAGCAAGTGTTGAAGTGTTCAGTGTGGGCACAGTGAGTCAGTATCACGTGATGTGGAAACAGACAAGCAGCTGAGTCTCAAATAAGACTATGCTCTCATTCACATTTCACAGCCTAAACACCACACACATGCTGAAACAGACACCACCTCCCCTACCACCACCAACACCATCATCATCATAATCATTTAGTTACTGGGTAAAATAAGACCACTTTCATAAAACCCTGCAATCAGGTCTCTCCCTAAACATCAACTGGCTTGAAACAAAAAGCTTTTTAACAGCAGACTCCATGAAGAGAAGCCGTTTTAATACACAATATTTTAGCATTTCTGTGAATAGTTACAGGCTCCTGCTCTGTTAAATTATATGTTTTCCAACAGATCTCAGTTAAATCTTTTCACATTCCCAGTATGGTTCTAACAGTGTTTCCTCTAACAACAGAGAGTCCATCCAACACTTTGCTCTCCACGGTCAAGTTAATGTTACATCATACATAGCGGCTGATCCTAACAGAAGTCATGTAAGGTTACCTTCTCTCTAGAACAGGCCTACACTTCTCTGTTTATTAAACAAACTAAACAGCCTGTTATTACTTGTTCTATTTACACCATTGATGTCATTTCTGTGTCAACATGGTCTCCTCCCGGTATGCTCACGCTAGAAGCACCACCAGGCGTCTAATTAGTGCCACTACACATTTAATAAACTCCACATTTAAGAGGCGCCACCTGCAGTTGAAAAAGTATAATGCCACCATAAGTTAATTAAATGCAAAGCTGTGAATTACTGACTTATTTTTTAATTTGTTTGCTCATTTCGACTATAAAACTACCTGTCAACTGTAATGTGTCTTAGTCCACTGATTATTCCTTTTGGCAGGAAGTGTCACTACAAGCATTAGCTTCATCAGCAGGACAAAGTCTGCAGACAATTTTAACACCTGACAAAGGAAACCAAAAGGGGTTTTAGAGATTAGCTGCAGGGTCAGAAAGGTCGATTGTGTAATGTGTGTTAGGACATGTTGGTCAAGAGGATTAGGAGGTTAATGATTTAAATAGGTAAGTCCTTAATGGTATGACACAAACATGTCCGGAGTGTAACTGAGTAAAGTTGGTCAAATCAAAAGCATTTAAAGGTTTGCAAGTGAATGCGTCATTCCCTTGTGTGTTTGGCTAGTGGCTAGAGTGCATCAAACGTGATGAAAGCAGGTGGTGTTATATGGCAAAACAGCGCTGGACTGAATCAGCGTAAGCAAGGTGGAAAAGCGTTTTTAAAAGTAAATTTCATAGGAACATAATACAAGAGAGGCCAAACATCCAAAACGTACAGCCAGAAAATATTTATGGTGACATGAGAACAGCTGAACATTTCTTTTTACGAAACTTTTTATTATTTAGGCAGTCATCAGACAGGGTGACTAAAATCCAGTGACTGTAATGACTGAGCTAAGCTACAGGGGTTGGACAATGAAACTGAAACACCTGTCATTTTAGTCTGGGAGGTTTCATGGCTAAATTGGACCAGCCTGGTAGCCAGTCTTCATTGATTGCACACTGCACCAGTAAGAGCAGAGTGTGAAGGTTCAGTTAGCAGGGTAAGAGCACAGTTTTGCTCAAAATATTGAAATGCACACAACATTATGGGTGACATACCAGAGTTCAAAAGAGGACAAATTGTTGGTGCACGTCTTGCTGGCGCATCTGTGACCAAGACAGCAAGTCTTTGTGATGTATCAAGAGCCACGGTATCCAGGGTAATGTCAGCATACCACCAAGAAGGACGAACCACATCCAACAGGATTAACTGTGGACGCAAGAGGAAACTGTCTGAAAGGGATGTTCGGGTGCTAACCCAGGTTGTATCGAAAAAACATAAAACCACGGCTGCCCAAATCACGGCAGAATTAAACGTGCACCTCAACTCTCCTGTTTCCACCAGAACTGTCCGTCGGGAGCTCCACCGGGTCAATATACACGGCCGGGCTGCTATAGCCAAACCTTTGGTCACTCATGCCAATGCCAAACGTCACTTTCAATGGTGCAAGGAGCGCAAATATTGGGCTGTGGACAATGTGAAACATGTATTGTTCTCTGATGAGTCCACCTTTACTGTTTTCCCCACATCCGGGAGAGTTACGGTGTGGAGAAGCCCCAAAGAGGCGTACCACCCAGACTATTGCATGCCCAGAGTGAAGCATGGTGGTGGATCAGTGATGGTTTGGGCTGCCATATCATGGCATTCCCTTGGCCCAATACTTGTGCTAGATGGGCGCGTCACTGCCAAGGACTACCGAACCATTGTTGAGGACCATGTGCATCCAATGGTTCAAACATTGTATCCTGAAGGCGGTGCCGTGTATCAGGATGACAATGCACCAATACACACAGCAAAACTGGTGAAAGATTGGTTTGATGAACATGAAAGTGAAGTTGAACATCTCCCATGGCCTGCACAGTCACCAGATCTAAATATTATTGAGCCACTTTGGGGTGTTTTGGAGGAGCGAGTCAGGAAACGTTTTCCTCCACCAGTATCACGTAGTGACCTGGCCACTATCCTGCAAGAAGAATGGCTTAAAATCCCTCTGACCACTGTGCAGGACTTGTATATGTCATTCCCAAGAAGAATTGATGCTGTATTGGCCACAAAAGGAGGCCCTACACCATACTAATAAATTATTGTGGTCTAAAACCAGGTGTTTCAGTTTCATTGTCCAACCCCTGTATATGGCCTTTATACCAATGTCTGAATCACAAGGTTTAGTCTTTGTTATCTCTTTAACCATCTGATGGTGTTTATTTTCCCCAGAGCCAGTCTGCTGAGATAGGGGAAGGAAAAAGGAGAATATTGGAATCAAAAGATCTGGAACTATAAGTGATTACTTTCTTGATATGAAAAATGAAATACCACCACAACCAAGAATTGTCAGGTAGCAGAGGACAAAGTAGCAACATCACGCCCAGACAAAGTTCTGCAGGGAACACAGAAAGACGTTGAAAACTTAAACATAAGAAACTGTCTCACAGACCTAAAACAGCTGTATTGCGGGCCGGATGTGGCCCGCTGGCCTTGAGCTTGTCATGTTGGTCTAGGAGACTTAGTTAGCATGCTAATTGCTAAAGCCATAAAAAGCATCTTCTCTATAAAAATAATTACTTAAGTTTGCAAAGTTACATCTGAGCAAGGCACATCATGTCAGAAACAACGTCGTTTAGACAGATGAGACCAAAGTAGAAGATATTTGGTCATAATACAAAGCTCTATGTTTTAATAAATCCAAACAAAACAACAAAAACATGTTACAACTGCTTCCTCATTCCAATTGTCCAGCACGGGGGTGAAGGACTGATAAATCTGGCTTGTTTGGCAACCCCAGGACCTGGTCCACTCAATCAATCAATCAAGTTATTGTCTCTCATGAACTCCTCTGTTCACCAAAGTGTTCTAGAGTCTAATGTGAGGCTATCTATCTGAAATTTTAAAGCTCGGTACAAACTGGATCATCAACAAGACAATGATCCCAAACACAGGAGAAACTCAACAACAGACTAACAGAAAAGGCTAAAAAGGAAGATGCATTGAACCAATCAAAGTCCAGACCATAACCTGATGTTCACAAGTAAATGTTTAAAAACCTTTGTTTAGCTGTTGGAAGTTTCGTAAATAGTTTTCTCCCATGAACAGATTCTACATTTCTGGCATCTTTTTGTTGGCTCGAATATGAACCAGCAAAACGTTGTGGACTTTGTTGTCCATGATGCTCTGCAACAGGGTGGAGACCCGTCCACACACCTCCGTCCCTCAGCTTTGGTAAAGAGTTCTGAACACAATTAATAATTTCAGCCCAGACTTGTGTAATTGACAGCATTGAAGAGGAGCTTTTAAATGAGCAACTGCCCTAATTTGCAGTTATAAGTCCTTTAGAGCCAGTAAAAGATAAAACTCATTAGACATAAAGTAGAAATACAGAAGATTGTTGTTAATCAATGGAAAATTGAAGGAATTTAATGATTCAGCGAGAAACATTATTTTCTGGGTCGTAAATCAAACTGACAAAGTAGATTTACAGGAGAAGCGACTGGCTCTTTCAACAGTTCTGCCTAAACTCATCACTTCCCACACTAGTGGGGGAAAATAACAGTTTTATTAAAAGAAAAGGAAGAAAAAACTGTAAAATAAAAAAGGTATAAGCAAAGAGTTCCAATGAAAAGGAATAAGCTCTCCAGTCCTTTCCCTAATGGTGTTTTTAGTAAAATACAGCACGCTGTTAGCACAGGATGGGAAGTTGACTTATATATATAAAACTCTGCAGGAAAAGGAAGCAAAGCTGAAACACAAAGGACATCCTCCCAGTTAAATCATCAGGGCTGCACTTCCAGGAATATATGAGTCAGGGTGGAGAGCAGGCAGCACATCCTTACCAGTGAAACACAATTTACACTTCCGGAGAAGTGGTGATGATCGTGATTCATGAAGTTCTTCTAGTTTACTAAACGTAATCTTGTAACATCTGTAAAATAAAATAACAGCAGACCTCTTGTGTAAAAGTGGTGGCAGAAAAATGTCTAAAAGTTAACAGGCTCCCAGGTTCAGGATTCCTACAGATTATTCCATCATTTTCCTAAGAGTTTCTCTGAGTTAATTTATAAACTTTAAATACAAAGTTCAATTCATGGAAGACAATTCTACACTGGTTAGAGTTATGGACCCCACAAAAATCCCAGAGTATGTGGGTGGATGGATGGATGGAAAACCCAAAGGTCTCCAGGTTAGAATAAACTAAAATTATGCTTCTCCAATAACCCACTGGTCTGACCCGATGCATTCAGAATCAGAAATATGGTTATATCAATTCTGTTACCACAACCATAAACAAATCCTAATTCAGGTAGTTTTGGATAGGAATATTTCATTCCTGCCCTGTTTAAACGCCATGCTGCGTGCTCGGCCTCCTGCCACAGTGGTGCAGTCTGTATCTGTCTGGATGTCTGCATTCACAGGCTCCACATCCTCCCTCTGCTGGGAGAATGAATGCAGCTTTTGTTTGTTGCTCCCGTTCACCCTAGCACTGCTAAAGAGGCCTGAGGGGGAGGAGCTGAAAAGAGGAAATGCTCTAATTTAACAGGCCTGAATGCTTAGTACAATTAGGATAAAAATGGAAAAGCTAGGTTGAAACTACAGGGCATCACGAGGGACTCACTCAAATGCTTTCTCCAGGTCCACAAAACACATGTGAACCGGTTGGGCAAACTCCCATGAACCCTCGAGTACGCTGTAGGGGGTATAGAGCTGGTCCAGTTTTCCACGGCCGGACGAAAACCACACTGCTCCTCCTGAAGCCGAGGTTCGACTATCGGCCGGACTCTCCTCCTCCAATACCCTGGCGTAGGCCTTACCAGGGAGGCTGAGGAGTGTGATCCCCCTGTAGTTGAAACACACCCTCCGGTCACCCTTCTTATGAAGGGAGACCACCACCCCAGTCTGCCAGTCCAGAGGCACTGTCCCCGACCGCCACGCAATGTTGAAGAGGCGTGTATACCATGACAGCCCCACAACATCCAGAGACTTGAGGTACTCAGGGCGGATCTCATGCACCTCCGAAGCCCTGCTACCGCGGAGCTTTTTAACCACCTCGGTGACTTCAGCTTGGGTGATGACAGAGTCATCGAGTCATCGAGTCTAACCCAGATGACAGAGTTTAACCGAGTCCCCAGCCCCTGTTTCCAGCAGGGAATGCGTGATGGCAGGATTGAGGAGATCTTCGAAGTACTCCTTCCACCGCCCAATAATGTCCCCAGTCAAGGTCAGCAGCCTCCCACCCCCACTGTAAACAGTGTTGGCGAAGCACTGCTTCCCCCTCCTGAGGCGCCGGATGGTTTGCCAGAATCGCTTCGAGGCCAACCGGTAGTCCTTCTCCATGGCCACACCCAACTCCTCCCAGGCACGGGTTTTTGCCTCCGCCACAGCCCGGGTCGCGGCACGCTTGGCTTCACGGTACCCGTCAGCTGCCTCTGGAGTCCCACAAGCCAACCACAGCCGATAGGACTCCTTCTTCAGTTTGACAGTGTCCCTTACTGCCGGTGTCCACCACCGGGTTCTGGGATTGCCGCCGCGACAGGCACCGCAGACCTTACGGCCGCAGCTACAGGCAGCAGCATCGACAATAGATGCAGAGAACATGGTCCACTCGGAATCGATGTCTCCAGCATCCCCCGGAATTTGGTCAAAGCTCTCCCGGAGGTGGGAGTTGAATACATCCCTGGCCAAGGGCTCTGCCAGACGTTCCCAGCAGACCCTCACTATGCACTTGGGCCTGCCAAGTCTGTCCGGCTTTCTCCTCTTCCAGCGGATCCAACTCACCACCAGGTGGTGATCAGTGGACAGCTCAGCCCCTGTCTTCACCCAAGTGTCCAAAACATGCGGCCGAAGGTCTGATGATACGCCAACAAAGTCGATTATTGACCTCCTGCCTAGGGTGTCCTGATGCCAAGTGCTCTGATGGACACCTTTATGTTTGAACATGGTGTTCATTATGGACTAGCACAGAAGTCCAATAACAAAACACCACTCGGATTCAGATGAGGGAGGCCATTCCTCCCGATCACGCCTCTCCAGGTGTCACTGTCGTTTCCCACGTGGGCGTTGAAGTCCCCCAGCAGAATAATGGAGTCCCCGGGTACTGGTGGACCGCACTACCGCTCGGCCCGTAGGCCAAAACGACAACCAGAGACCTGTCCCCAACCTGAAAGTGCAGGCATACGACCCTCTCACTGGGTTAAACCCCAACACGAGACGGCTGAGGTAGGGGGCAACAAGCGAACCCACCCCAGCCCGCCGCCTCTCCCCGTGGGCCACTCCAGAGTAGAAGAGAGTCAAGCCCTTCTCGAGGAGATGGGTTCCAGAGCCCACGCTATGCGTGGAGGCGAGGCCGACTATTTCTAGTCGATTTCTCTCGACCTCCCGCACAAGCTCAGGCTCCTTCCCCCCCAGCAAGGTGATATTCCACGTCCCTAGAGCCAGCCTAAGCATCCGGGGATCGGGCCGCCGAGGTCTCCACATTCGTCCGCCGCCCAATCCTTTTCCAAACACTATTCAAGCCTAATGCAGTTCAGGGTCGTGAAGATGTGGAGTCTATTGGAGAAGCCAGCCAATGAGGTCAAAAGTCTGCCATGAGGTCAACAGAGGGTCAAAAGCCACGCACAGTCACACTCAGACCTAAGGGCTCTTTAAAGTCGTCCCATGTTTGAATGAAGGTGGAGGAGCAGGAGAGACCTCCACACAGAAGAGCAGAAGGTCTGGACCAAATGCTGATGTTAGTCCTCATTCAGACCAATAAAACCATTTCTAATCAACCAAAAAATAAAACTGCCAAAGTGACGCTAAGATATTAGTCCAATTATACCAGTGACCTGCCTCTAATCTGCATTTCTACACCAAAACAAAACCGAGGAAAAGGTCTTAATGCAATATAAATTAAACAGTGAACTTTTCAAACCAACATTGTACCTAATATCATTAGTTAACCTGTTTCTTGCACCCTAAATTCTTCAGTTGATTAGTTTGCTGTTCAAGGAAAACAACATGCACACAACAGAAATACTGATCAATCCCCAGGGATGGCTGTGTGTCTCAGGGAGCTGAAGATGAAAACATGACCTCCATGTCGGATTTTCCCTTAAGGATTAATGACAGCTTCCCTCCTCTGCTGGTTCTCTGCCTGAACTTGAGGAGCTTACAGAAGCTTGCATAACAAAGGCCCACAGAGTGTTGGCACTGCTAACAGGTATCGATATTATCTCATATCCAGCAACAGCAAAGCGTTGGCAGGCGTGTAAATTCGGCCAAGATATGATTGCTTTTACATTACGACATAATCTCCAAAATGGTATGGATAATCTTTATACTTTTTATTTTCTAAAGGATTTCGGTCAACAATTGGTGAAAAACACGGTTTTGGTGAATCTGACCAGTTGTCCAGAAGGAACTGGGAGTCGTTTCTTTATTGGGTCATCAAGATATTTTCAGGTGTTACAGCAACGATGCAAATACAACGTTAGAACATTATAGATGCCCATCCATCCATCCATCCCGTCTTCCGCTTATCGGCTCGCAGGGGGTAAGAAATTCAAGAGGGAAAACCAGACATGCCTCCAGCAGGTTCTGGGTCTTTCCCAGGGTCTCCTTTCAGTGGGACCTGCCCAGAAAACATCCTCCAGATCAGATGTCTGAAAAACCTTAACTGACTCCTTTTGAACCACCGTACGGAGGAAGCTTATTTCAGCCGCTCTCGTCCTTTTGGTCATGATCCATATCTATGACCATGGGTGAAGGTCTGAATGTAGACAGAGCGGTAAATAGTGAAGCTTTTTTTGAGACGATTATATGTGTAACCATAAAATATTACATATCATAACCTGATTTTAACATAAATGTATACAAATGTATATATTTATAGTTTATCATTGAATATATACTTGGAAAATCGTGTGAAAACAAAGTCGTCTATGTGGCCCTTTGGAGAAAATAACTGCCCAGCCCTGCTGTAAAGTGCTGTGGTTCTGCATCGTCTTCCCCTTCAGCATCTCAATGCATCCTGGGATCTAGAAATGTCCACACTTGTATAATATCCATACTGAGCTCTACTTCCTGCTATGTTCTTGCACAGTTCTGTTCAGTTCCACAGCACAACCCAAGGAAAATGCCCACAGTATAATAATGTTCCTGTAGCGCATAGTGCTCTTTTACAGTCCGACAAACGAGCCTGAAATACAGAGCAGGCTGGGTATACACTCACCATCCTTGGCCATAAACACACACACACACACACACACACACACACACACACCCAGGCCCACGCCTTTAAATCAGTAAAGCACTGCAAGCCGAGACCCAGGGACAGAATAAAACTCTGCAGGTTTTATAAAATAGGCACCAAACATCAATGTTGTAAATATACAACTTTGATGTTTTCTTGCAAGAAACAAGATTTCTAAACATTACCAGCATTCACAGCCAACAGGGCAAAAACTATATGTATTTATAAAACATAAGCATCACTAGAAATAATGAAGTATTTGCAGTTGGAAATTATTCAATGCTTTTTCTTTTAACAGAAAAAGATTTTTTGGAACATTTACATGTAAACTATTTAAATATTTAAGGATTCTGGTGTTCTAATTAGGACTCTGCAGCTGCTGTTTCTGCAGAATCCAAGAATTCAATAAAAAACACTAAGAAAAACAAATTAGGCTCAATAAATTTAAATTGTCGCTTTTTTTAATAAATCCAAAACCTTTATTCTGATCAGCAGCAAAAATCAACCTTAAACAGTTTCCTTAAGCAAAGCTACAACTGTGTTTTAAACACAAGCCCTGGATGAATCACAGTGAGCTTCCCATGGAGGTCAAACCACCAAAGCTTTGCAGAAGCTGCACGAGGATGCTTCAGGCACCAGAGATCCACTGCTTCACTGCAAGTTAATAACCAGCAATAAAGATATTTGATCTGCAGCATTTCTACCTTCTTCCTGACGGGCATTTCAAAATAAATCAAGCAAAGATTTATACTCAGGGAGAGCAGGTTTCTAAACAGTCCTTACCTTTAGAAATGGCAAACTTTATGCAATATGCAAGTCAGTTTTTAGACCACTGAGAACGAATCCTTTAATGTTTTTAATTTTTTGATTCAGTGTGCTATAAGCAAAAAAGCCCCCAAACTGTGCATACAACTCATATTAAAAAGGGCATCAGGATCCTATCATCTGGAGCTTGTGTTGTGATAATTTGATTGGGTCACTGATTGATCTCAATTTCAGATCTTCACCTGATTTTGTTTCAGGAACCATTTTGGCACATCGCGATTTTAAAATAGTACAACCTTCAGCTCTTTGTTGCAAATACAGATGCATTGCCTCACATTTAAATAAAGATATATCAGTCACAATATTTTATTAACGTTTAATGTTAGGATAATATTTCATGCATTCCTTGTCATGACAGTTTTGTTGTCTTAAGCTGGTTTTGCTGTTGTTTTGTCTCATTGTCTCAAGATATCAAAGCTAGAATTATTAAAGATATCAGGTTATTATATTCATTCCAACCCAGAAAGCATGTCAGTGATGCTGGCAGCTGAATCAAGATAAACCCAGGATGCAACTGGTGTTATCTCACAAACTGCTCGTTTTTAATCCCTAACTAGGTTTATTAAAATTTCTATTTATTCATGGTTTGAAAAACATAACCATGTGAAGATTCTGGACACACATACTCAGCATTATTCTTTTCATCGTTATCTAGACTTGGAGAATGCTAAAAACCACATTCTACACTTTTCCATGGTTTTTGGGACTGTGTAGGAAGTATGTATAGATTAAAACATGTCAGAAACAAAATGCAAAATGGCTTCCAGACTCCAACCAGCAACCTTGCCTTAAAAACATGGACAGCACACATGTGTGAAGGATCTCTAAAGATTCGTTTTTTCACAGTCTGCCTGGACTCCATTCACTGAGTGCTGCTGCTAATAAGAGTGCTGAAAGTTGCTGTTCAGGAAAACTGGAAAAACACAATAGGGCTTGCATCATATCTGCACACAGTAGCGCTATGAACTGGAGACCCTGACACTGCAGATTAACATCACAGCTCTCACTGAGACGTTTCAAAGGCAGACTTGCAAACACGCAGCGGGGAGACTGCATGTCCGGCCTCTGGAGGCCCCCGGTTACATAACGTGGAGAGACACATTCTGAGACTGGGAAGAACAGCTGAACGGAGCGGAGAGGATGCACGTTGGCTGACACACTGATACAGCGGTGGTTCAGAAAAAGGTCTAGCTAAATGCTGCTGAGGCACTAATCTTGTAACGCCACAGAGATTAGCTCAGCTGCCACTGGTGAGTCCTGTTGACGCAGAAAGATTAAACTGTGGAGAAACAAGAAATCCAAACCAAAAATGGAAAAACAAGCATGCCCAGTTGCTAAATCTGACCCATCAAGCTTTACAGCTTTGGAGTTTTGACAGCTCATTATTTTATAGAATCAATACTTCTTTAAGTATATATATCTTAGTTAGGTTTTGTAAGTAAAAAATAAACATAGGTAATGCTGGAAAAAGCTATGCTTTCCCACAACCCAAGCAAATTAATAAAAAGGCCTTTTTCATGCGGCTGATAATCAAAATCAATAAATAAAACCAAAACAAAAGCAGCAAGCCTTCACATGGACCAGACATGGTTTCAGTCAGGCTTAAAATACTTTAATTATTCCCCTGCACCACATGAAGCTGTGTCCATAATTCCTACTTCCAGCTGGATCTATAAAAAGTGTTTACAACTGTTTCTAAACACTGTCAGCTCTTCTGATATCGCAAGGCACCTTTAATGACTTCAGTTTGACATGATGCATGTTCCTCCTGTTTGCGGGACTGCTAATAATTACCAATGATATAAGAAATGCTGAGTGAAACCTTAAAGAGTGTTAACAAACCCTGCCTGCTTTCTTTTTAGATCAGCATTTATAAATTAGACCAGGGATCCTGAATTAAATTCTCTTATATGTGTAAATATCTCTGAGAAGAACAGAGGGAGGATCAAACATTTATAGTAGAAGCATATTTAGTGATGTAACAACTTGGCTCCAAGGAGGTTCTCTGGGTGTGGAAAACTCAACTGGTTCTTTGGTGGGTTTTCTTCTTTTGTAAAACCAGTTGAGAAGAGGCTGTAGCACCAGCCCTAATTTAGCGCTGGAACGTCTTTGTTGGGGAAAAACCCATTGAGAGAGTCAACAATGGTCAAAGCAGATATATTGAAAATTTACAGGAAACAATCTAAAAGGACCAGACGTCAGCGGGAACAGACACTGGACAACTGGCTCTTCAGATGCAATGATTATCAGAAAAGTCTGATTCTCTTGTGGAGAAACTAAAGGATCTGTCCTCTGAGGAACTTTCATTTCAGATTGCAGCTTTCGGCTCCAACAGAAAGCAAAAATCAACCCAAAACTTGTTTTTTTTCATCCATTCTCTGTTTGATAACATAAGATTGTGAACAAATAAAATTGATCTGCAATCTGGCAGAGCAGACGGGTCATGGGACTGTCTATAGAGCAGATTCTATGTATTGCAGTTCTATGATCTTGCTCAGACGCATTAGCTTTCTTTTGCTTCAGAAATTAGCTTTTAAGTTGCAGAGATACAATTGGTTTCTGGTCCAAATGACTCCCTTGGTAAAGTTGAGAATTAATATTTAGTTACCAAAATAGTTGAAAATGAAATAAACATTAAAACCATAT
Organism: Crenichthys baileyi; assembly: GCA_036173005.1. NCBI lineage: Eukaryota > Metazoa > Chordata > Actinopteri > Cyprinodontiformes > Goodeidae > Crenichthys > Crenichthys baileyi. Next base: position 303,431 of record JAHHUM010000036.1, read on the forward strand.
CCAGTTACTGAGATAAACTGTTAAATGTAGCTGCACTTTGGACTTTATAACAACACAAGGAAGGCTTTTAAAGTTGCTTTTTAATCCTCACTACATGCAGAAAGAAATGATGGAAGCAGTCCTCTCAGCCAGCAGCTACTAGCGGCTAACGCTAAGAAAGTGAACATTTAGCTGCATGTTTGTGGTCTTCAGAGAGGCCTGGTTTGTCTGTTTAACTTGTAAAAGCTTGTCAGATTTATTGGACCACCTTGGCATGACCTTTTATACATGCCAAGATGGCCTGAATTATAAGAGCTTTTTGTCTTACTTTACAGCGTCAGTATGGCAAACCTTCAAAATAAGAGCCTAAAGCGCTCTGAACTTTAAATAACATCTTTGGATGCATTGTGGGTTCGGATTGAAACACTGTAATTTATACCTGAGAAATACCATACTGCTACTTCTACTACTTCTGTTAACACAAACTAACTGTGGTGATTGTGATTACTGTCCTCATGATACACACGTTTAAAATAGTTTTATCTTTGTATGTAGCAAGAGTCCCTTTCTCTGAGTGGTCCAGGCATTTATTTTTAAATGATTTCTTTGAGTTAAGATGGTCATTTTGAGACAGAGTGTATTCAGCAGCACAATTATGCAATGTGATTAAAATATGAATGCATCTCATCTGATATTTCTGCTATATATCGCCCACCCCTAGCTCCACACGGTCACTGGTTGAGAGTCTAGAAGACACGTGTCAAAGACTGGAAGGACAGCTAATTAAAACCCAGACACAAACTCAGCGCGTTTGGTGACCGATATATACGCAGCTGATGGACAACAGCTGAGTCATTGTCAAAAGACTGCAGGTTGAGCTGGCGCTTTGTTCCAGCTTTAGTTATGGAAGCACTTTGGTTATATACATATATATTCTATCAGGAACTGTTAGACCCCGAAAAAAAAATTTCCATTAACTGAACTTACTGTTGAAATTTAGGGGTGCACCAATTGGAGTTTTCTGGCCGATCACCGATCTTTAAAAAGCCTGACCTACCGATTTCGATTTTGGACGTTACCAATTTTTTTTTTATAACTGACATTCTCAGGTGTTATAAGGGTAGACTACGTATTCAATGTTCCAATCTAATTTAATTAAAAAACACTGAAAAATATCCATGAAATAATACAAACATATTTTACCTCCATATGAGGTCGTGCTCTAAAATATAAATGAAATTTTTAGAGCATTGCAGTTCCTTTAGTCTTTCACTTTTCGCATTTTAAAAACAAACAAAACTTGCACAGCCTGTTAGATACGTAGAAAAGATCGGTGGAGAAGATCGGTTTCACATGCAAGTATCGGCTGATCACCAGTAACCCAAAATTAAGGAAATTAGGGCCGACTGATCGGCCGGCCGATTGATCGGTGCACCCCTATTGAAAATCTGTGTGATGATTAATGCTCTGCAGGAATTCTTCTGGATACATCTGGGACCTGCAGACCTGATGGTTTCTTCAGTCATTGTGAGTCATAAGTACATTTCTCTTTTAAATGTGGTTTCCCTAAACATTTGAAAGACATAAAGCATCTAGATCAAGCACATTGCTGTGGTTCACTGTGGAGAGTGTGTGTATGGGTCAGATTTGTCTTTCTTTTGCATCAATATATTCAATCCAGGGGAAGAAAAAATTTACTTTCAAAAGTTCTCCTCAAATTTAAAGCTGCTGCTAACACTGCAATTATGTCAAAGACAATAATAAAAACGAGATAGAAAAAATAAGAAAAACGTTATGCGAGCTGCTTCAATTTGGACTTAAGAATCAGAAATTTCTTGAGTGATAAACAGCAAATCATCCAACGATGAAAGATGCAGAGAGCCCAGAACAAAAACCAGTTCATAAAACAGGATCTGCTTTTCTTATTCCTGTGCATTCTTCCTGAGATCATCTGATTGTCTTTAACAGCACAGAGTCACGTAGACAACAAGATCACCTACTGTATTAACCCACAACATGTTTAAGAGGAGAACAAGAAAGCCTTGTGGAGAAAGAGATTGCAACAGATGCGCCAACGTTCTAACTGGAACCTCAGAGAGACGTTTTCCAAACACAAAACTCTGACAATTTATTGTACAAACATTTTAGAAAAAACAATAAAACAAAGCCTAAATAAAAACAGACTACAAAAATAAATCTGAGCAGTCACAGTAACACCACTAAAGGATAAATAATGCCGTCATTTCAGCAGTTTACTCAGATGATCCATCTAATCTGAATCAGTTTTGGTATCACAGTGTAAATGCTAATCCTGCAGCCCTGACAGAAACATACTGCTGTTTAAGATCCGAGAGTAATCTGCATCCCCATCATTCTCTCTGTAAAGAACCTGAAGACACTAGCAGACATAACAGGAAAAGGAGACACGCCGCCTTCAAAATAAAAGCTTAAAAAGAACTCGTAAACAAGGCCATTTTCTTTGCTCAGCAAAAGTATCATCAGTTGGGAATACTTTTTAAATTAGGTCACGTTTTATAGTTGACAGCAAAAATAATGCAGATCAAACAAATGCTTTGTCAACTATGTCTCTGATAACCTGCTTGTGCTTGTTACTTTGAAGGTTTGCCCCCAGGTATTTAAAAGTCATCCACATTCAGTACCTCTAGTTCTTTCAGCTTTATAGTTTGACCCATCGCCCTCTCACTTACTAATAGATAGATTCATCCATTCTGCCTGATCTGTCAACTATTCGCCCACAACTGCAAACGAAAAGAGGCTCAGAGCCGATCCCTTGTGTAGTTCCAGCCCAACCTTAAACCCAACTTTCTCCTCGTACCAACCACACCTCACCACTGTCTCACCTTCTCTGTATATGTCCTGCACCAACTTCAGAAATGTCTTTCCCACTTTTTGACCTACTAATAAAGATCCATATTTTGCTGTGCACTTTTTTTGGTCCAAAATCATTCTGCTGCTCAGTCATCGTCACTTATCTTCTTAACCTTGCTCCAGCAACTATTTCCTAGGTCCATAGGTCAGTGTTTACGGTCAGTGTTTGTTACAAGCTTATATTCATAAGTTTGCATGTGGTATAGCCCACCATAAGAAAATCAGAGGAGATCGAAATCAAAATCAGCAGGTCAGACCTTAAAGAAAAACAGAAATCGGTGTCTCAGACTGAAAGCCTGATTGATGCATAGGGATGGGCATTTATCTTATCATTTATTGTGCAAATTTTATCCAAATAAGATATTTGATTTATCGTAACAATGTTAAATTCCAATTGATGATCTCTGAACACCCCTAAAACTGACAGTGATGTGGGGATTGTTTGTTTTTCTGTTTTCTCCACTGTTGGTGCCATGAAAGCATCAATAAATTCAAACATATTATTAAATGCAGTTACTTAGTGCAGTTTAGTGATAAAAAAAACAATTTGTGGTGTAAATAGTACTCTCAGTTCATAGAAGCATATTTTTTAAAATTGTATGAATAGCAGTATTTGTGTTTGTATGGCTGCAACTGTAGTGAATTGCAGTCACAGCCAAAGTCAACCAAAGCCAAGTTTGAAATACCTTTTTTATCATTAGTTTTATTATCGCAATAAGTATCGTGTTAAAATTTTAAGACCATATAGCCCATCCCTATTGATGCATGTCTCTCTCTACCTAAAATGTTCAATTTTACTTGATAAACTGCATTTAAATAAAAGCCATAAATAAAATAAAGCACATGTATCTTTATATCACAAATAAGGCTAAAAAAAACAAAACCAAAAATGAAATCACAGGTCTTGACAGGCTTTTATTTTGAACGGGCAAAGCGGAAATCGCCCTTGTACGTTGTTTTGAACATGACGCGCATTGCTGAGGATGATTCCAGTAATGTGGGATCAATATGGAGATAAGAGAGGGGAGCAGGCCGCTGAAGGGGCAAACTCTGTGCCGCCAACAAACAAACACTGCCTAAATATAAACGTTATTGGTCACAACGCAATTTAAATCAGGTGCCAGGCCTGTCTAACCCGGAAAATAAACAGCGAAACATCGATGAAGATGGTGATGTTGTGTAAACCGTTAGGATCTGCCCTCATACTAAACACATAACGCCACAAGCTAGATTTAGGGTCACCTTTCCTTTAAATCGCCGCATAATTTACCGTTAATGGAAACCATACCGCCCTTAGTAAAAATATGATGAAGCGTGGAGACCGAAGCTGCGTTATTCCGTCCAGACTCAACGCGGCATCATATTTTTTTCAGCCTGCGACTCGATGATGGTTAGCGGAGCCTTTTCTCCTCTCCCACCCGTCTTCCAGCGCGGTTCAAACAACAAAAGAAAACAACATTTTCCCCCCTTACCTTGTCCGAGGTAGGCAGCAGTCGTTCAGTTTTCGATAGAAACCATGGGTGTAGCGGTGTATAGCCGAGCTGGTGGGTTGCTAGTTTTCTCCGTGTGGGAATGTTGTTTTCTCCGGGAGAGGCAGACTGCAGGCAGGCAGAGCGGCGGAGCATCGCAGGATGGGAGGGACCCGGAGCCTCACGTCAGCCTGAGGTCACATCTTGGCCCTTTAACCGGATTATCTAACCCGGTGCCGGGACAGATGACACAACAGGCATGTGACCTTTTTGGACAAGTTCACCATTAAAACACAAATATTAGGTTTTGTTTTTTGTACTCAAAAGAGTGACAGTACCTTGTAGAGCTACTCACTGGCACTGACCCCTGTCACATTTTTCCCATTACAGCCACAAACACAGCCACAAACTTCAATGTGTTTTATTTAAATTAATGAATCTTATTATTGTTCCTGGTGTATGTTGGAGTCCGGCAGGGCTGCCCTTTGTCACCGGTCCTGTTCAAATCTTTTATGGACAGGATTTCTAGGCGCAGGCAAGGGCCATAGGGGGTCTGGTTTGGGGACCAGTGGATTTCTTTTTGCAGATGACGTGGTCCTGCTGGCCCCCTCTAGCCAAGACCTACAGCATCCACTGGGGTGGTTCAAAGCTAAGTGTGAAGCGGCTGGGATGAAGATCAGCTCCTCCAAGTCCGAGGCCATGGTACTCAACCGGAAAGGGGTGGCTTGTCCTCTTCAAGTTGGAGGAGAGTTCCTGCCTCAAGTGGAGGAGTTCAAGTCTCTTGGGGTCTTGTTCACGAGTGAGGGGAGAATGGAGCGGGATCAACAGACGGATCGGTGCGGCTGCCGCAGTAATGGGGTTTTGTGGGGGTTTTTTTTTAGAGCTGAGCCCAAAAAGCGAGCTCTCGATTACCCGGTCGATCTACCCTCACCTATGGCCATGAACTTTGGGTCATGACGAAAGAACGAGATCCCCGGATACAAGTGGCTGAAATGAGTTTCCCTAGGGTGGCTGGGGCACTCCTTAGAGATAGGGTGAGGAGCTCGGGCATCCAGGAGGGGCCGGAGCAGAGCTGCTGCCCCTCCACATCGAGAGGAGCCAGTTGAGGTGGCCGGGGGCATCTATACCGGATGCTCCTGGACGCCTTCCTCGGGAGGTGTTCCAGGCACATCCACTGGGAGGAGGCCCAGGGGACGACCCAGGACACGCTGGAGGGACTATGTCTCTCGGCTGGCCTGGGAATGCCTTGGGCTCCCCTCGGAGGAGCTGGAGGAGGTGTTGGGGAGAGGGACGTCTGGGTGTCTCTACTGGGTCTGCTGCCCCCGCGCCCCGGTTCTGGATGAAGCAGAAGACGATGAGTACAGTACGAGCATCTTATTAGTATAGGGTCGATTCACAACATACATCGCCTTAAGGCACTTTATAAAACAAAAAAATTTATTTACGCACAGAAAGAAATTGTGAATTAAATCCAATGATATGGACAGATTCAAAGTCTATTACATGCAGTCCAATTAAATACTAGTAATAAAAAAATGCAGAAAGTTCTGTTTATTACGCCAATCAGTAAGAGGTTTTTCACCTAAGGAAATCCAGCTGATTATGTCAAGTCACTGACTTTGCAGCAATGCCACATGCATGCCCAGTATGAGGGATGTGAAAGACATGTGAAAAGGACAAGTCCCTTTTACTGGAAGAAATCACCAAAACCCGGCTTACTGTAAAAGGCCATCTGCTACGAAGGACTGGAGGTCTGAGTGGACTGGAGGTTACTGACAATGTGCAAACCACAGGGGGTGCTTGTTACAATTGCCTGGAAATGGAAGTAGGTTAAAGAAAACTCCTTAGGGGGAACTGAAACCACTTTTTTTCTGCCTTGTGTTGTTCCCACAGGTCAAGCCACCCTAGAAAGACAGCCATGTCACCCATATCAAAAACCACTGCTGCTTCAAATTATTCTGAACTCATGAAATCCTGAAAAACAAAAGTCAGTGTCTTACTAAATTGCCTCATATCAAAGACCCACTTTACTGTCAAAATTATAGGAATAGTTCTACTGAAATCAGTCCATCAATTTAATTGGCAGACTCATTTCTAAACTAGAGGGCTGATGTTGTTAAATCATGTTTTAGCAATGGTTACCTTAAAAGAAAGGTGTGCAGCTATCATCACTTTATATGTATGAAATCACTGCTTACAATAACACAGCTGAGAAAAACCGCTTGCGGTGGTATCATAAATTTCAACACGAGAGGCTCAGCAGGGCCAGCACTGCTAGGAAGTTAAGTAAGTGCCAGGACCACCACCTACTGATGAGTGTGCAGCAGAATCCTCTTACCACCAGTGCAGAGCTTGATTAACACAGGTGCCAGATGGGTCCAACTGTAATCGTGCACAGTTGACGTTTGGACAACAGCATTTGACAAGAAGGGCAGCAAAGAAGCCACTTCTGTCCTATCTTAACTTTAAGAACGGACTGAAATTATGCAGGAAGTCAAGAAAAGAATGACAAAGTTATTTTCTTCTATTCCAGTGAAGGAGTTGGAACAATTATTTTACATCGCTTCATAGGTTTTTGATGTAAAACGGGTCTACTTCGAAATTTTGGGTTTTGATTTTAAATTATCTTACAAGGAACCGGAATTAAAAACATTCAAGTTGTTTCCTTCAACTTTTGAACATGCTGTCATAGCAACAAAAGCAGCAGTTTAAGTAAAATCTGGTTTCTGGTTAGTTGAGGGATGCACAGCATCATGTTGAATTAAAGTTGGCCTGACCTCTACTGGCCAACATAAAGGAAAAATATTTGTATGGAATGACCATATAAATCAAAACATATAGTGCATCTCTTCACACAGAAATGTATCATTAAAAGTGAAATCTCTGCCTCAACAGCCTATTTTTTCATGTTATGTGAAATGAGCTCCATCTACTGGCCATCCTTTGTCATTAGATCCTCAAAACTGGACGTTTAAGGAGCACATTTTACTCCACATTAATCAGTCAGTATAGAGTTTACTGTTTAGTTATTGCTGTCATCCACATTTATTGATAAACTGCACTGCACAACTGAACCAACTAACATCTTTTTTATACAAATGGGATGTACCTCATGCAATGAGAATCACCAAAATAAAGCAAATATGGACAAATGTTTAGATTCAAGAAAGCCATTAAATTCTCGTAACTACACTGAACATCAAATATGGCAGCAAAAATGATATATCTTTACCTATGAAGTTGTTTTTGGTTAATGACTAAAAGGAGTCTGGGTTTACTTATTGCACCTGTTTTCAGTTAATTAGTTGGGAAGCAAGAGCTGTGATTGGCTGTTAGAGCAGTTTAAATATGTTGTACCACACTTCTCTTACTGCAGCCCTGAAGACAGGAGGTGTCAGTTTGTTGTCTAGCTGTAGTAGCAATCTGTCACCAATGATGAGGCTTCTGTTATGGTATTTTCATGTTTTTTTTTCATATATCAAAACCAAAAAATGTTTGCTTTAAGTAACTGAATATGTACCTAAAATATTGTTTGGTTTCTAGTGTGGTGCTGCCTTGGCTGCTCTTTGGAGAGCTTCAAGCAAGTATAAAATGTGAAACACCTTATACTACTTAATTCCTTTTTTGGGTCAGTTAATCAAGTAAAAAAAACTTAAAATTGTATACTTTTCAATTATGTCTTTTTGCACAGCCTCCATTCATGGCTTTGAAAATACCAATGCCAGGAAAACCGAGCCTCGTTCTCAGCCTCAGTCCAGTCTGGCCCGCTACCAGCCGGACCCCAGGTCCCATGCCCAGGCGGCCCGCTACCAGCCGGACCCCAGGTCCCATGCCCAGGCGGCCCGCTACCAGCCGGACCCCAGGTCCCATGCCCAGGCGGCCCGCTACCAGCCGGACCCCAGGTCCCATGCCCAGGCGGCCCGCTACCAGCCGGACCCCAGGTCCCATGCCCAGGCGGCCCGCTACCAGCCGGACCCCAGGTCCCAGCCGCAGGCGGCCCGCTACCAGCCGGACCCCAGGTCCCAGCCGCAGGCGGCCCGCTACCAGCCGGACCCCAGGTCCCAGCCGCAGGCGGCCCGCTACCAGCCGGACCCCAGGTCCCAGCCGCAGGCGGCCCGCTACCAGCCGGACCCCAGGTCCCAGCCGCAGGCGGCCCGCTACCAGCCGGACCCCAGGTCCCAGCCGCAGGCGGCCCGCTACCAGCCGGACCCCAGGTCCCAGCCGCAGGGGGCCCGCTACCAAAAGGACACCAGGTCCCAGCCCAGAAGCAAGGTTTTTCATCATGAGCAGAAATCCTGGTTTCAGCCTCACCCAGCTGTCCGGATGGTACCACCTCCACCTAAGTCATTGGAACCTGGACAGCAATTCCGCAGTAATGTAGGTCATCCTCCTTAACTTGAAGGAGCATTTAGACCTTAGGGAAGGTATTTATATTTTTGACCACTATTACAAGATCACAGACATTTTGTCTTTCCAGACTTCAAACCACAAAAGATGCAGCTTGACCAACTAGGCCAAAGATTGACATTAGGAAAATAAAAGCCAATTCATGGATCTGTGTGGTAATGGTTTTTCTTGGGTCTTGTATTCTAATTCTTGTTTAATGAGGCAATGTTTATAACTAATCTAAATTTAAGGATATGTATTACTTGAAAAATTTGTAATAGGACAGGATTCAAAACGGATCAAAACATGTTTGTTGCTTTACTCGTACAGTTAATTAAAAACATCTGTCCTGTAAGATTGTGGGGGGTCAACCATCCAAAACCAAAGTTCTGGATGTCTCATTAACACCTTCAGAAGCATCCTCAGGTTTTCAAGATGAGACTGGAAAACTAAGCTGAATTGTTGCTAGTTTAAGAGTTATCTAAAACCAATTCTATTGTGCTCACAAAAAGCTTAAAACACACTTCCACTTAAATTACAAGAAACCTTAAATTTGTCTGTTAGGATCAATAAAATACCAATGGACTTGTTTATATGCATTGTTGAAACCATGTTGAGTCAACATTTGGACAGACTGCTTTAAACTCTTAACATATAAAGCATGGGTGGCCAACACAAGATCTTCAAAGCCAGTTTATTGATTGTTTCAGGCCTGCAGTAAGAGAAGTGTGGTACAACATATTTAAACTGCTCCAACACAGCTGAATCAAATGGCTGGCTCATTACCAGGGTGTTCAGCACCTGAATACATACTGGATTGGTAACTAAGCTGTGTTGAGGCAGTGAACACTTAAGACTGCAATATTTCAAATCTTGGCCAATGACATTGACAAAATTAAACTTTGAGGTGGAAAAATTCAAACCTAATGCAGTTGTAGTATTCAAATAAGAACTTACTAGACATGTTATGCAGTCATTGCATGCAGTTACAGCTCCAAACATGTTCAATATATAAAAGTCCAATATTTACTGTCACTTATTTCAGAAAGTGAAATTCAAATTGAACTAGATTCAGATTGAAATATTTCTAGTGTTTTCTGTAATTATTGATTACAGAAAATAAGAACCCAAAATTTAGTGTCACGGAAAATTACTGCACAATTTGGAAGACTGCTGACCTGCCAGTTGTCCAACAGTTAATGACACCCTCCATAGGAAGTGTAAGCCATAAAAGGTCATTTGCTAAAGAAGCTGGCTTTTCACAGAGTGCTGTATTCAAGCATATGAATGGAAAGTTAAGTGGAAGTAAAAAGTGTGCTAGAAAATCATGCATTACTGATAGCCACAGCCTTAAGAGGACTGTGAAGCAAAGTCAACTCAAGAATTTGGGGGAGCTTCACAAGGAGTGGACTGAGGTCGGACTCGGTGCATTAAGGACCACTGAGCATAGATGGGTGCCATGTCGTCTACTGGTGTTGGCCCACTGGATTTTCTGAAGATCAGTCAACAGAGGCATCTACCAGGACATTTTAGAGCACTTGATGCTTCCTTCTGCTAACACTAGATGGCAGAATATGACAACTGTGTGAAAAAACCTAAATCAAATAATGGGTTTGTGCTTGCAGAATATAGTTTAAATATACTAATTTCAGTTTTAACTATTTATAAACATATTTTGATCCAAATCAAAGATAATGTAACATTTACACAAAGGATCCATCATAGGTTTTGCAATAAATTATGATTAATAGTATTTTTGGGCAGCAGAAGTTCTGCTATAATTAACATTTTCATATACATTGAGCATGATTTTACCTGCTCCGATGTCTTTAAATCTGAATTTATTAAGAACTGAAACTTTTAAGGTTACTGATCTGATCTCATCCGGTGACATGGTGATGACAGCTCCATGCACATGCATTCATTATATAATGTTGGTTTCAGTTTTTTCTGATAAAAAATCAAGATATGTTTACATTACATGTGTAGAAGTTCTGTTTATAGAGTCAGATGTTTTGGCATCTGTCCTTCTGCTGGATCATTTTAGTTGAATAATCTCACATAAATCCAACTCAGAGTGGGTCTCCAGGTGACTGAATTCATGTGCAGATATTAAAGCGATGCCACTCGATAACCTGAATGAAGTGTTTTAAAAGTACCTTTCCACCTTCATTCAGGGGTCAACTAAAGACTGAATAAAAAGTGTTAATATATAAAGGCTTAGTTCTTTATGGCACCCTGAAACCCACTTAATGGCCACTTTTGTTGATGTTGTGATTCAGATTTTTCCTACATAGATTTAAAAAGGCTACACAATGTTTCAAAGCAAAAAAAAAAAAAGATTTAAAGACAAATTAGTAAAATTGCTCATTCTGTCTGAAAATGTATACAGCAAAAGAAAGAGATGCCATAAGATACAGATGACACAAGCTAACCTAAGTCTAAAATTTTACTGACAACTGATACATTTTACAAAATTTTTGATAATGCATAAAGCCACCTGCAGAGATTTAAATTTCCTGTACTCATCGGCAAGGCGATCACGGCCCCTTCTATGCATATGTTTGCCTCAAAAATGACTTTCAAATGTCATTAGCAACCAATCTGACTGGTTATCAAGTTTCATAACGTACAAATAAAGTTAATTTCACCTGGAGCATGAATTGCACTTTCTGAGGCAATTTTTACCAATTGCCCTCCTAAAAGATAAAGGAGCTTTTTTATTTTTATATAATATTTATATTTATGAAATTAAATATCTAATTTCTGCAGCTTTAGGGAGTAATATTACTTCTAATAGAAATCGTCTTACCAGCACTGAATGAAGTAAAATAAAGCATTAATTAAACACCTACGTTGTACAGGGGGTTATTTTATTCCTGAATGCAGTAATTAAAAGAAGAATGAACTGAGTGCACAGACCACATAAATTATATACTACCTATGAAACGTTCAGGTGTCCTAGAACCAATAAAAAATTACGGACTGCTTATTATAAGATCAGAAAAGAACATCAAAAGAATTAGAGAAAAGGGTTAAGCAAACTCATATAGTTTATGTAAATGCTGCATTCAATGTAACTCAGAAATGAGAAGTTGCAGCTTGCTTTTCAAATATTTCTTACTTTAATAATGCATTATAAGGAATGACTCTTTATATTAAATTAACCAAAGGAAGTTATGAGCTTAGATGTTTTTAAAATACTGAGCTTGGTATATTATTAGCAAATTAACCAATAAAAATGTATGTTCTAGCAATGTTCTCTTTGAATTTCTGTCAGATGTTTAGTTTCTCAGCTGTCACTGAACACAACACAAGATGTTTGATCTAAATGTGCTTCTCATATAAAGCCGACTGTCTTTTAAAGACTTGTTTGAAAAAACAAAAACAAATTCCCATCAGACATAAATGTATAACCCCAGCCTGTGATAGATTAGGTGGACGATGGAATAAAAGGCTTTTTTGAAAAAAATAAACACCTGCAGATCATTAAGAACCTGCCTCCATCAGCTCCACCTGTTCTCAATCAAGCATTCAGAACGAAGGAGCAGTGATTGGCTAGTTTACATCAAGTCACCTGCATTGCAGATTTTCTGGCTCTATGGAAAGAAGAAAGACATACACTTGTGTAGTTTGTTAAGTCTTACTGGTATTTCTAATTTTGTTTCTAACTTTGTCTGAAGCCATGGGACATATTCACTGGTAATTTTTTTGTCAGTTCTTTTCAACAATTTAACACTGAACATTTTTTTGAGTGGCCCGTATTTATGTTTCAACATTATCTATTTCTAGGGCGGTTCTACTGTGGCTGCTGGTCATTGGGGAGCTCCAAGCAACAATTAAATGTAAGCCTACTGTTTGAAATGGCACACTAACCTCAAATTATTATTTTTGGATTGTCAAATAATTTAACATCTTGGGTACACTGGCTTATAACTTTCTTGGCTGATTGCTTGACAGCTGTCCCTCATGATTTTGATTCTGCTAAGAGCAATGAGCCCCAAGTGTACGGCTACCAGCTGATGCCCCAGTATCAGGTTTCCACTTCCCAGCCTGAGGTTCTCTACTATCAACAAAATTATCCCGACATTCCTTTTGTGAATTGGAGGTTACAAATGCCTCATAATCAGCCTAGGGATAATCCCCAGCCTCAGAATTCAAGTGAAGAAATTAGGCCTCAGCCTCAAGTACCTATTAAGCAGAAAAATCTGCACTCCAGAGGTCCTAATTACTTGCAAAGACTAAAGGTCAAGTCCAGAAATTATCAGCAAAGGGTTCAGCGCCATGCGCCCAACAACTACCAAAATCCACAGGCGCCCAGCTACTACCAGAATCCATATCCCCAGACCGCCAGCCACTACCAGAAAGCACAGCCCCAGGCCCCCAGCCGCTATGAGAAACTGCCAATTGAGGAACCTGGCAACCACCAAATATTCCAGGGACAAAAGCCTGAATTTCAGGCACCAAGCAACCAGAAGAAGCATTTGCCCCAAATACCTAGCAACTACCCAAGGCCTGAGGCACCTAGATTCTACCAGAAACCTAAATCCCAGGTGCAGAACTACCAGGAAAGCCCTTTGCCCCAAGCATCCAATGAACACCAGAGAACTCAGCCTCAGGCCCCAAGCCATTACCAGCAACCAAAACCTGAACCACAGTCATCATCCATATACCAATCAATAACTAAGCCCCTGAGGGTTGATCCTCAAATGCTAAGCTACCAAAAGAGAGCACAGCCACAATCACCCAGCCACCAACGAAGACCTCAGCAACCTCAGCCTCAGGTTCCAACCTACCAGCAAAGATCCCTGCTCCAGCAGTTCTTTACACCAAGGAACCAACACAAAAATCAAACACTATCATTAAGACCACAAAAGAGAACTAATCCACAAAAGTCTATGCCCCAAGTGCCATCCTACCAACAAAGAAGTCGCCTCGAGACACCCAGCCACTACCAGAAACCCCAGCCCCAAGCACCTAGCCACCACCAGAAACCTCTACCTCAGAAGCCTGAGCCCCAGGCTCTAAGTTACCAGCAAAAACCTCAGTTTCAGGCACCTAGTCACCAACAGAGACAGCAGATACCAGAGGTCCAGGGCCAAGGTTTTTTAAAGAAATCTCAGTTCCAGGCACCTAGCCACCAACCAGCACCTCAAACTTACAGGCTTGAGCCGATGAACCAAAAGCAAATGCAACCCAAAGCGCAGCGCCACTACCAGAACCCACAACCACAGACGGCTGAGCTTCCGGTGCCAAGTGACCAACAGAATTCTCAGTTCCACATATTCAGCCATCTACGCAGAACATCCCCACAAAAGCCTATGCCTCAAGAACCAAGCCACCATCAGCAACGTCTGCCACAGAAGTCTGAGCCCCATGAGACAAGCTACAGGCAAAGTTTTCCACTACAGGGACTCAACTACCAGCAGTGGCCCAATGCCCAAGGTATAATTGGCCACCAACAAGGGTCCCCAAACCAGGGGTCTCGGGGGTCTTCCGACCAGCAGCATCATATACTCCAGAGGCCTCGATCTTATGGGCATGGATACAAGCAAACTCCCTCATTACAGGTACCCATTAACCAGCAAAGGCCTCAACCCAATAGATCAGACAACCAGCAGAATTTGCCTAAGCCTCATGCACCAAACGATCAGCCAAATCCTCTGGTCTGGGAACGTCCGTTTTCTGATGGCAAGTTTCACTCTTTGGATCCATCTGAAGGAAGACAAAGTGTTCCACCAGGTAAGTTTACAGTATTTATCCTTATGACCGAGCAGACTCCTGTTTTCTACAGCCTGATTTATTTATTTATTTTCCTTTTAGGGTGAGTTTGGAAGTAAGAAGACTTGAATACAACACAAGGTTGTTTTTTTGGTCTGTTTTTGCAGGCTCATCCAGCTTACAGCAAAAGTTAATGACGACTAATGGCTAAACTGTCGTTCCTTTTCTTTACAGTTAAATAAAATATTACTTAAAGGTTTGTGTGATGTGGTTGTTAATCTTAACTTTAGGTGATGTAATCATTGTTTTTGATAAAGTATCAAATATCTTTTTGTTATAGAAAAAAAATTGGTAGCTTAAATGAACATTAACCTTGTTCAAGAGAAACCAGAAAATGGTATGTATTTTGTGTCGGTTTCTAAGCTTAATTAGTGATGAAAATACATTTACCTGTTTTTCTTAGTGGAAATCGGCCCTTGAAGGTATTCAACCAGTTCTACTTTAAAAGTAAAGGACAAAAATATTGGTGATTAAAAATTAAATCAATCCAAAGTGAGTAAGCAGCAACCTTTTAAAATGGATAATTGGAAAGATTGTGAAGTTATAACTATTATGTAAAATTTCTTCGGAAGGCTTTATAAGAGGTCAAACTAAAACGTTTTCTCTCTGTTCATTTGCAGAACATTTTTGTATTTTACGCTAAAATTTGATGGTTTACATTAGACATGTATTGGAGTTTATAAAGTGGAGCAACTGGATTATGCTCCAACTGCTATAAATTAGTCAAATAGGTTGAATGTCTTTACTCAAGATACGTCCGCAAATACAAGTCATAGAAATTGTCAAACACCTGTAACGACTAATGAGATTCTCTAAATTCCTAACTCTTACTCCGGTTCATGAACGCAGCAGAAGAGCCGCCTCGCTCTGCCGGGTTTCAGCCGGTAGTCTCTCGGTCTCAGCCGGTGACGGTCGTCCCGTAAACCCCTCGGGGCTCCGCGGATGGTGCACATTGCATCTTTATTTCTTTTTATTGCTTTGTGTGATGGGGCGGAAAGTGAATGAGACGTGGTTGCAGTATAAATGACTGCGGAGCAACAGGCAATTGGGTTGGAAAACTCACTGAGGGCTGCTCGGCTTTGGAGGAACTGTTGCACAAAATCCTGCTGCGATGTCCCTGCTGTGCGTCAGAGGTATGCGCTCACACTGCAGCCACAGGTCGCTCTGGTTAGATTTGTTAAAATCAAGTCATTTTGATATACTAGTTAATTTGAGCATGCTTGCAGTGATTTTATTGAGCAATGTTGAGATTTCTCTTGACTTTTTATGAGGAAAAACAATTTAAGTACTAACCTACTGTAGAAATTCTAACATATTGTTTAGCATTACTCCAAAAGCATCAGATCTATACTTTTAGTTGGGAATAAACTGTACTTGAGCTTAAGTAGATTTAACTGTTGCATCCAGTTGCTTTAATGAAATGGTTTTAGAAAAATGGTTCAGTCTGGCTCAGTTTGAAGTCAGTGCCTTATGTCTTGCAGAATTACTTTAGACATCCATGTTTTATACATATTCTTCTGTCGACTTAATTGCACGTTAATTATTAAATCAAAAACATAATCATGCTAACATGTTAAGTTTGCAAGCTAAAGAACGATTTTTTTAAAGACTGAAAAGATGCGAATTAGTTTAGTATCTGTCTTAATAGTCGAATATGAAGAATATACAATTGTTTGATAAGCTAAAATGCATAGGACAGCCATATTTGACAAAAAGTAT
Source organism: Crenichthys baileyi (assembly GCA_036173005.1). NCBI lineage: Eukaryota > Metazoa > Chordata > Actinopteri > Cyprinodontiformes > Goodeidae > Crenichthys > Crenichthys baileyi. The sequence goes on from JAHHUM010000036.1 coordinate 319,654, forward strand.
TATTTTGACTTGAAATAATAGGAAAAGAACTCTTTTATGAAAGAAGGCTGCATTCCTCTTGGGCAGCGATGCACGCTGCTCATCTGTAAAACAACACTGCAGAGTGCCTTGTTAGTGGAATGCCGCCATCATTCTAGGTATGTTGTAGAAAAATGTACATTAAGTCAAAGGAAGCTGTAGAAAAAGACCCCTTTAGTTATATCTGGCTTGTTTAAACTGCCCAAGTAAAGTTCTTAAAACATGTTTATTCCTATTTTGGACCTGTGCCGCCCTTGCTCGCCTGCTACTTTCAAAGGTTTTCTGATTCCAAACTTGATTTTGTTTTCCCAGTTTGAAAAGCAAGCTGTCACTGAAAAGGTCATCAAATGGACAAGAATTTAAATGTGATGGTTTCAGAGGTATTTCTTTAGAAGTTTGCAGGTCAGCCAATGTTGCACTTATCAAAAGACTAAGTGGAACAAAAAGTTATTTACCTTCCCAGTGAGCATTTATTAGTTGAAAATACATGTAAACAATGTCTAAATTGCTTTCTTATTTTGTAGAAACAATGTATATATACATATTTACAAGGAAAACAAAAAACTTTATTTCCGACTGAATTTTCTATATTTATATTCAAAATGTCTGTAAATTGAGATCAAAGTGGAACCAAAGTCTGATAAATGATCCATAGATATTATGGCTAACACAAATAAATATTTAGCTTAAACGTGAAGTTACTGTGGGGTCATTTGATGTCTGAATTAGGTTTTTAGAGATTTATTAGAAGTGCTAATGTAAACATCTTTTAGCAAAGATTGACAAGCCTTTACATTAAAATGTTTGCCGTTTGCATCAGCCAATCAAGTCATGTCATTTAAAGTGACTCAAATGAAGCAGAATTTTGGTGTGGGATTTTGCATTTTTTTATTTTCACGATTTAAAGGCTTTTTGTGGAATATAATTTTTTTTTTCTGTGGAATACCGAAGTATCTCACATAGATCTCTAAGCTTTGACCCCATTTAAACCAAGCTAGGACAACATATAGGCCTATCTAGGCCCTAAATGTTGAATTAAGGGGGATTATATGTCTATTTGCACATGGAATAAGTCATAGAATGGAATTAGTTGGTAAGATTGGAAGTTGTAGAGCCTTTATTTTACAACTTAACTAAAAACTTCCAGGTGAAACCAGTGAAAAGAATGCATTTTGTTTGGAGAACTTTAAACACACTTAAAACATACAAGTGACATAGAAGGGAATTCATTAGTGCATGTGTGCATCCCAGACTTTTATATGTGGAAAATATCTAAATGTTTCAACATTTTGTATCATTTGTGTTAAATCAGTTTTCCTTTTTAAATAATTTATTTTAACCAGAATAGTCACACCAAGGTAAAGATTGCCAGTCTAAATGTTAAAATATGGTTCCATCTGAGCACATTTTCCAAATTTAGGGGCTGTTGGGTGCAAAACTGTTAAAACAGCTTTTTTGCTGTTTGTTTTTGCTTGTTTTATTCTCGAAAGCAACAAGTTCAAATAGCAAGATTTCTATTTTTTGATGCATATGAACTCATGGTCATAGTACAGATATTCTGTGAATAAAGTAACTCTCCAAAACTCCAAAAACAGATCTTAAGGAACAGGAACTTTCCTAAATTTGCTTTTTGAAAGTTCTGCCATTGGGATTAAATAAGGTTTTAAAAAATGTGCAGGTTGTGTGCTTGCTTTTTAATCCAGAATATGCTTGTTGAGGGGTGCAGACAGAACTGGTGTAAAATCAGATGACAAATGGGCTTTGCTGCACCCCGCTGGCTGCTGAGGTGCCCTGAAGCAAGACAAGTGACCTGCAGTTTTTCATGTGGAGCTTATCAGTGATGCACAGCAGGGTATTGTGGCTTCACTGGGGAGATGTGCTGCTGAAAGAGTAGAAATAAACAATCTATGGTCCAAAACCAGCATGTGTATCTTCACTGATCAGGTTAAAAACTGGAAGCTGTCCAAGACCACCACATCTGTAGCATCTTTTTTCTTTTCCAGATGACTAATTGCTCTCCTATCACTCATTGCCTGCGGTGTATTGTTTCTCACTCATCTTCAGACAGTTTTTCCATCTTTATGGTGTGTGCTCTGCCTGAAGCGTGGCCGAGTAGTGCCGTCATCAAACTCTTACAGTGATGAGAAGTGGATGAGGTGTGAGAGATGGAGGCAGTAAAGCACAGCTGGGTCCAGGCGGGGGGGGGCATTACAAAAAAAAAGTAATTCTGTTTCTTGACTTGAACAGAAATGGAAAGTGTGGTTCTGTGCTGTTGCTGACCCAGGTGAACATGAACTTCATCAGACTGTCAAGAACCTCTGAGCTGCACCAAACGTTGCTGCAGTTTTTGGGCTGTAATTTTGCAGTACAATTAGCAAAAGTCGGGCTGAACAGTGGCGCAGTTGGTAGCACTGTTGCCTTGCAGCAAGAAGGTCCTGGGTTCGATTCCTGACCGGGGGTCTTTCTGCATGGAGTTTGCATGATCTCCCCGTGCATGCGTGGGTTCTCACCGGGTACTCCGGCTTTCTCCCACAGTCCAAAGACATGCTTGTTAAGTTAATTGGTCACTCTAAAAAAATTGCCCTTAGGTGTATGAATGAGTGTGTTCATGGTTGTTTGTGTGTTGCCCTGCGATGGACTGGCGACCTGTCCAGGGTGTACCCCGCCTCTCGCCCATAGACTGCTGGAGATAGGCACCAGCTTCCCCGCGACCCACTATGGAATAAGCGGTAGGAAATGACTGACTGATTAGCAAAAGTCTTCTTTAGAGAGAATAACAAGCAGAAAACGAATAATTTTCCTCTATATTTGCTTGTGTTTCATAAGCCTCGTTTTGGTGGATGAAGAAGTGTGGCCTGGAAAAGTGTTGAAGGTCATTTTTTGTGTTCCTGTCATCACATTTGAACTTGTAGCTGGTAGGACTTCTCACATTTGACATTTGATTTCTAAGCCCATATATTTAGCCCTCGATGTAAAATTACATCAAACAAACAAAAAAGGGTGTTCCAACGTCGATAAGTACAAAATAGTTACAGTTACAATATGTTTGACTGCTCAGGTGAAATATTTGAGTGTTACCTTCACAGAGAGACCAAGCTTCTGCATGTGCTCCAAAGGGTTGATAAACTGCATCTAAATTAAATTGTGTGCATTTTACAGACATTTTAGATGTTTGGGGTTGAATGTGAAGAGGTTTTAAATGCACAGTGATTCTAGAGAAATGTCTGGATTTGGAGAAAGTAACAAAAAAAATGCTTATTATAGAATTAACGGTGTAGAATAATCTGGTTATCTAAAAACACAGAACAAGTTTGGGTTTTCTACAGCCAGTGTGCCTCTGTGCTAATTTGACAATATCCTGGTTCTGGTGCTAAAGCCAAGCCAATGCTAGTTTACCACCAGTTGTTTTATTGTTTCCACTGGCTCTGGCGCCTAGATCCCAGTGGCACCAGCTCTTTGCTGGGCCAAAAGACAAAACTTCTTTTCATCAGGCACTGTGGATCAGTTTATAGAGATCAACAACTAATTAAAATTTTAAGTGATGTTCTTTGTCTTTCAGTGCAATGTTTGTAAGTTATTTTGCCTACAAAAGCTGCTTGAGGTACTGAGGTCTGTGCAACATTTGCTCCTAGCAAAATTACCAACCTGACCCCCTGGTTAAACACTGTCCTCTTGCAGTGAAGTTAATCATACATGATTACAGTTCATTGAAAGCATCAAACAACATTGATATTACTACCTTTGACCAGTAGTGAGGAAGGTTTACACCACTTTAATCTCCTGGTGTCATTGAATAAATAACAATTGGAATTACTCTAGTAAGAAATCTGGTAGACCAGCGATGCCGTAAGTACCCCCTGGAGCACAAGCAGTTGGGGATTGTGTATATCAGTTTAGTTGCTGCTGAGTAATCTTTTCTAGGTAGCGCTCCAACCAGATGCCACTTGATAAAATGCCCATCTTCACTGAAGGAGGTCCTGCTGTGACGTCCAAGTGTGAACAGCAGCTGCAGAGAAACGTCACGCTTCACTGTGTTTATTACATGAACACAGGGATGATATTTGAGTGTAATGATTTCCAATTAAAAAGTGCCTTAATATTTTAGAATAATTCTTTAAACACAGAATCAAACGAGCAGACTGTAACATTTTTAAAGCAAATGTGTCCAAACGTTTTTGCCGTGTTTGGCAACAATGTCAAGTGGAAAATATTCCACTTTTTACCTATTCTACCTACAATAAACTAACCATGCAATATTTTAATGAAATTAAGTAGTCCGATTGCTGAAGAAATAGGATCTCTGAATATTGATCTGAAATATAAATAGGGTTTCGCACAATAGTTTTGGATTGATTGTTTTCTACTTTTATCCAGAAAAGAAACTGAGCAACAAGAACTGGGTGTGGGTCACCCTTTCTCCAAAAATGCTTGCTGTATTTAGTCAAGTTTAATGAACTGGTGTGCCCAAGTCTGCTTTGAAGGTGGCTAAAAATCTTGCCATACAAATTTCAAAAAAGGGTCTGCATCAACTCATTGTGTTGGTGAGCCAGATTTGTATCATTCTTGTACTCTAAGGGCGGCAAATGGCCCCGGGGCAAATCTTCGGGGATCCCCGATTTAAAAGGATACTGCTATGAAAGTTTGCTTACCAAACATAAAACAGCCCATAATTTCACAGGTTAATCTTCTAGAACAAAAGAAGGAAGACAATGCACTCAACTCCAAAGTAGAAAATAGGGGGAAGAATGAATGGGTGCACGGTTCTGAAGGAGTCCAACAAAAACCCGGATAACCAACATTCATGCCAACCAATAAGCTGACGACAGCATGTAGCTAAAACGTGTCCTTTCATTTCTGCCCACATTAAATAGTTTAAATTTAAATTTTGGAGTGCTGGTTACTCTCCTAGAACAAACATGTTCAATTTGGAAGTTGCAGGTTACTTTACAGAACCTATACAGTACTTTTAGGGACCAGTATGTATTATGAGGTGACCTGTAACCTGGCTATTTCCAGAACTTGCAGGTCATACTCTCGAATTTGTTGGGCACTTTCAAGGATTGGTTTGTATTATAACATGACTTGTAACCTTGCACTTTCCAGATGTTATATGTTATTTCCCAGAACTCATAGGTTACTTTCTGGAACTTACAGGTTGCTTTCTGTAGTGCGTAAGGTGCCTAGGTTAGGCTCTAGAATCTACTGGGCATCTTCCCAGAACTCAGAGGTTGCTTTCAAGACCATAAAGAAAATTGTCATGCACCGAGGTGTAACATGTGGTTACTTGTAAAATTGTACTTTCCAGATCCTGAAGGTTTTATTCCAGAATTCTTAGGTTACTTGCCAGAGTTTCCAGGATACTTTACCAGAACTTAAGTGCTTCTCACAGACAGAGCTTACTATGTAAGTACTTGGAGGTTGACCTGTAAGATCTGCAATGTATGCAGTCACAAGACACATCATAGCTCAACTTATTTTTCAAAAGAAAACTATAAATTTCAAAAATTACCTGGTTTCAACTCACCTCATAGTAAAGTCAGGGCAGTAAAAGAGCCTAATTCGTTCCGACAAAGTGACGGAAAAGTAGCCTTTTAGTTACACAAACTAAGCTGTAAATTCTGGAAAAGTGACATTTCAGAAAAAGTTACCTGTATATTACAGGAATGTGTTCACTACTTTCTGCAAAAGATTGTAGGCTTTGTAAAAGTGACATGTAAGTTAAAGAAAATTACCTGTCTGGCAAAGTGACCCATAAGTTACAGAAAGTGACCTGTAATTTTCAGAAAAGTGATCTGTAAGAAAGTGAATTGTGATTTTCTTGAAAGTGCAGGTCACTTCATAAAGTGACCTGTAAATTCTGGAAAGTAACTATTCACAAGTCACAAGTCAACCTACAGGTTCTGGGAAAGAAACCTTTAAGTTCATGGAAAATCTGGGCTGATTTTTGTATTGTTACCAAAAGTGTTTAGATTGGAGTTGTTTTAAGATGGTAGAAATCCCTAGCAGAACGTGACCTGCTCTGACTTCAATTCAATTTGGTTTATTTATATAGCGCCCAACATGTCATCTCAAGCCACATTACAAAGTAAGTTCAATCGAATCATGCAGATTCCAAGTAAGGTACATAAATTCCAGCTGATTCTAATTATCAAACACTGCAGTTGGATTCAGTTTATTATTCAAATGGGTTAAAAGGTTTTTCTATTGAAGAAAACCCAGCAGATTGCATCGAGTCAGTGACTTGCAGCATTCACTCCTCCTGGATGAACATGTAGTGACAGTGGGGAGGAAAAACTCCCTTTTAACAGGAAGAAACCTCCAGCAGAACCAGGCTCAGTGTGAGCGGCCATCTGCCACGACCGACTGGGGGTTTGAGAGAACCGAACAGAGACACACAAAGAACACAGAAGCACTGATCCAGGAGTACTTTCTCTGGGAAAGAAAGTAAAACATTTATGTAGTAGACTTGCTGTTACTTTCGCCTTGCATGTTCCTGTTCCTCCAGACTGAAGCTGTTCAGAGTAATCTTCTGTGGTTATGACACAGCTGATAAACCCCCCACAGAATCCCCTTGTAACAGATTTATCTCTTGAAGTCGAATACTCTTTGGAGTTAGAAACATGGCATCTTCCTGCGTCCAGTCATAATTTCCACAGCAGCTTTGGAAGTTTGTTTCCTAAATATAAGCCTATGTACTTTTTGAGCTCTTGCTAAAATATTTTCCTAAGAAGGACAATCTTCTTTTAAGACACCCTGACTAACCTGTTGGTTCTTTGACAGTTTTCTTAACTATAATCTTCATAGTACAAATGATTTTAGAGAGATAATTCTGTATGCCTTTATCATGTTAGTGCCACTCATTAGACCAAAAGAGGAGCTTCTTTTATCCGGAAAGGTAGATTTGCTCTGCCTGACTAAAGCTAGCTTTACTTCCTTCAGGGAAATGCAGAGAAACTTGCGGGACAGCATTCCTTATTTTAAAAGCCATGATGCGCTTGAAAAACCGCTTTCCTCATTCCTGGTTTTGTCGAGGGCCTTCGGATCCTGGAGAAAAAACGGGAGGGTTAGAACACACGCTTTCTGACAGCTCAGTCAGTATCCACACTCAGCTATTTCTGGAAGGCAATTATCAGCTGAATAAATAAAATAAACAGTAATGGGATTACATTAGACTCGTTTGAGTATGGCCACTGTGAAGAATCACGTTAGTGGAAACTATTCTGCAATAATACAGAAAAAAGGAATTCCGATTGTTGCTGATGTTCATTCATTTGTGCTACTTAATAGAAAAACAGAAGGCTTAATTGTTTGTTTAAAAGGAGAGTTTCTTTTTGGATCTATGAAGGCAAATAATTCCATTATGTGGGCCAGGAGGTGCCATAGGTGTGGACAGTAGGTGAGAACAGGCCGGGTCATCCAACACACTGGACTGTAGCGGCAGAGAGACTAGTAAAGCTTCAGTGGCCTGTCTTGGAACAGGGGGATGGGAATAGAGGGGAAATAATCCTCCGACCATCTGCTGCTTTTGCTGTCCTCTCTGGCTTTGTATCATATGTGAACGTGGACTTCACATCTCTGTACTCATTCCTTTGCTTTCTTTATAAAACTACTTCCATGTTTTAGCCTCTTCAGTGTCCTACAGAATTGGTTTATACATGACCATTTCCACTTGATGTCCAAGTTATCCCTTTAGGAAATGTTCAAAGTGTAATCTTTAAAGATTTGTACATTTAACAAAGAATTTGTTGATAGTGTTGATAGATTAGTAGCTGTGGCTGACACTACTGAAAGTTTACTTGCTCTCATTAAGGTTAGACATTGTCTACCTGGTTTACTTGGATTATTGTCTTGATCCACAGGGTATTTAAGGTTTTCGTGTCAGTGGCACAAGCAGTAGTGTCACCATTACGTTTCCCAGGAAATGCTGCCAATTAAGCAGCAGGAAAAACAGCAGGATCTCTTAATATATGTTTCAAACCTTTAAAGATTCAGGAATATACAGTAATATGATATAAAATCAAGATGGCGCCGACGATGGCAGCCTCGGAGCTTCGCTCTCTCTTTGTTTTTGTAGTTTCTGTGTTTATATGTTTTTCGAGCCACAGTACTTGGGGCCGGGCCCCAATTCGGTGTTTTAATTCAGTAGAGAGGAACTTCTCAACATCCAGAGACCCCCTTTTTGGGATTTTTTTCACCATCTTTCATCCATCCCCGGGGTTCACTGGGCTTTTGGCAAGGGGGGGGCCCGGCACTCTACGGGATACTGCGCCGGAGGCGTCGGGGGGGGAAAGGCGAGCTGGCGCCCCAGAAAGGTCCCGGGAAAAAAGGGCTTTTTCACACCAATGCCTTCAAAATCCACCTGGCAAATGTCCGCTCTCTAACAAAAAAGATGGACGAGCTACTTTTTCCCCCCATCGGAAAAACACGGACCTCCGCAGATCCGCGGTTCTCTGCTTCACCGAGACATGGGTTAGTGAAAAAACATCCCCGGGCCCCTCACTGCTGATAAAAAGGGCGGGACTTTTAAACTGCTCCAACGGGATCGCAGCGCGGTTACTATCAGGGAAAAAGGAGGAGGGGGAATCTGCTTTTATATAAACGAAGGTTGGTGCAGAGACATAAAAAGTGCTGGGGGAAAAATGTTTCCGGATCTGGAGTCCCCCTTTTCCATAATCTGTAAAAAACCCTTTTAAATCACCGAGGGGGGGGAGAGTTTTCCCCCGTTTATAATAATCGGCTCATATTTTCCTCCGGGACATGGCTGCCACTTCTGCCGCGGAAAAACATCTCGCTGAGCTGATTACAGACGTGGGAAAAAAAAACCTGACTCTTTCATCATAATAAATGGGGGATTTTTAAACAGGGCAGATCTCTCAAATGAGCTCCCAAAAAACCCGACAGCATATTAAGGTGTCCCACCCAGAGAAAAAAACACACTGGACCACTGTTTCAACTTTTTAAGGGACTCATACCATGCTGTTACCAGGGCTGCCTCTGGGACTTTTGGGATCATTTGTCTTATCCACCTCATCCCAACTTACAGACAGAAACTAAGAGCTTCCAAACCCGGGGGTTTTCACAACTGTTAAAAAAGGGGGTGAGGATTCGAAGCAGATGCTACAGGCCGGCTTTGAATGCACAGACTGGACTGTTTTTGAAACCCCAGCCACTGATTTAAAAGAACTAAATGATGTGGTGACATCAAAACATCAGTTTCTGTGAGGACATGTGTTGGTGCGAGACCAAGACCTTCTGCACTTTTGGGGAAAAACAAAAAAAAGGGGTTTCCACCCACCTCAGGAATCTGCACAGGGACAAGGGGAAAAGCTCAACAGCAGTGGGGGATTGGGCCAAAGGTACAGACCGGGCCCAGGAACAGACTTACAAAGGGGATCAAAGCAGCCCCGGGGGAGCTATAGTTAGAAGCTGAAAAAACAGCCTTTCCACTGGGGGACACTTCGGCGTTGGATGGGCTTTTAGGAAACCCTGACTGCCTACAGAAGCCCCCCACCCTTCGGGAAAAAAGCCTTTGCCTTGCCAAACCTCTGAATGGCTTCTACTGCAGACATGACAAAAACCACCTTCACACCTCAAACCAACTCCCCCCATCCCATTCAGGGAACAAAATTTACCAGTAAAGCAACCAAACCCCCCTACCTTCAGATCCTCTGCCGCACTAAAGATCCCTTGAGGAAGATGTAAACAGGCTTTTCCAGCGCATGAAAACAAAGAAACTGGAGGACCTGATAAAGTCCCCCCCAATCATGCCTGAAAGCCTTAGCAAATCAACTCGCTCCGATCTTTCACCCGGATCTTCAACAAGTCCATGGAGAAGTGTGAGGTCCCCTCCCTGCTTCAAACGACCAACCATCATCCCGTTCCCCAAAAAAACCACCCATCCTAGGATTAAATGACTAACAGGCCTGTAGCCCTGACGTCTTTGGCATGAAATCCTTTGAGCGGCTGGTGTTTTAGCACCTGAAAAAGGACATCACAAGGCCCTCTACTGGACGCCCCTGCAGTTTGTTAACCGAGCAAACAGGTCGGCAATTTGATGCTTGTTAACTTAGGTCTACACTTCATCCCCAAAAACCTGACCGCCCCCCCCAGGGACCTACCCCAGGATCCTGTTTTGTAGAATTTGGCTCGGCCTTCAACACCAATAAAACCCAGACATCCCCACCAGAAGCTCACTCAGCTCAACGTCCCAGCCTCCACCTTTCAGTGGATCAACAGCTTCCTGACGGACCGACAGCAGCAGGTGAGACTGGGGAGAACCTTTTCCCCTTTCCAGATCAATAAAGTACTGGTGCCCCCCAGGGGGGTTTTCTATCCCCCCTCCTCTTCTTTCCCTGTACACAAATGGACTGCACCTCAGCGGACTCGTCCGTGAAACTTCTGAAGTTTGCAGATGACACCACTGTCATTGGACTGATCCAGGCCGGTGGATGAGTCTGCATACAGACAGGAGGTGGATCGCTTGTACACTGGTGTAGTCCAGAAACCTGCCTGGAAACCCCAAACCCACCAAAAACTGTGGAGATGGTGGTGGACTTTCGGAAAAACACCACCTCCATACCCCCCCTCACCATCCCCCCAAAAACACCGTGTGGGCTGTGGACACTTTGGTTCTTAAACCAAACATCTCGGGGGACCTGAGATGGTCTTCACACATAGGACACTGTTCGAAAGAAGGCCCAGGAGACCTTTTCCCTTTTGAGGCAACTTTAAAAAGTACAAAACCTTTTCCCCAGGAGCTGCTGGTCATTTTTTCTACACTTGCCATCATAAGGCCCGTCCTGTCCCCTTCATCCATCTCCTTTTGGGGTTTGTTTCATCCACAAAACAGGACAGGTCCAAAACTGCAAAAAATAATGGGTCTGCAAAAAAAATCATCAGGGCTGACCTTCCCTCCATCCAGGACTTATACAGGTTTTAGGGGGCAGAAAGAGCTGCTAAAATCTCTGCAAAACCCCCACCAAAACCCTGCACATAAACTGTTTTTAAGTTCTGCCCCTTCAGGGCGACGCTACAGAGCCCTGTTCACAAAAACCCGGGCCCCACAGAGACAGTTTTTTTTCCCTCAGGCTGTTTCTCTGTTGAACATTCAATAAAATTACAAAACAACAGCATACAGTTGTTGCAAATGCACCTTTTTATTTATATATGTTTTATATTGTACATTTTAAAATATGTATAAAAATTTTTCTGTAGTGCAAAAACCCAAAAAAAAGAGCAAAGTGTACCGGAGTCAAATTCCTTGTTTGTATGTACAAACTTGGCAATAAAGCTGATTCTGATTCTGATTCTGATTCTGATTCTAAATTCATGAAACTACAGGTGTACCTCAGTAAATTACAACATCATCGGAAAGTGCATTTGTTTCAGTAATTTTTCTGATAAAGGGAAACTTACTAAATAAATTATTACACACAGAGGGATGTATTTCAAGCATTTATTTCTGTTTCGTGAATGTAGCTTGCATCTAATAAAAACCCAAAATAATTTACATAAAAGCAGTAAAATAGGATTTTAATACAGAAATTTAGGCTTACTTTCCAGCAGCCTTTCCAGTCCTCCTCCAGACTCTGGTACCATGATTTCCAAAATAAAATGTTACATTTTCTTTTCTCTGAAAAGAAGACTTTTGGACCACTGAGCAGGAGTCCAGTCCTTCTTTTACTCATGTTGGATAAGATTCTTCTCACATTGCCTCTGGTTGAGAAGTGGCGTCTCACAAGCAATGTGACAGCGGTAGTCCATGTCCTGGATACAGCTATATGTGATGGTTCTTGAGGCTCTGACTCCACAGTCCACACCTTGTAAATCCAAACTCTGTGAACTGGATTTGCTTCAGAATCCTTTGAAGGCCACACCATACTTTTTCCTTCCACTATACTTTCTATTAATATTCTTAGATACAGCACTCTCTGAACATCCATCTTCTTTGGAATAACCTTTTGTGGTTTACCCTCCTTGTGGAGAGTGTCACTGACTGTCTGCTGGGCAATTGTCAACTCAGCAGTCGTCCCCATGGTTGTTTACAGTGTAAACCATAACCATAACATTTCTGTATTAAAATGTATTTTTATGGGTCCTAGTTTATATTAGAATTTTGAATGAACAGAAGTACATGTTTGAAATATATCACTCAGTGTGTAATGAATCCATATAATATACAAGTTTAACTTTTGAACTGAAATAAATTACATTTTTTGTAAGATAAGATGAGAGGATGTTTCATTATTTCATGGGGGAGGGGAGACTCAGGTGTTAAAGCAGCAGAAACACAAAAATACAAATAAACTAATACAATTGAAGACATAAAACCACAACCAAGACAGTAAACTGACAATGACAACTGACAATCTTTTCGAAGTAGAGAGATATTATCAGTCAAGTGAATTAGAAGTACTTATAATTAGAAATTAGGTTTTAGAAAAGTAAATTTAACTGGACATTTCTTTATTCATAGTGTACCTAATTAAGCCAGTTTTTCTGTAGGTTTTATACGTGCAATCATGTGCTATTATCTTTTTAAATTAATACTTAGTTGCCTGTTAAAGATGACACTTATTTTCTGTCCCAAGAGAACAAGTAGAGTGAGTTTTATGTTATATCAGACTTTATTGTTGAACTGGGTGTGATTTAGACAGGAGTAGACTAACAGGTGCATGTACTTTCTGTCTTTCCCCAATGATCGGGGATCTCCTGGTTGTGTCTGCCCTTACAGTGAACTGATTAGGTAAAATGCCTAAACATCTAGTGGCTGAGCAATAATAGGACAGCCTCTTGATGATAAAATATGCATGAAATGCCACCACACGGTATTTACACGACGCATGTTTTTTACGCCACTGATTCGCAACGCATTTGCACATAAAAAGCGATGCATCCCGTTATTTATGGATTAGAACAACGGGTTAATATACAGACCATTTTTGACCCTTTTGGCTTGGCATACCCATCTGCTACCCAGGACCCAAGACAGCCACAGACCCAAAAGCCCCCCCCAGGCATCTTAGGCCTCAACTTTGATGAGGGGGGGGGGGTCTAAGATGATCCAGAAGAGGGGGCAGCCCCAGACCCAATCTGACAGAAAATTACACAAGTCAGAATCACACTTTCCTTTATTGCTGTGAATTTAATTGTTTCCATGCTGAAATAAGATTTTCAGAAACTACTAGCACAGAGCCACATAGTAAGCAGCTACAAAGTAATGTGTAAAACGGTGAAACACATGTGAGTATAGATACTGAACCTTCAGTAGATCTATTTCCCTAGGCCTGCAGGGGTTGTGATCTAATGGAAGTGAAAGGGTGTTAATTTCATGGCCAACAGGTTTCCAACCTGTATGCTCTCAAAGCCACCGGGCTACAGCTAAAAATAGATCACAGTCTGGCTCCTTGTAATGACACTGTTCTTGTCTACTCCTGTCAGCCTGCTGAGCATGTTAGGGACTGCTGCTCCTGTTCAGCAGATCTTATTAGGCATTAGCATACATTGGGGATGTTCCAAACCAGGTTTTATGCCCCCAATATCTATTAAAGCTATTTAAATTGGAATATCTGCTAATACATAGTTCATTCAATAGTTGCATTTTCTTATAGTACACGGAAAAACTGTGGCCGGTGAATTTTTAAGGGAGTTTTTAGAAAGTAGAAAGTCATTTTAACTGTTGAGGAGATGGTCAGGGACAACGAGGTACTGCTGCAGTTGGTGAGCTCTGAATCAGACTTTAGATGTCAAGTTTTGATCTTCCAAAGGGTGAAAAGTGGTTGGATGTAGAGCATCTTGGGTACTGAAATCTGTGTCAGGTGTGAGTATCTGCTACAGAGACTCAATCCAACAGGCTGTACATTACACTGGCATGCAAAGTGTGAGCTTATAAAACTTGGTATAAAATTATCGCATTGATAATCAATATTCAAAACATTTATTTAGTCATAGACGTTATAATTGCAATATGTTTTGCAGCCCCAGTAGGTTAAATTGTTTATGAACAGAAGGTGCTGAAAATCTTGGAGTATTTTCAATTGCCAGGTTGGACATTGCATCATTTTTATATCTCTTTCTCGTGAATAGATTGACCACCCAAAATCTTGAATGAGGCTAAGTTATTAATATGTGGAAAGTGGGCGAGTTACTTTTTTTTCCCAATTTAATTTCAAATCAGGTACTCTTAGAGCATAAAAAGTTAGGATAGTTCCTCTTATATATTTTATAAACCCAGTTTTATTGCCTACTTGAAAATATTATTTGCCGTGCTGACAGCTGACACGTCTTATGTTGGTGTAAATAACTATATTTAGAAAAAGATGGTAAAAAGAAAAAATGTGCAAGTCAGTAACTTATTTAAATGAATGTTTTGTGTGATGATGTTAATTTTTACACACACAGAGCCATGTTACCTTTGACTTGACTGTCATATAAGGGCTTCCAACTCTATCTGGGACCCTTATCATTTTGAGCACTATCGTCTGCAGCAGGTGAAAGCAACTTCGGCAGAAAAACTCACTCCAACAGCCTGAATATCTTATAGGCATACATGGTGTGAAAATAACAACAGAGGTTGTATTCCAGTCATTCATTTTAAATATTATTATTATTTAGTAGAGGTTGAAGCTTTGCAGCATTTTAAGCAGTTTTCTTGGAACAGATCGAAGGCTCAATGTACCGAGTGAAATTTTAGATTACAGACAGGGGCATCCAAACTATGGAAAGTGAGTAGATGTATTTTTTTAGTTATATTAATTTTTAAAAAGCTTTTACAACATCATGACCATGTCCATGTCTATTGTAGGCGTTTTCAGAAATATGTAGAGAGATCTCAGCTGTGTATTACTCTTTTTGCTCTGAAAACTTCTTAAGTAAGGGTGTGTTTCAGTGACATGTTAAGAATTTTAGGAACAGACCAGCAAGACAAGCATTTGTGGGGTTTTTGAGCGGGGTTTCCCAGTGCATTCTGGGGTTCTGAATTGGAGGTGGTTGCAGGAGGACGTCACTGTGGTTTGGATTTTTTCCATCTAAATGTTCAAATTATTTACTGAAACGAAAGCTAAAAAATTTCTTTAAAATATCTGCTGAAAATGTAACTTTGTAGCCAAGAAATGCTGAGCTAGTTGAGCTGATTTTAGCTGGAGAGTTTGTAAATAAGCATTACAACTAAACCTGAATGTTGTATAAAAATGTGACCATTATCATTAGAAGAGATCAGGAGAACTTCAAGATACTAAAACCTTAAGTAGCTTTCAGTCTTTGATCAGGAAGGGAGAGTCCCACAGAACAAGCTGGTGTATTGTCTCTCTGTCTGTTTGTGGCCTAAAATGTGTTTAATTGACCACTCACAGGTCTGTTCTTCCTTTGAGCTTCAAAGCCCCACTCACACATCTCTGTTAGCAGATCAAACCAGAGCCACCAGAGCAGCTTGTGAGTGGTCATGCTTTGAGCAGCAGGATAATTAAGGGAAGAATCTGTGTTCAGGGGAAATGGTATCTGAATATTTTTTCTTTGCAGTATTGTTCTAGCAGCATTATTTCTTCAAAGTCTAACAGAAATTACAATCTGTATTTACGTGTTATTTGCTAGTTTTGATTTAGATAGGGTTGTTCTGTTGGGACGGTTCTTTTGTTGTTGCACTTTCTAGACAAAGTGGACTCTGTGGTGCGATTGGCTTAAATGTTTATTTTTCTGAATATGATCATTTTCATGTCAAGGTAATCAGAAAATGTCACTGATTAAAAAGCATGACCATCTCTACATTGAGTTTTGGTAGAGGTCAAATTAAATATAGGGAATATTAGCCAGAGAAGAGAAGATTTTGTTACTAGTTTTTAATCTTTTATTCAATTGAATTGAATCCCAATGTCTATATAGGGTCAATTCAAAATAAATCATTTCAAGGCATTTCACCCCAAAAAAAATCAATGCAATTCAGTCATAAAGATTCAAAGTCAAATACATAAATTCAAATATGACCTTACATGTCAAAGGTCCCTTCATGGTGTAGTGGGAAAGTCCACATCTGTGTGCTAGTTGTACTGACGTGCTCCGAGATGCTACTACTTGGGTACATTTTTGACAGACGTGATAGTCAAAACTTTTCAGATAAAGCCAAAAATATCAAAGTTTTCTTGTGAAACTTGTGTTTGAAGAAAAATATCTTAACTGTTGCTTATTGGAAAATACTTATTACTTATTGTTTTTGTTAATCAGTTTAATCAAATTTGAAGCATTCTGACATTAAGATTTTGCGCATGATTTGTGACCAGAAATTGTTCAGTTTTTGCAATCAAAACTGCGATTTCTGTCCATTTAATGTTTTCAGGCAATGCAGATGGGAGTGTGACATAATAATTCTCGTGCAGTGGAGCTTTGGAGCAGCAGGTTTAATCCGTTTCCGGGAGTCATCATGTGAACATTATTCTGTTGTTTTCCACTAATAGTAACAGTGGCTTGTCTCAAAATCTTCCTTATTGTGAAACATTTTTTAAAGCTTTACTATTTTGCACAATGCTTCCTACTCTTTATTTTGTGGAATTAGGGGAAAAAAGAGGAAATGTTTAGGTTTGAGCCATCTCTTTTTGTAATTTATCCTCAGCACAATGCAGCAGGGTCCGCTAGATTTCGGCCCTGCTTAGGGCATTAGCTTGGAGAGATTATCCTACCATCCAAACGCTCGGTCACCAGCAGCACGCATCCTCTCATACAATCACTCCCGCTAACACGTGTCTGACATCTGCCCTGCTTTCTTCCATCACCATCACTGCGACCATCAGGGATTAAGATATCCATAGGCAGGGAGATGTGACACTGACCTGTGTCGTACTTTAGCTGACACAGGTTCATTACAGGCTGTATTCAGGTTCCTCTGTACATGTCTTGTTTCCTTTCTCTGCTTGGCATGTGGGAAAACTGCTCAAATCCTGGCATCATGGCACTTCTGGTCCACTCATTGTCGGCATGAACGTTATATTAGTTTTTGCCTTCTATTAATAATGTATTTGGACAGTTTGATTTTTAAGATGGCCTGATAATTCTTGGGGTTCCTAAAGAATTGAGTGCATAAGTTTTATTGTGCATTTTCTCTAATCCACACAGAATCAAAATTATACATATGGGCTCAAAGATATCCATGCACTGCCACTAATGTTTGCTTAAATATTCCTTACAAGTTGCAGAGACACTAAACTCTTTTTGTAGCCATCTGTAAGGTGCTGGCATAATTATGATGGGACATTTGACCAGTCTTCTTATCAAAATTTGTGGAAATCACTTACATTGGTTATTTGCCAGGTATGGAACCAAACTTTAAGCATGGTACATTCATTTTCCAATAGGATCATTCTAGAATCTTAATGTTATCTTATTTTATCCTTTCCAAAACCAGTTTTAATTTGTATTTTGGTTCATTGTCCTGCTGAAGCACTCAGCTGTGCTTTAGTTTCAACTGTCTAGCTGTTGATTTAAGGTGAAGTTGAAGAATTTGGAGCTGGTCAAACACTTTGTGAAATGCATTAGTTCCACCGTTAGCGAAACAGCCCAACAGCATGATGCGGCCACCACCATGTTTTTAGGTTTGAAAATCTAACCTTTACCCTTCTAAAGAGAGTGTTTGCTCCAGGAAACAAATTTAAATAAGAAGAGGGGTTACAATTCCTGCCAGAATGTTTCTAGTAGCTTTCTGATTGCTGCAAAAAGTTCTTTCTGTATCTTGCTAAGGGACAGTCAACCAAACATTAGTGGGGAGTATGTAGATATTTGATTTGTATAATTTTGACTCTCTGTAAATTAGAGAAAATGAACAATTAACTTAAAAGTTGTATGCTGTGTAATCAGGTATTTCTCAATAAAAAAAAAACAAAAACTGATGTGAATGCATTGTTACAGGCCCAAAGTAAATATGACATTTATGCAAATAATAAGCATTTTTAAAATTTTGACTGGAACTGTATGTGGAGATGTTGAAGTGCAATTTACTTTGTAACTCAAGCAGGAATCCAGAATCGTCAACGAGCAAGAAGAACACAGTTGATGTAAAAAATGAAAATACTCCTTTTTTGTTGCTCCCTTAGTAAACTAAGGTGTTACGGTCCTATTGATGGTGGCATTCGATTAAGTACTCTCACACATGTGACTTGTTCTCTGGAAAAAATGGGCTGAAAATATTTAAAAGCAACTCATAAATCAGTGATAGACCCAGTTCTGTTGCACAACTTTAGACTTCTTAACAGGAGGAATGAAACAAATTAAATCTTAAAACACTGCACTGCATTGCTTGTTCTTTTCAGTGCTGAAAAGTCTTTTAGGTGGTCTGTAAAGCAATGGCATCATTAAAAAATAATCCCAACCATATATATAGAGGCTATAGTCCTCGCTGCAGCCGTCCTGGGTTCGAGTCCTGGACCTGGCGACCTTTGTCGAATGTCTCCCCCTCTCTCTGCCCCTCTTTCCTGTCTACCTACTGTCGAAAAATTAAACATAAAGGCCTCTAGTGCTGAAAAAATATCTTACAAAAAAAAAAGTTTGGATCAAAGTCTATTAACTACAGGTGTAAGAACACCCAAAAACATGACGATAAAGCTAGCAATAATAGTCTCATGACTGATACTAATAAATCTGTAAATACTTACTAAGATTATCTTTTTAAGATAAACAACAAATCATGTCTAAATCTATCATTTAGTAAAGACATCGAGGTATATAATACACAAATGCTTTTAAATGAATTACTGTTTGGGAGAATTGAGACATTGTTTCAATGAGCTATCTACTCAATCAGGGAAACTGCTCTCTATTTGATCACAAACAATTAATTTTCATCCTGGGATCAATAACACAATTATCAACAAATGTAAATTGCCTCTGGGCTTGGAGATGTAAACAGTCACAAGCCTCTGATAGCTTAAAGCCCTCATTACACGTCTCCTGCTATTAATGCACCATGTGTATCCACTTATCCCATCTTTGGGCACTGCTCTCTTTACCGTCGGGTTGTTTTGAATTGGCTGTGAGGCTTCTGTCACACACTTACTTACAGATCGTGCTCAATGCGCTTCTAAAACTAAAGGGCACACCTTGCTGTTGACCCTGACCACCAGTTATTTCCAGTTATTGACAGTTAAATGCTTTCTTATCTCTGTTACTCTAAATATAGGTTTTATAGTACTTTCCTGAAACTGAATATAAAAAGCATTGAGAAGTAAACTGAATATTTTGGGAATTGTATCTAATGAAATATCTTAATGTTGCACTACAGTTTTCACTAATAGGAAGCGTATGTGAAATTGTGTGTGTGCTGGCACAAGAAGTTGGTGAAGGAACTACATATTCCCCTTGGGGTGGGAACACCTTGTGTACTTATTAAGTAATGAATGGAACATGTTCTGACATATGTTGGGAATTGAGACTAAATCTGGTGCTGGTTTGCATTTAATCAATAAACCAGTCATATTGTGCCTGTAGTTTAAAACAGATTTCTACTCATTTTGTCTCTTATAAATTATTGTTTGGTGGTGCTAAGGATGCTGTGCTAATTACATATTTTCACTTTTAAAATTTGATATGATGTGTAATCATATTTGCAGGAAAGCTGAATTGGCTTTCTGGAGCATGAGTACTGCCCAAAAAGATGCCAAACCTGGATGAGTTCAGGGGAAAATGACTGATGTTGTAAAACTGCAAAATAAAGAATAAAGAGAAGGACATTTGCTGATATCTGTTTTACCATCACCTGAATGCAGAAACATGCTCTGACTGTATAGTATATGTTTCTGTCCTAGAACAGCCTACAACACTTCTCACTTTTGCAAATATAGTTTTTTATTACACGATTCACCATTTTGCTGCTTATTTATTCCATAGCTATATCATTCTCCTACTGTGAATTTATAATCTCATTACCATTGGCATTTCCCATATATGAACAACTGAATGGAGTAGACTTTAACATTTCAACTGTTGATGGTTGAGAATAAAATAAAAATATAAGAGCATCTTTATGGATTCGCTATTGGCGAATATGAAGTGCATAATTAACTTGCAGTAACACATTAAATTTTATGTTAAATTATTCGGGGTTCATAGCAGATAACAAATGCACATTTTTGTTTATTATAAATAAGAATAAAGACACAGATTTAGTAGATTGAACTCTGTGCATCCTTACTGTGAACGGCCTTTCTCGCTTTGTGAAAGCTCAACCACACGTGCATTGTCTGAGTGAAGTTGGCACTCGACCAAGGAGGCCATCAGGTTTTCTGTGAGTCTTTGCTGGACTTGGCACTAGTGACACACAAGGCGCACTGTGCTGACAGCCTGAGAGGCTCGACCTGATAACAGTGTCCGTGTTGAGCTCTCAGCATTTTATTGTATGTGAGTGACTTAAGGAGCAGATTTATATCCCTTGTTGAAAATATGTATTTAAACTTGATTTAATTACCTAAATAACTTTTACTAGGGCAATTAACTAGGGCTACTTGTCAGGGCCGGTTCTAGGCATGCATATATGAGGGGGCAGGCAGAAATGTGAAGGGGGCATCAACATGTGTACATATTATGCTCCGGCATTTTTACTGTTGTTGTTCATCAGTGTTTTCTTTAAAGGATTAGGGTAAACTGTGTAGTGCTGTGCAATTTGCCTGGCTGGACTGGTTTCCCCTCAGTTGGGCTTCTTTTGAACACGTTGGGCTGGAAAAAAAAGCTTTGAGCAGGTTGTTAAAATCTAGGCTGCTTTCACAATATTTGAAGGGTTTTTAGAAATGATTCATGGGAAAATTCTATGAAAATAGTTGTCACTGTGTGGCAGAAAAGTAAAAACCTGCATATCTGAAAATCTCAAAATGTTGTCTTTTTGCTCATATTTATTGTGAAAAACAGAATCTGTCCAACTTGACCTCAATCAGTGACGGTCATTGGTTAACCAACAGTCACTATGAAATTATATTGGTCAATTGTAAATGCCCATAATGTTGTTAAGGGTTGATCTAATATACACTGAGATGCAGCCTTTACATTTTTAAGCTTTGACTTGATGTTGAGAGACAGCTTTATGCTGAAGGGGGAAAATACAAAAGATATCCAGAAAGCTAAAACCAGACCTGCACCAGATCCCAGTTGGAACTGATGCTGGTCAGAACATGCACAGACATGTTTGGAGGCAGGTGCTCAAGCCAACATTTATTTGTAAAAATGTATTTGTAAAATTAAAATAAAAAACAGGATATATTTATGCTTTTATAGCCTCACTTTTCTTGGCATCATGCTGCCAAATGTGTAAATGTAATAAATCAATGTTCTGCTGTGCATCCTAATCAAAAGAGACTCACTGAATCAGGTGAGAACACAGTGTGCATTATTTGAATGTTTACTGACAGAGTTGAAACATTACACTAATATTTTTCATTACTAATATCAATATAACTCACAACACTTTCATGTAGCTCAACTGAAGACCTACCTTTCATTTCAAATCACAAACCTACTTTAGATAGTTAATGTTAACATTGGGTCTATTATTATGCTAATAAAATCAGAAAGACAGCTAAGTAACATTTTCCAATTTATTCATCCTTTTCTGTATACTGCTCTATATCATTAAACATTATATTTAGTCTTCGACATATATTAGCCTGTAATGTTAACCACCCAGGAAAATGATTCCTGAACTGCTGAAGTAGAAATATTTGCATGAAAAGAGCTCCTTGAGTTAAAGTGACTTTAACCTACACAGAACAGAGTTTAGGTTTGTTTCTATTTTCAACACTTTATTGTGAAACTTACTTGACATTCAGAAAAAATGGTTGTGGGCATGCTTTTTCTTTTCTTTTTCAAAATTTAACATCAATATAATTAAGTGAAATTAGTGAAATGGTCTAATTTGTTTGTTTGTTTGTACATTGCTCAAAAACATAAAGGGAACACTCAAATAAGACATCCTAGATCTGAATGATGAAATATTCTCATTGAATACTTTGTTCTGTACAAACTTGAATGTGCTGACAACAACATCACACAAAAATCATCAATGGAAATCAAATTTATTAACCAATGGAGGCCTGGATTTGGAGTCACACACAAAATTAAAGTGGAAAAACACACTACAGTCCTTAAAACAAGTCAAAATGAGGCTCAGTATTGTGTATGGCCTCCACGTGCCTGTATGACCTCCCTACAACGCCTGGGCATGCTCCTGATGAGACGGCGGATGGTCTCCTGAGGGATCTCCTCCCAGACCTGGACTAAAGCATCCGCAAACTCCTGGACAGTCTGTGGTGCAACGTGACGTTGGTGGATGGAGCGAGACATGATGTCCCAGATGTGCTCAATCGGATTCAGGTCTGGGGAACGGGCGGGCCAGTCCATAGCTTCAATGACTTCATCTTGCAGGAACTCCTGACACACTCCAGCCTCATGAGGTCTAGCACTGTCCTGCATTAGGAGGAACCCAGGGCCAACCGCACAAGCATATGGTCTCACAAGGGGTCTGAGGATCTCATCTCGGTACCTAATGGGAGTCAGGCTACCTCTGGCGAGCACAGGGAGGGCCGTGCGGCCCTTCAAAGAAATGTCACCCCACACCATTACTGACCCACTGCCAAACCGGTCATGCTGAAGGATGTTGCAGGCAGCCGATCGCTCTCCACGGTGTCTCCAGACTCTGTCACGTCTGTCACATGTGCTCAGTGTGAACCTGCTTTCATCTGTGAAGAGCACAGGGCGCCAGTGGCGAATTTGCCAATCCTGGTGTTTTCTGGCAAATGCCAAGCGTCCTGCACGGTGTTGGGCTGTGAGCACAACCCCATTTGTGGACGTCGGGCCCTCATACCATCCTCATGGAGTCGGTTTCTAACCGTTTTTTGCAGACACATGCACATTTGTGGCCTGCTGGAGGTCATTTTGCAGGGCTCTGGCAGTGCTCCTCCTGTTCTTCCTTGCACAAAGGTGGAGGTAGCGGTCCTGCTGCTGGGTTGTTGCCCTCCTACGGCCTCCTCCACGTCTCCTGGTGTACTGGCCTGTCTCCTGGTAGCGCCTCCAGGCTCTGGACACTACGCTGACAGACACAGCAAACCTTCTTGCCACAGCTCGCATTGATGTGCCATCCTGGATGAGCTGCACTACCTGAGCCACTTGTGTGGGTTGTAGAGTCCATCTCATGCTACCACGAGTGTGAAAGCACCACCAACATTCAAAAGTGACCAAAACATCAGCCAGAAAGCATAGGTACTGAGAAGTGGTCTGTGGTCCCCACCTGCAGAACCACTCCTTTATTGAGTGTGTCTTGCTAATCGCCAAAGATTTCCCCCTGTTGTCTATTCCATTTGCACAACAGCATGTGAAATTGATTGTCAATCAGCGTTGCTTCCTAAGTGGACAGTTTGATTTCACAGAAGTTTGATCTACTTGGAGTTATATTGTGTTGTTTAAGTGTTCCCTTTATTTTTTTGAGCAGTGTATATCTCCATCTCTTTCTCTCTTTATGAAACCTGACAAACGTCAGTCATCAGCTGGACAAGGCTTTAAAATCACGGATTTTATGAGTACAAAACGTGTAGGCAATGCATTATGCAGCCATGCATGGATGCTGATTAGAAGAAAATGCAACCTTTTTTAAGCGGGTGTTGCGTCAAAATGCCTCCCCCTCCGGCCCTTTTTTTAAAGAAACATCGGGCCAGAAGTAATGTTTTCAGCAGGGCTATAATGCTAAGCATACGCGGTTATTGTGTGACACGGTGTATGCAGTCGTAAAAATTGAGCTCCGTCCGCTTTGAGTTCACGCGTAGATCCGCAAAGACTATGTTTTAAGTGTAGGAGGAGGAGGGAGAGGCAGGGCAGGGGCTTGTGCTTGTGTGATTGAGAATTGGTTTTAGGGCGCCAGGCATTTGTTTGAGGGGGCATTGCCCCCTCTTGCCCCTGTATAAAGCTGGCCCCGATACTAGGAATGAATCGAATTACTAGGCCGGATTTAGGAGGCTGTAGGCCCCTGGCCTAGAGCCAGTTTTGGCGCCTATACAAGTTTCTTTTTCTCATGTAAATTAAAGCGTATTAATAATAAGTTAGGCTTTTACACATTAGTAGATATGAACTGATGGATGGTGGTTTTAAAACGCCACCTGTAAGTTGGCTACGTGTTGTCCTAGAAAAGATGCAGCCTAACCCAAAATGGATTCATCTATGCCAAAAAAAATAAATAAATACCACACTTTACAAATTTACAATTTACAAAATTGTTTTTCTTACTATCCCCGAGGCCTGTTTTATCGATGCAATGCCACCACTGAAATACACAAATAAGCACTTAAATCCTGCTGTTGTTACATCTGACTTACCATGGGTTTGGTCAGAGACAGAACTAAAAGTATCTACTATGTTAGCAAAGCATCTGTTTATTAAAAAAAAGCTTTGGGGCATGCATTTTATGCATAAAATCGGTCCTTTGTGTGCATGCCGTCCTATGATGGAGGCTAAAAAGGACCACAAGGGTTTGCTGTCGTTTAGTTTTTTGGAGATTTTATTTTCCAAAAAAGGAAGAAAACCTACCCATTTTAAAATTTGGGGGTTTTTAGATTTGCGGTCTAAAAAAAAAAAGTTTTTTAGAATACAGTAACATTGCACAAGTAGTGTATTACTACTTGTGCAATTTTGGAAATGGTGTAAATTTGGGAAAAAAAACTGTTTACACATTTTGTGAATGGGGTTGGGGGGGGGGGTTTTTACGCCTTTTCGCTTGGTTCCATACACATTTGTGAATTATGTTGTACACTTACAAATCTTGTTGTTTGCTTGTAAACTTATTAAGACTTATCTAGTTTCATATTAGACATGCTCAACACCTACAAAGATTGTTTCCTTTTTTTACATGTCGACTAACCCACAGTTTCTTTTATTTTTTTCAGTAAAGAAAGCCAAACTTCATGGGCCACCAGGTAAGAACCCATTCAAAATGTTCTCTTTTATTCACACTTGTATATAAGTAAATACACTGCTCAAAAAATAAAGGGAACACTCGAATAACACATCCTAGATCTGAATGATGAAATATTCTCATTGAATACTTTGTTCTGTACAAAGTTGAATGTGCTGACAACAAGATCACACAAAAATCATCAATGGGAAATCAAATTTTTTTAACCCAATGGAGGCCTGGATTTGGGGCCCAAACACCCCAAAAATAAAGTGGAAAAAAACACACTAACAGGCTGATCCAAACTTTGATGTAATGTCCTTAAAAAAAAAGTCAAAATGAGGGGCTCAGTATTGTTGTGGCCTCCACGTGCCTGTTTTGACCTCCCTACAACGCCTGGGGATGCTCCTGATGAGGACGGCGGGATGGGGCTTTCCTGAGGGATCTCCTCCCAGACCTGGACTAAAACCCCGCAAACTCCTGGACAGTCTGTGGTGCAACGTGACGTTGGTGGATGGAGCAGGACATGATGTTCCCCAAAGTGCTCAATCGGATTCAGGTCTGGGGAAAGGGCGGGCCAGTCCCTAAGCTTCAATGTCTTCATCTTGCAGGAAATGCTGACGGCCTCCAAACCACATGAGGGGTCTCCCATTGTCCTGCATTAAAAGGAGGAAACCCGGGCCAAAAACCCCCACCAGATTTTGGGGTTCTCACAAGGGGTCTGAGGATCTCATTCTGGTACCTAATGGCAGTCAGGCCACTGAACTCCTTTTTGAGTGTGTCTTGCTAATTGCCAAAATTTTTCCCCCCCTTGTCCTATTCCATTTGGCACAACAGCATGTAAACTTTTTGTCAATCAGTGGGGGTTTCTTCCTAAGTGGACCCCCCCCCCCCTTTTGATTTCACAGAAGTTTTTTTACTTGGAGTTTTTTTGGTGTTGGTTTTAAGTGTTTCCCCTTTTTTGTTTAAGCAGTGTATATAGCCTTCATAGGAAGCTTTAAGTTAGAGCAGAAACTGGGGCTTAAAAAACACCATTTCCCCCCAACGTTTTTTGTTGGATCTTGTTTAAATTCCCTTCAGAAACTGCCCTTATTCTTTTTGGGCTTAATTCAACCCCAAAAATTTTCAGAAAAAAACCTTTTCCCCCCCAAAAAAACCTTTGGGGCCATATTGACTAGATGAAAATTTAATTGGGGGTTTTTTTCAGATTCCTCTGCTGTACATCCAGGATGTGAATCTCCTGTTTTAGTGCATCTCAAAGGTGACTGTGGAGGCAACTGGAGTATATTGAACCCATTGCCATGTTCAAGAAACCAGGTTGAGATGATTCATGTAGATTGTGACATTTACAGGATGTCCAGTTTGTACTAAGCCACCTGTATTGTGCCAAGAAAATATTGGCCACCATTACAGCACCCCCACCAGTCTCAACGGTTGATACAAGGCAGGATGGATCCATGGTTTCCAACCCATCTGAATGTTGCAGCTGAAGCTGAGGCTCATCAGAGCAGACCACCTTTTAATCCATTTGTCCAGTTTAAGTGAGTCTGTGCAAGTAGCCTCTGTTTTCTGTTCTTAAATCAGAATCAGAATCAGCTTTATTGCCAAGTTTGTACATACAAACAAGGAATTTGACTCCAGTACACTTTGCTCTCTGAGTTTTGTTTTTGCACTATAGAATATACATATTTACAATGTAAAATATATACACATGTATAAATAAAAAAGTGCATTTGAAACATCTGTCTGCTGTTTTTGGTATTCTATTAAATGTTCAACAGAGAAACCGCCTGGGGAAAGAAACTGTCTCTGTGGCGGCTAGTTTTTGTGAACAGTGCTCTGTAGCGGCGGCCTGAAGGTAAAACCCTGAACAGTTTGTGTGCAGGGTGTGTGGGGTCTGCAGAGATTTTAGCAGCTCTTTTCCTGACCCTAGACCTGTATAAGTCCTGGATGGAGGGAAGGTCAGCCCTGATTATTCTCTCTGCAGTCCTGATTATCCGACGCAGTCTGGACCTGTCCTGTTTGGTGGATGAGCCAAACCACACTGAGATGGATGAAGACAGGACAGACTGTATGATGGCAGTGTAGAAGATGACCACCAGCTCCTGTGGAA
Organism: Crenichthys baileyi; assembly: GCA_036173005.1. Lineage (NCBI taxonomy): Eukaryota > Metazoa > Chordata > Actinopteri > Cyprinodontiformes > Goodeidae > Crenichthys > Crenichthys baileyi. The sequence goes on from JAHHUM010000036.1 coordinate 346,686, forward strand.
GGTTGAACTTCTTGAGTTGCCTCAGGAAGTACAGTCTCTGCTGGGCCTTCTTCCGAACAGTGTCTATGTGTGAAGACCATCTCAGGTCCTCAGAGATGGTGGTTCCTAGGAACCTGAAGTGGTCCACAGCCGATACAGTGTTGTTGAGGATGGTGAGGGGGGTGTATGGCGGTGGTGTTCTCCGAAAGTCCACTACCATTTCCACAGTCTTGACTGGGTTCAGTTCCAGGTAGTTCTCAATTCGATTCAATTCAGTTTATTTATATAGCGCCAAGTCACAACACATGTCGACTCAAGGCACTTCACAAAAGTCAGGTACATACATTCCAATTAATCTTAATCATTGAACAGTGCAGTCAGATTCTGTTATTTATTCAAATTGGATAAAAAGTTTTTCTGTCTAAGGAAACCCAGCAGATTGCATCCAGTCAGTGACTTGCAGCATTCACTCCTCCCAGATGAGCATGTAGAGACAGTGGACAGTCACTGGCGTTGACTTTGCAGCAATCCCTCATACTGAGCATGCATGTAGCGACAGTGGAGAGGAAAAACTCCCTTTTAACAGGAAGAAACCTCAAGCAGAACCAGGCTCAGTGTGAGCGGCCATCTGCAACGAACGACTGGGGGTTAGAGAAAACAGAGCAGAGACACAAAGAGAACAAAGAAGCACTGATCCAGGAGTACTTTCTATGGGAAGGAAAAGGTAAATGTTAATGGATGTAGCTCCTTTAGTTGTTTCACCTAGAAAGAAGGAACAGATAAACTCTGAGCCAGTTTTCAAGTTTAGAGTCTGAAGAGAGCACAGAGAGTTAGTCACAGTAGAAGCTCAGTCAGTAGCTATGTCTAGGAGGGAGAAAGGGTTAAACACTGAAAGACAGGGCCATGTGGATCATCGGTAGAGGGTGAGCATTAAGTTGTTGCCAGCAGAAGCTTGGAGGATTCCCTTCTCCAGAAAGGTGTTACAGGTAGACACAGAGTGTAGCTTCTAGAAAGAGACAAGAGAGAGAACAAAGTTAAAAGCTGAAATAACAGCAAATAATGCAAAATTGAAGAGTAGTGTGAGAAAGTAGCGAAGAGGGTGAAAGTGGTCATTATGTCCTCCAGCAGCCTAAGCCTATAGCAGCATAACTACAGAGATAGTTCAGGATAAACTAAGCCACTCTAACTATAAGCTTTATCAAAAAGGAAAGTTTTAAACCTAGCCTTAAAGTAGACAGTTTGTCCATCTAGAGCCCACTGATGGCCATTGTTATACTAAAAACCACAACGATTGGGATACCTCTCTCTGTCAGATTGACCATAACCATTGGAAAAGAGAGGGGGTCATACAGGTAGCAGAAATGGAGGGTGTGTTTGCACCTCAACCATAACTGAGCCGGTTTAGGCTAAACCTGACTCCCCCTTACTCCATCCAACAAGGGAGAAGAGAACTCAGGAAAAATAAGGAAGATAGCTTAGGATAACTAAGCCACTCTAACTATGAGCTTTATCAAAAAGGAAAGTTTTAAAGCCTAGCCTTAAAAGTAGACAGGGTGTCCGCCTCACGGACTAAAACGGGGAGCGGGGTTCCACAGGAGAGGAGCCTGATAACTAAAGGATCTGGCCTCCCATTCTACTTCTAGAGACTCTAGGAACCACCAGAAAACCTTCAGTCTGAGAACGAAGTGCTCTATTAGGAACGTATGGAACAATCAGATCTCTGATGTATGATGGAGCTAAATCATTAAGGGTTTTATATGTGAGGAGGAGAATTTTAAATTCTATTCTGGATTTAACAGGGAGCCAATGAAGGAAGCTAAAATAGGAGAAATATGATCTCTCTTTTTAATTTTCATCAGAACTCTTGCTGCAGCATTTGAATCAGCTAAAAGGCTTTTAACTGCATTTTGTGGACATCCTGATAGTAAAGAATTACAATAGTCCAGCCTTGAAGAAAAAAATGCATGGACTAGTTTTTTCAGCGTCACTCCTGGACAGGATATTTCTAATTTGGCAATGTTCGGGAGATGAAAAAAGGAATCCTAGAAACCTGTTTAAAAAAGGGATTTAAATGACATGACCTGGTCAAAAATAACACAAGGTTTTTTACTTTATTATCGGAGGTCAATTTAATGCCATCCAGGTTAAGTGATTGACTAAGCAGTTTCTTTTTTAAAGACTCCGGTCCAAAGATGACAACTTCTGTCTTGTCTGAATTAGAAGCAGAAAATTTAAAGTCATCCAAGTTTTATATCTTCAAGACATGCTTGTAGTCTATCTAACTGGTTGGGCTCATCAGGATTTATGGATAAGTAAAGCTGAGTGTCATCAGCGTAACAGTGAAAATTTTTCTATGCTGCCTGATAATTTTACCTATTGGAAGCATATATTAGTAAAGAGAATTGCCCCAAGTACTGAACCCTGTGGTACTCCACAATTAACCCTGGAATTTAAGATGATTTATCATTTACATGAACAAACTGGAATCTGTCAGACAAATAAGATTTAAACCAGCCTAGTGCTGTTTCCCCTGATCCCTACAGCATATTCCAGCCTTTCTAAGAGAATATTATGATCAACTGTATCAAATGCAGCACTGAGATCTAACAGAACCAGTACAGACACAAGTCCATTATCTGAGGCAATAAGAATATCATTAGTGACTTTCAGCAGAGCTGTTTCAGTGCTATGATGAGCTCTGAAGCCTGACTGAAACTCTTCAAACAGGTCATTGCTGTGTAAATGCTCACATATTTGATTAGCAACTATTTTCTCAAGAATTTTAGATAAGAATGGAAGATTGGATATTGGTCTGTAATTTATCAAGTCATCTCGATCAAGCGAAGGTTTCTTAAGCAAAGGTTTAATTACAGCTACCTTAAAAGCTTGTGGTGCATATCCATTTACTAAGGATAGATTAATCATATCTAAAATGGGGCTGGTAATCAGAGGGAACACTTCCTTAAATAATTTGGTTGGGATTGGGTCTAACATACAAGTTGAAGGTTTAGATGAAGCTAATATTTCTGATAACTCAGGAAGCTCCACAGGATCAAAACAGTCCAAACACAGATCAGGTTCTACAGTTACTTCCAATGTTGTCTCACTTGTTGAGGATGAAGTAATCATCTTCGGGAGTATGTCAAAGATTTTCTTCTTAATAGAATCAATTTTATTTTGGAAGAATCCCATAAAGCCATGACTGCTGAGAGCTATGGGAATGGATGGCTCAACAGAGCATGCCTCCACACCAGTGGACCAGCCGATCCACCTCCTGTCTGTATGCAGACTCATCACCGTCCTGGATCAGTCCAATAACAGTGGTGTCGTCTGCAAACTTAAGGGGTTTCACGGACAAGTCCGCTGAGGTGCAGTCATTTGTGTACAGGGAGAAGAGGAGTGGGGATAGAACACACCCCTGGGGGGCACCAGTACTTATTGATCTGGTTCAGGAGAAGATGCTCCCCAGTCTCACCTGCTGCTGTCGGTCCGTCAGGAAGCTGTTGATCCACTGACAGGTGGAGGCTGGGATGTTGAGCTGGGTGAGCTTCTGGTGGAGGATGTCTGGTATGATGGTGTTGAAGGCCGAGCTGAAGTCTACAAACATGATCCTAGCGTACGTCACTGGACGGTCGAGGAGTTGCAGGATGAAGTGTAGACCCAAGTTAACAGCATCATCAGCCGACCTGTTTGTTCGGTAAGCAAACTGCAGGGGGTCCAGCAGGGGGTCTGTGATGTCTTTCAGGTGCTTCAACACCAGGCGCTCAAAGGATTTCATGACCACAGACGTCAGGGCTACAGGCCTGTAGTCATTTGATCCTAGGATGGTGGGTTTCTTGGGCACCGGGATGATGGTGGATCGTTTGAGGCAGGAGGGGACCTCAAACTTCTCCAGTGACTTGTTGAAAATCCGGGTGAAGATCGGGGCGAGTTGATGTGCACAGGCTTTCAGGCATGATGGGGAGACGTTATCAGGTCCTCCAGCTTTCTTTGTTTTCATGCGCTGAAAGAGCCTATTTACATCTTCCTCAGAGATCTTTAGTGCAGGCAGAGGATCTGAAGGTAGGGGGTTGGTTACTTTATGGGAGGAATTGGTTCCTGAATGGGATGTGGAGGAGTTGGTTTGAGGTGTGAAGGCTTCTTTTCATGTCTGCAGTAGAAGCCATTCAGACGGTTGGCAAGGCGAGGCCTCTGTTCAGGATGGGTGGGGGGGCTCCTGTAGGCAGTCAGGTTTCTCAGACCAGTCCATACAGCCGAAGTGTCACCAGCAGAAAGGCTGTTTTTCAGCTTCTCACTGTAGCTTCTCTTGGCTGCTTTGATCTCCTTTGTAAGTCTGTTCCTGGCCTGCCTGTACCGCGCCCAATCTCCACTGCTGTGAGCTTCTTCCTTGTCCCTGCGCAGATTCCTGAGGTGTGGAGTAAACCATGGCTTGTTGTTCCCAAAGGTGCAGAAGGTCTTGGTCTGCACACACATGTCCTCACAGAAACTGATGTATGATGTCACCACATCAGTTAGTTGGTTTAAATCAGTGGCTGAGGTTTCAAAAACAGTCCAGTCTGTGCATTCAAAGCAGGCCTGTAGCATCTGCTTTCATTCCTCAGTCCACTTCTCAACAGTGTGAACCGCGGGTTTGGAAGCTCTTAGTCTCTGTCTGTAGGTTGGGATGAGGTGGATAAGATAACGATCCGAGAAACCCAGAGCAGCCCTGGTAACAGCATGGTATGAGTCCTTTAAAGCTGTGTAACAGTGGTCCAGTGTGTTTTTGTCTCTGGTGGGACATTTAATATGCTGTCTGTATTTTGGGAGCTCATTAGAGAGGTTTGCGCTGTTAAAATCTCCCGGTATTATGATGAAAGAGTCCGTGTGTTTTTTCTCCACGTCTGTAATCAGCTCAGCGAGATGTTTTTCCGCGGCAGAAGTGCAGCCATGTGGTGGAAAATATGAGCCAATTATTATAAACGAGGAAAACTCTCTCGGTGAATAAAACGGTTTGCAGATTATGGAAAATGACTCCAGATCCGGACTACATGTTTTCCCCAGCATTTTTATGTCTCTGCACAAACCTTCGTTTATATAAAAGCAGATTCCGCCTCCTCGCTTCCGCGATAGCTCCGCGCTGCGATCCACTCTGAACAGCTGGAAGCCTGGCAACAGCAGTGCGCGGCCCGGGATGTTTTCACTCAGCCATGTCTCGGTGAAGCAGAGAATCGCTGATCCGCGGAGGTCCGAGTTTTTACCGGTGAGAAGAAGCAGCTCGTCCATCTTGTTGCTTAGAGAGCGGACATTTGCCAGGTGGATTGAAGGCAGTGGTGTGCGAAGTGCTCTTTTGCGGAGCTTTACCAGGGCGCCAGCTCGCTTTCCCCTCCGGCGCTTTCGGCGCAGTATCCCATACAGAACCGCAGCTCCGCTTGCCAGGAGCTCAGTGAATCTCGGATCGGTGAAAGATGGTGAAAAAATCCCAAGAGAGAAGTTCCTCTCTACTGAATGAGACCACAGAATTGTGGCCCGAGATCACAGTACTGTGGCTCGAAAAACATAAAAACACACAAAATACACAAACAAAGAGAGAGCGTAGCTCCGAGGCTGCCATCGTCGGCGCCATCTTAATTGAACAATTAAAGACCCATATTCTGCAAGAACAGAGGTAGAGACACATTTCTCTGTTCTTCCAGAGTATGTATGGGCCTTTAGCTGGCAGTTGTACCACCCAACGTGGTCTTCTGTTGCTGTAGCCCTTCTGCTTCAAAGTTTGGCGTGTTGTGTGTTTAAAGATGGTATTTTGCATTCATTGGTTGTAACAAGTGGTTATTTAAGCTACTGTTGCCTTTTATCATCTTAAACCAGTCTGCCCATTCTCCGCTGACCTCTGGCATCAACATGGTATTTTTGTCCACTCCTCCTTCTCTTTATCTGATCATTCTCTGTGTGTGAAAATCCCAGTAGATCAGCAGTTTCTGAAACACTCGGACCAGCCTGTCTGGCACCAACAACCATACCATGTTCAAATTCCTGAATGCATTGATTTGGTGCCCTTTGATTGGTTGATTGACTAGAATAGAATAGAATAGAAATGTAGGTGTACCAGCAGCAAAGTGAAAGGCAAATCGAAGCACAAGTGAATGTCAACGCAGGATTTTTAGGTCAAAATGTTAAGATTGTGCTATTCATACGTAAAATCTTTTGCAGGTAATTAAACATCTAAAAATGGGGCTTTTTGCTGATCCTGAGTTAGTTTTTGCTTTAAGTGTTAAGGTAGTACTTATGGATCCTTTTGTAATGAACTTAACATGTGAGTTTGTCCACAAAGCATTAAATAACCCCTAAAACAAGAAAATCCACCACATTGTTGGAGATACGTACACATTAGAACGTCAGCCGTGCCACTTTAGTTGCATCTTGGCAGATTTGACGCTGGAATAAGCCTCCCTTTGGCCTATAAGCTGTTCATCTGAATGTCAGCTTTCTAAACCAGCTTTGGCAAGCAATTAATTGAAACCCAGAGGATACTCTGAACATCCATTGGGTAACTCACACATCACAAATTACTCATCATGAACTGCTTTTTTTATTTCCCCAAATGTCTTGGGAATCAGTTAAAAAAAACATTTAGAAAAAAATATCTGAAAAATGAATTATGATGTATAAATACATAATACAGTAATACAATATAAATACATAATATAAATACATGTACAGTTTCATCACTTTGGTCAAAGTGGTAGAATAACTTGCTCAGTGTTTAGTTTTAAAGAAGTATGACATGTAAGATTATTTGACTTCCAACTATGCAGTCAAAGTGTTAGTCATGGTATTTAGTCTGTTTTGTCCCAGTAAAGCCGATTTTTACTTTTCCTCTTGGCCACGTGAGACACTGGGTAAAAAGGGAGGAAGCACAAAGCTATTTGAAACAGTCTCAAGAGACAATGCAAAATGGTAGCCCCTCTTCCCAGCCACTTTCCATCTTTTAAACATCTCTTTAGGCTGCAGCTGCTTGTCCCTTCAACTTGTCTGCAGGCGGTGATGAGGAGAGAACAACAGAAATGAGTGGGAGAATAGGAAATCAAGCCGGAGGAGGAGGGAAGAAAAAAACAATAGATATCAAGACAAAAAGGCCCCCTGCTGCCTAGATGAAAAAGTGCATTATTCATAAAGGGAACTGGAAACATCTTTTCAACTTTTTTAAAAGGACAGTTACAACTCAAGTCCAGAGTAATTGTGTTTAGAATTTTGGAATGGAAATAAAGAGTTTTTATAGCCACTCTGATGGATCATGGGAATTTATTTTATTGTTTCCATTCTTCCCAGTTTGGCCCAATTTACTTAAAGCTTGTGCAAATGTCAGCACCTGTCTTTCTATCATGGCTTTAGAGTTCTCATTTTTCCATCCAACTTTTTATCAGGCCTTAATGAAACACTTGTTACGCAGCACGTATTTTGTTTGAGCTCTTACACATAAAATACATTCAGAATCCACTAAAACATGCTAAAATTATACTCTGCCACACTCAGCTGATATAGCTGCAGCAGTGCAAAGAAAAGTGCAAAAGACTTGTGAAGTGTTACAGTGAAGGCTAAAAGTTTTGGTTGTGAATCAAATGCTGTGTTTTGTGGCTTCAACATTACAGGGTTTTATTTGCATACTTCTTGGGTATACTGACCAGCAATTAGAATAGAATAGAATAGAATAGAATAGAATAGAATAGAATAGAATATACTTTATTGATCCCAAAGGGAAATTGCTTATTCGCGTATTCGCTACTCCATCCAAGGTGTATTGTTAAATTTTAACAATACAAATATAACCATAAGTAATAGAAATGTATAATTAAGTAATTTAAATATGACTGAAAATATATAAATAATTAGCATGTAGATGGAAATATGTTAATCTGTAAATAAATCTAGAAATGAGTTTAGAGAAAAATTAAAAATGTTTAAATTACAAATGTTTCATGATTTTGTAAAGGCATTTAGTTGCAAAATAAAGCCATTAAATTAACCCTAACAGTCATTTTTTTTGGACTGTGGGAGGAAGCCTGAATACCCGGAGAGAACCCATATGTGCACAGGGAGAACATGCAAACTCCATGCAGAAACACCCCAGGCCAGGATTTGAACTCAGAACCTCAGGACTGCGCCACAGTGCAGCAAGACTTTGTTAATTTACCTGTTTTTGGTATTTTGCTCATACTTTTTCCCTTGTTGTGACACAGTGCTCCATTATGCTGAAAACACACAGATTATCACCAAACTGCCTGGATCGTTAGAAAAAAGTTGCTTTTTGTTTTTTTACATCCCACTCTTCATTCATTCAAGTCAGAGTTCTTTGGCAATGGTTCCTCCGCAGTGTGGAAAACTCAGGGAATTTTAAGTATTTCCAGCTCTGGATAACGATTGAAAGAGAAAAGAGAGGGTAAACAAAATTTCTATTTATATTTCTAATTGATTTTCTGTAACAGTGTTTCAAATTGCTGCCTCATGTTGGAGCAGAAATAAGGGCAAAAAAAAAAAATACTATACAGGTTGTTTATCCAGGTTTTTGTGATTTTCATCTTTAAAACCTGACCAATGAAGAAATATCTTCAATAAATTCCTAGTGTATCTTAGTCTGGAAAAGGGATTTTAATATTAAAACATGTGTAGGAGAATTGCTCTTGTGTTTTCTAGTCTGGATAAATGATATTCCAGATATCCCTAACAAACATTCAGAAGTAGGACTCATCAAAAAGCCAGTTTTTAGACCGGTCTTCTGCTGTCCATCTTTGTTTTTCCTGCAGAATATCAGACAAAACATCTAATCTAACTGTTCATACTTGTTCATTCATTTCCGCTTATTGTCAATGTGCAGCAAACTCTTCACCGGTGGCAACGCAATTCTCCAGATATGTAAATATTTTTTCTAGAACACAGTTACACAGTTTTAATATCATTAATTTGACTGTTGACATTATGGAGAAGCTCAGTGTGATAATTATCATTGCTGCTAAAAGGTTGACTTTAACCTTTAACTGATTAGACAGAGAGCCAGAATGCAGTTTAAGGAATCAACATCATGGTTTATGCAGAAGAAACATAGTATTCTGTATATATTAAAATGATGCTGGTGTTTGAGTGTCAAAGTAATACTTTTACTGCAACTAAAACAAGATATTTTTTTTGTCTTTTCATCTTGGCCATCTTGTAACATGATTCACTCTTTCAGAGTACAAAGAAAAAGCTGCTTCTGATTGGTGTTCATGGTTATTAATTACACTGGGGAGGTAAAATTGACCGATCTAGATAAAACACTTGGGTGTTTTTATGTCAGCCTTGAATTGAGCGGGCCTGAGTTTTTGTAAATCGACTTACAGCTCTCCAGACATAATGGAGAGACTGCTTGGACACATAAGTTCTTTAGAAAATTTGACCCATATAAAGCATCTGTTTTTCCTCAGGGCTATAATGTTCGGCACTGAAAAACGTTTTACCCAAGATGCCACTCTGTCAGGTGACACAGTTATTGATTTCAGGACAAGCAAAATTTGTAGGTTTAGTCCCACTGAAATGTCCCAGTTTGGGAAACATGCTCTGATTTATACTTAATAGTAAGAAGCAATGGATTTATTTCCAGAGGGAGCTGGCTGCTGTCCCAGGACATTTCTGAAACCCGATTGGTAAATGACCCCAGAGAGAAGGTTGGTTGGTTTATATGTCACTTCATCTGATTATTATAACGGTGGATTTATCCTGATTTGCAGTGTCCCACGAAGTATTTATACCACTTTTTCACATTTTTTTGGGTTATAGCCACAAGCCTCTTTGTATTTTACTGGGATTTAATGTGACAGACCAACATAAAGTAGTGCATAACTGTGAGCTGAAAGAAAAAATATTTGTGGTTTTAAAAGATTTTTAAAAAGATAAAGAACCAAAGAAAATATTGACATACATTTGCATTGAGACCCCTTTACTCAAATCCCCCTAATCAAGCGAAGAGGGTCACCTTTTTGTAAAATAGAGTCTACCTTTTGTAATTAATCCCAGTATCAAACCAGCTGTACTGTAAAGGCCTCATGGGTTTGTTAGAGAACATGGTGATCAAACAACATCATAAAGACCAAGGAACACAGCAGACAGTTCAGAGAGAAAGTTCTGGAGAAGTGTAAAGCAGAGTTTGGTTCTAAAACAATATCACAAGCTTTGAACATCTCACAGAGCTCTGTTCAGAGGATGGTGCAGTTGTAAACCTACCAAGACATGGGCGTCCAACTAGAACAGAACCACAGATGCCGCCAAGAGACCGCCAAGGAGGAGCTAGAGAGATTCACAGCTCAGGTGGGAGTATCTGTTTGCCAGAAAACTTTCTCATGCCCTCTAGATTCAATTCGGGGTATTATGAAAGAGTAGTAAGACAAAAACCAAAAGAGAAAGCCATAAGAAGTCCTGTTTGTGGTTTGCCACAAGTCATGCAGAGGACAGAACAAACATGTGGAAGAAAGCTCTGGTCAGATGAGACTAAATATGAACCTATGTCTTAATTTCATCTGGGGGAAGCTCGAGTTAGAGCCGCTGCTACTTCACATCAAAGGGAAGCTAATAAAATAAATCCTGAACTCTGCGCCACATATTGTTATATAATTTAGTATGAGCAGACAATTGCGTGAAAATCTGTTATATTTGGTAGCGGGTTCCTTGTCAGTAACGGTGGTTATATCTGGTGTGAACCTCAGAATAATGAACACAGAGGAGTCTCTGGCTTTAATGAGGAGATAGTGTTGCCCTGCACTGACACCGCCTGAACTATTGTGCCCAGTGACTCTTTGCGATTTCCTCTGAGTCAATTAACTTCATCCAGTAACTGTGTGTCCACTTTGGAGGACCATTTTTCTGTAACAGTGTTTCAAATTGCTGCCTCATGTTGGAGCAGAAATAAGGGCAAAAAAAAGTACAATACAGGTTGTTTTTACATTCTGATGCAGATTTTTGTAACACATAATACATAATTGCAAAGAACTTAATTTTTTTTAAGAAGTCTATTTCTTGTCAACTACCCATTTCCACGGTGTTTTTACACAAATTTATCACCTGACGTCAGCTGTGAAAGCTGTGAAAAAGTCTCTGATTAAACCTTCTGTTGGCAATTCTTCAACAACTTCGTTGCTTTGCATCAACATGGCCTCATATGCAGGAAACTTTTTGGGCAATCAAGAACTTCAGAAGGAGATATTCATCTGCAGAAACAAAGATTTCACAAAATCAAAAAATATCCACCAGAATTTTCTCCTTCTGAGGAGTGCAGCAGAAAACCCAGTTGCCGCCAGTACAGAGCTTGCTCAGTGTTGGCAGGAGGTGGATCTGAAGGCACCAACACATTGTGAGGTGAGGACTTTTGGACAACAACCTTGAGACAAAAAGTGCAGCACAAAGCTGGTTCTGTCCAAGAAAAACATCAAGGACCTACTGCAATTCTGCAGAGAGTGATAGGATCTCTCTGATTTTTGTTTATAAAACCATTTTAAGTAAGGTGAGTACTTAGATGAGTCATGCTGTAAAGGGGGGGTAAAGGCTCCAGGATCATCGTCTTTTGAGCAGAATCATTTTGGCCAGTGCTGAGCTTACTCAACAATGGAAGCAGGTGGATGTTTGAATACTGACACTGCATTAATTACATCTACTTCCTTAGAGTTCAGTAACATCATAAAATCCTCTCAAAATAAGGACTACTACTAGCATTAGATTTGGGAATCCTTGTTATAATTAGCTTTAATTTTAATGTACAAATACACAACTTAATGGAAATTGTAATGAATCAGGGAACATCTTGGGCTTTTGCTGCTGAACAATAAACAGATCTGGATGTTCTTATCTCTCCTTCGTCTCCAAAACCTCACCCTTCCTACTTTTCTGCCTCCCTTTCTAGACTTTCTCACCTCTCCCATCTCCCCCGGTGCCCATAATAGAGTATTCATTATTGTAGACAGCCCTGTAAATGTCATCTGGTCCAGCAACGCCGCACACGTCCATGTGTAACTGCATATAACTTATTCATTTTCATAAGTCATTGCCAGTTAATTATGAATGATGCCGGAAGCTTCCCAAGAAGGTCCTGCTGCATGCTGGGATATCTTCTTCCCAGCACAGCTCTCCTGCAGCTGATGATTTTCGGGGTTTTGCACCCAGACCTTAATGAAAGTTTGCATCATTCTGATATTGGCTTTGACGACCTCCACGTTGTTATCGATCCTGGATTGTTCATGCTCTCTCTGCTGTGTTTTTGTTTGTCATTGGGTTATTTTTGCCTATTGTCACGACCCTGTACATTTTTCTTACTTCTGCTATCAGTCAATAAATGGACCTGTCTGCAGACTGTCAGTCCCAAGAATCACAAACATGGCCCCTGTGTAAAGTGAATGATGGATTATCTAAGATTAACCCACTCAGCAACAGAAAGAAAATCATTCCAGGTGGTAGAAAACCCATGAGAGACCAACACAGAAAGCTTTGGACAACTGAGACTTGGGTGATTTATAGGGCTGGTTTTCACTTGCTTTGTTTTCCCATTACCTGTAGTAAAAATGACTACTCATGTTCTGTCATCATAACTACAAACGGTGCAAATTAGACGGCTGATTTTATTTGGAGATGGATGGATGGATGCATGGATGGATGGATGGATGGATGGATGGATGGATGGATGCATGCATGGATGGATGGGTGGATGCATGGATGGATGGATGGATGCATGGATGGATGGATGGATGAATGGATGGATGGATGCATGGATGGATGCATGGATGGATGCATGGATGGATGGATTTACAAAATGAAACAAAAAATAAATAATATTTTTCTATACCGTTTTCTTTTTCTATACTTATTCAGACGTGGAAAATAATCTGATACCTTTGCTTACTTCTATAAACTGCACAGGGACCCAGAAAACAATAATAGTTAATGTTGTAAATTGCTATGAAATTAGATGTTTTTGAGTCTTTTATCAAAACTGCTTAGTAACAAACTAAATCATCTTTCCATCATATCGGTCGTACCTCAGCAGTCTCCTGCATTTTAATCTGGTAATGTTTAATTATCTGAGTATTTACTGGAAAAAAATTAAGAAGACTTTGAAATAAATTTTAGCTTCTCTACGTATAAGTAAAAAAAATGTTTCATGTCTGGTGTCGCGCTAATAAGCAAACAGTGTATAAGAAAATTTACATTTCTAATTTTCCCTTTCCTCTCTTTAATCCAGACAAATTCAATGCTTACGTCACCTTAAAGGTCCAGAATGTGAAGAGCACAACCATCACAGTCCGTGGAGACCAGCCATGCTGGGAGCAGGACTTCATGTTGTAAGTACAATACCCACTGTTTAATATTTACAGTACAGTGCTTCGCGATATTATTCACACCCCTTGAACTTTTCAGCTCCTCATCACATTATAACCACAAACTACAGTGTTTTTTAATAGAATATAATGTGATAGACCAACATGAAGTTGTACATAAATGTGATGTGAAAGCAAAATAATACATAATTTTCACAATTTCTTTTATAAATTTAAAATTTTAAAAGAGTAGCATGCATTTGTGTTCAGGCCTGCTGAGTCACCTTTTGTTGAACCACCTTTTGATGCAATTACAGCTACAAATCCTTCTGGGTATGTCTCTACCGGCTTTGTGTACATACAGAGTGAATATTTTGTCTGTTCTTTGTCAAATAGCTCAAGCTCAGTCAGATTGAATAAGAGCAGCTCAAAAGGCATGCTCTCGGCATTGATGCTGCCACCACCATTTTTTACCAGTGAGGATGCTGTGTTCAGGGTGATGTAGAGTAGAATTCTTCCTCCACGCAAAGCATGTTTTGCATGCAAGCCAAAAAATTCAATTTTGGTCTTGGTTCTTTCACGTTTTGTTCTTTCTCTTTGTAGTTATGCACTATGTAGTATTGTTCTCAGTAAAACACAGTGAAGTGTTTTTAATGTGACGTGTGGAAATGTTAAAGTGGGAAATATGGAGAGGATATAAATACTTTTGCAAGGCTTGGTACAAAATGTTTCTTCCCCCTGCTTTTCTGAGTAATTTTACAAAGCAGTGTAGGGATTTTAAAACCTAAATTCATTTTGTTCTCCATGACAGTTGTACCAACACTAACCAGTTTGTGTAAACTGACATGGGTATGAGTTTTGGTCCTCTCTTTGCTTTCTTTTTCTAGCGTTTTTGCTAAGTTTTGTCTGTTAGTTTACCGGCAGTAACGGCCCGTACGCCATCAAACTCTTGGGATGTATTAAGACAAATGCAGAGAGAAATTGGAGCCTCGGAGGCTGTGGCAGCCTGCAGATAATGCAGGCCAGGTCTCCATTGCAAGCTGACTTGTTAGCTGGCTTTAATGGGCCTCTGTGAAATTGCAAGTGCTGCGCACCAGCGGGCCTGTGGGACTCTGGTCTGGCCGGCTGACACGGCCTACTAAATGGGAATTTGTGGCGGAAGCAGGTAGGATGGATGTAAAGTGAAATTACATGCTGCGCTCGGATAAGTGGATGAGCCTTTTATAAATCTAATGAATTGCCCAGCTCATCCTGATTCCAGTAGACATTGAGGTGAAGATGCGCCTGATTTAGAAATCTGCTTTGTGATGCTTTCTGTAGTTCTGCCGCTCTCTGTGTGCATGGACACAAAGAAAGCTTTTCACATAAACATGTTGTCAGTAGTGATGTTGGAATCACTGTGTTAGAAGAAAATCTGCAATTTATGTGTAATAGTATTCTCTGACGGCCCAACATCCTCATTAGGTGGTTCGAGTGACATGCCATAACTTGTTTTTTTTAACTCTTCCTGCATTTGGCACCTCTGCAGAAAAACACTGAGAGTAAAATGAACTTTTGTGGTCTCTCATACCAAAGCAAGCTAGTCTAGCTTAAACTGGAAAATCTGACTAATCATGGTTTCTACTGTACTCTCCACACTTGATGAAACCCCTGGTAAACATGTATAAAACACCCTAAAACAGGTTCCTCTTTTATTGCAGCTGTGGCGCAGTTATTGGCACCCCTGCTACTAATCTTTTTGTAACCCCCTTATTGCCAACAGGACAGGACTAAGTCTTCTTCAATAGCATTTCACAGGGTTGGAGCACAGAGAGGGGGATTTTTGACCATTCCACTTTGAGCAATCTCTTTACATCTTATGCTCTTCTGCTTACGCCATGTTTTCTTCAGGATTTAGGTGTGGTGTCAGTAGGAATGGGCAAAATGGGCTTGAACGTTTTTCACGATATTTTTGAGGTAATTATTGTGATAATGATAAAAGTGATTATAAAAAGTATTTAAAAGTCAATTGTAGTCTTTTTGGCAATAAAGTGAACGGCTGTGACTTCAATACCAAAGAACCACAAACAATGTTCTTAAAAGTTTTTTCAAAAGAAAGTACCGCAGAGAACTGATTAGAACTGCACAGATTATTAAATGCACTGCTCACTGACACCAGAAACGTTATCACCACAAAATAACTGTATTCAATCAGATTTAAAAGATATTGATAGTTAGTGCTACACTCATGAAAGCAACAGTGTAAAACAAATTTGGAAAAAGTAGCAATAGCCCATAACTACTGGGGGGTGAGATGGCCATGGAAGGATTTTAATATGTCTACTGAACACTAACTTTGTTAATATGGCCATTTTGATTATGTTTTGGATCATCCTCCTGCTAGTGACTCATTTTCAGTTGTTCAGGAGAAGCATAGAGGCTACCTGATTTGTATTAAAAATGTCCACCTATTTTAAGTGCTTATGGTGCAATTTCATCTAACAAGATTCCTAGCAATAGAAGCAGGCCCGCAGTATCACAAATCTTCCACCTTACTTAACAGTGGGGATGAGATGCTTTTTCGCATAATAATCATTTGTTTTACATCTGTCCTAGCTGTACTGTTTGTTTCTGAAAGGTTCAGTCTCATCTGACCAAAGCACACAGTTACAGTTAAGGTTTCAATAGAGTTTAGGAAACCTGTTTACATTTGTGATGGTAGGACAGAAAAGGCTTTTTCCTGGCATGTCTCCCACACAACCAGATGTGTTGATAGCATCCAAGGATTGTTCTGGAACATTGGTGACTCTAGCATGTGAGATTTGGAGATCTCCTTTACAAAACATAACACTGCAATTTTTATTGTTAGATATTGCAATAATGATATTGATTGCAGTTAACCCACTACTCATCTTTTTCTATCCTGACAACGTCAATCAATCTGCCTGATGTGTAGGATTTGATCACTGCAATCTACTGTGAATCAGGTGTAGGAATAAAAGACAGTGAAAGGCTATTTAAGTGGCCAAATATGTTATTTGCAAGCAGAATATTAATGCATGGCACCTGAAATATAACAGGCTGTCAGATGTTGCATCCAAACTGTCCTTTGCAATCGTAACATTGCAGATATTGATATTGCAGTGATGATAGCAATTTAAAATATTGTGAAGCCCTTCTCACAGTAGGTGGTTTTAAGATAAACTGAACCCTTCTTCTGCCTAATGGCTAAAAAATCTGCCTCTGTGTCACATCATATTTATACCCCCAGGAGACATAAAGCCATGGATTATAGAAATGCTGATTAACTTAAATTATAGTATTGATTAAAAATGATTTCATTTAATCTTATTATAAGGATTGTTTGGGTTGGCACCAGTGTATTTTTTTCAACAGATAAGTAAATATACACAAATTAAAGGATGTGTATTTTTAAAATTTACAGAAACAGCTGATAATTAAAGATTTTTTTTTTTGCACATCTTTACCAGGGATGCCCATAAGAGTGAAGGGCACGATGTATCCAGTACAAACCCAAGCAACATACTAAACCATCTGCAAAAACATTTTAATATGCACTACCTCATGATTTAAGTCATGATAGAATGAAACATAAAAACATTCAACGATTAATGAAGATCTAATCTGAAGAACCTTTCTAAACCTCTTCTCCTGTAATGCGGTCACACCATCACACCATGTAGGCAAAAATAGTTTTCTGCAGTTTTTTGCATTTGTTTTGTATTTTCTGTATTTTTGCAGCTAAACTCAGACTTAGTTTAAAAGTTTTGGACCAAATTTATCCCAGTTTAGCCTGAAATGCAGACTATAATCTACTAGTCTATGGACATGGGTTAGATCTGTGTTTGACAGGGAAGTCATTAGGTTTGCAGGTTTTTGTTGTGGGCCATGTTGACAGTATATTAAAGAAGCATTAAGGGTTCATGAGTAATCCTTTAAACCTTTAAACCAACTGAAGACAATTTGTTCTAAGTATCAGGTTCATAATTGATTTATTTAAATTAATTAAACCAAAGGCATTCGTGGTCCGTCTTTTGGGACTCAGGATGTTTGTGATGGATTTCATGACGAGCCTGGCAATGACGCTTTATACGAATGGACTGAATTAGATTTTACTCCATAGAGCCACATTATGGCGACCAAATCAATTCCCAATCTAGCTGCTGCCTGCAGTGTTGTGCAGTATATCACACAGCAGTTCATCCATTTTAAAGCTATTATTGGTTGTTAAAGGCTTCTACTTTTCAACTTCTAGCTGCTTTATTAACCTGCCTGTAACTTTTCTCTTATACTGCCTGACCAATTGGATGTTTTTTGTGTTTATTTTGAATTTTAATGAAATACTTTAATGTAGCAGCAAGAATTAGTTCTGAAGCACATAAGTAATCTTTTATTGCAAATGAAATAGAAAAATTTTTGTTCCAAGTAAAATGTATGTGGGTATAAAACAATTTAAGACTTAAATGAAATATCTTGTGTATGTTGTGTTTTTGTAATTAGAACAGTGAATATAATACATATTTTGTCCCAGATACCGATTTGAGTCATTTAAAAACAAACATTTGCCAATACAGAGTATTCAGTAGCTTTAAAGTGCTTTAAAATAACACAATACATGGTCTACATCAGTATTGTGGTTGTGTCCAACTCACTAATGACATTCCAGACACTACAATCTCTTCTTTCCCTTTTTTCCAGGGAGAGACAAATATTTTGTCATTCACAGTATCACCATTCTATTAACATACGCTTTCTTATAGCTGCACCATTTGTTCACTGAAGCTACCATCATTAATACAGCTATCATCTTTAATAAACTCACATCTGGCTCCTGATGATTATATTTTTATGCAGAGCAATTTGCTGACATGCTAGGCTAATGTTAGCTTGTTTAGTCAGTTTTGATATGGGTCATTGATAATTTGGCGTCTAACGTGTTTCAGTAGTTCCAGTTATTCTTATGCAGACGAAACGTACAGAAAAAGTTGTTCCCTTGCTTCATAAACTTAGCACTTTGCTTCCAATGTCATAAAATGTGATCAGTAGTGTTTGCAATGTGGCATCCCCCACATAGAGATCTGTCTGAGCACAGACCAGGTCACATGACACAGACAGACAGAAACTGCAGCACCCAGAACAGTCTCTCTTTTCACTGTGACCTACCAGACGGTGGTGGAGCAAACTTGACTTGGGTGTGAAGTTTTTCTTATGACTAATGTGGCTTTTTGAGTGTTGCATGCTGTGAATAGCTCTTCTGAGCTATGGAGATGGAGTCATTGGAGCCATTCCTTGGCCTTCACTGTAATTTTCTGTATATGTCAAGTTTGGCTATTGTAAATTCCAATGTACCTAAAGTTTAACTTCCTTCAGATCACTGTTCATGTTGATGGGAAGATAACATTAGGGTTGAGTTTCCTGGACCCCAGGAACAACCTATTTGTTTTTGTTGCATTTAGGAGTTTGTTTTTGTCTCTGCTCCATCTGTGAAGATTCTTGATCTTTGCTCTGTTTGATGTAAAATTGTCGGGAATTTGGACCACTTTCATTGTGTTGCCTCCAAATCTAATGCTGGTGTTTGCAGTGATGTGTATGCAGGGAGAAACATAGAGGACTCAGTGCACATCCCTGCTCAGCGTGAGCAGGGATGGGAGGCGAGGGGAAGGTGTGTTCTGCCCTGTGAACAGTCTGTGGTCTACCAGTGAGGAAACAATAGATCCATTTGCGCAGGTGTGTGTTGAGGTCAAGAGAGTTTAGTTTCATGATGAGGTTTAAGGAGGGTGGGATGTTGTGTTTGTGGTGTGCTAGGGGAAATCTTTGAAAACCATTTATCACAACTGGGTTCAGGGTTACTGGTTGTTAATCATTTAGTGACATGCAGCTGATTGTTTTGGCATAGGAACATTGGGACGGTGGCCTGTACCAGGGAGATTTTAAAGAGGTGGGCACTACCTCACCTGCTCAGAGTCACAGGATCTGCCATGGCACCCCATCCGGTGCTTGGGCTTTGTTACGATTGTTGTGGTCTCACCACATGGGGTCTCAGGCCCATTGTACTCGGTGGGGCCTTTCTTCTGTGATCTGTTAAAACTTGTTGATAAAGCGATTCAGGTTCTCTAGGAGAATAAATATGTTGTGTGTGATGGGTTGTTGCAGGTATCAGTACAGTCTTTGTTTCTCTGATGCATTTCTTCAGTTTAGATCTTTCTGCTGTCTTAGCTTCCTGATCTCCTGCATGACAAGCAGCATCACAGGCTCTCAAAAGCTTAAACTCAGTTGTGTTCACCTATGGCTTATCATTGTGGAGTGTTGGTGATGTTATGTCTGTCCATGTAGACGCTAATGTAATCCAGACTCCAGTGTTCTGATCTGATACTTGGGATTGGATCTGAATTAACTACAGTGTTAAAAAAGGCAAATTAAAAATATTGCTGAGCATTAGTTGTAGTTTTTTACACTGCCCTGTGTTGCCTGTATTGAATCTCTGTGAGAACTGTCTAAACCTCTCCCCCATAACTGCCTTTATTTCTTGTTATCCCTCTATAGATAGCCTCTCCTTTTAAATCAAGTGTTGCTACTGTCTCTTGCACCATTTATTTACTCTTGCACAGCTTGCGTTTGTTTAAAGTCTTGTTCGTTATATCAGATCTGATAATTGGCGGGTGGGTTGTTTGGCTTCTGGGAAAGGGCGGTTAAGCAGTTTTATGTCGATCCTTTTACATTCAGAGTCACCAGGCCTCGTGTGTGTGTGTTTCATACTGGATATTTCTGGATTTAAATCTATGGTTGCTTGCTTCCTACTGATTTGATTTAATGAAGAAGCATCATTTTGCTTCTTTTTCTTTGTGCTTCATATATGTCCTAATTGACACATTTCCTTTTTCCTGAAAAATATTGCTGAAAAACAAAAATTATATTTAGTGTGATAAAGCTGTGACATTACCTAATTTGTTAGGTGTGACATTGATGCTTTGAAAGTATCTAAATTCAAAGTTTTAGCTGTTTTAACACGAAAAGGGAGAATATAATTAGATGTTTGGGGAGATCTTCTTCTGATCATCTCTGTTCTCAAATATTGATTGGTTTATCTGATGTTTCAGGTCATCGTCTGCTCTTTCCTTTAAGTCCCGTCAATTAAGGTCCGCTCAAGTATCAACAAATTGTGACCTTTTTCCTTCTGCCTGCATCAACCTGTATTAAGTGTTTGAGGAGTGACTTTATCAAATTACAACAACAGAAGTGATTAACGTCTGTCTGTTAGGAACCTTTTCCTCCTTCTTCACTCTCTTCTCTCCTGGAAAGGATTGTCACATTGTTTTGCATTCAATTTGTAACATTTTAAGGGTTTTCAGTATATTTTTAATGGAATTTGTAGAAAAGCAGCTGAAAAACAAGTGGTGGTTATTTGAACAAGGACTAAACAGATGATGGTTTGGTTTCAATGTAACAGAATTAACATGTCACCTGTAAAGGTTATCTTTGTTAGTAATAAGCTCCTCAGCATATCAGGTCTGAGGAATGGTGCAGCAGGTTGCAAACTCTGCAGCTGAATACCTGATTTAAAGGTTTGGTCTACAATACCTAGTCAGCTCTGCTTCTGATCGATTTTCCACGTTGTGTTTGGCCAATTCCAATAGTTTGTGTTTTATTACGGGAGGATTTACAGGTCCCCGTGTTGCCTCTGTTTTCTCTTTGGTATCTAATATTTCTTTGACACAAAACAGATGTAAAAAAAGGCCTGTAACTGGTGGGTTGCCGGTTTGAGCCCCGGCTATGTCTGTCTCAGTCGTTGTGTCCTCGGGTAAGTCGCTTCACCCGCCTTGCACTACTGATGGTGGTCAGAGGGCTCGTTGGCGCCTGTGTATGGCAGCCTCACTTCTGTCAGTGCGCCCCAGGGCAGCTGTGGCTACAATGTAGCTCACCACTGTCAGTGTGTGAAGGTGTGTATCAATGGGTCAATGAGTGATTGTGGTGTGAAGCGCTTTGGGGTCTCTGGGGACTTGATAAAGTGCTATACAAGTACAGGCCATTTACCATTTACTATTTTTATACCCTTTTAATCATAAATTAATCTGCACAGTTATTGTTATCATAGCACTGTGGAGTTAATTGAGTTTACTATAGAGTAAATTCCTTTACACTTAATGTAAATATAAGCAGTTTGGTTAGTTGAGTCAGTTATAGATTATATATACTGCTCCACATCTTTAAGGCATTAGGTAAAATATGGTATTTAATTGGTAGATTTTTATCTGGGAATTAAAAACACTCCTCATGCACAAACGTAACTGGACTCTTTTAACTTAAAGAGGTATAACAACGGCAGCTTTGGTTTGTGTGAGTGCAGGAAAGGATTGATTCAGGATTTTTTAAAATTCTTACATTTCATAGAAACAATGATGATTTTTTTGTGAACGGTACTGATTTAAATAAGAATATTGATAGGGTCAGTTAACACAGTGAAGTAGGGTTAACTACTGTGAGTATGATCTATATGTAGGTATAAACCTACATACGAAAAGAGTTTCCTATGTGCAGGACATGACTGGGCTTTTGTGTTAGACTGAGGTCAGATGCTGAAACATCACTGTTCATGTAAAAACCCAACCAGCTTAACAAGACTGTCAAAGAAATGGAGTAAAAAAACAAAGGCACATGGCACATTCAGGAAGAAGAAAATATCGTTCTCCTCTTCTGTTCTCTGGTTCTTGATCCTAAAACGGCAGTGTGTGTTTGTGCAAAGCTTTCCCAGCAGGAACGTTTGAAGCTGTTTTTGACCAGTGACTTCACAGAGCTCCAGTCTCCATCAGAGAGCACAGCGTCTGTCGGGTCTCAAGCACTACAAACACACGGTCTCCTCCCGCCTGGCTGTGTGTAGGTGTGCATGCCAGCGTGTTTGTCTGTGTGTCGGCTTCTGGGTGTTTAAAAATACACCGATTCTGACTCTGTTTTCCAACTCATTCGTCCCTCAACATTGAGTAGTAAACTATTATGCAGAAAATAATGCCATAACTCAAACACTCACATCTGGTCTATGATTCAGAGACAGCATGCCTGGACACCAGACATGTTACTAATCATATTAGCTTTTCTGCTTCCTGCTTTAGATTGCATAATCCCATAGATTAAAGTGAGTCAGTAATTAAAACTGTATACTTTCTTTGCTTTTCCCCTTTAAACCAGCAGATCCACGTCTGTCTTCTTATGTAATAAATGACTTCCGATTAACGCAGCTCACCTTGGCCCTCTCCGCTCCCAATATGTCCGTTTTTCAGAAGAATGAAGATCAAAACAAAAATAGCACACAGAAGAATCAGAGACATGCATGATAACATTTTTAACTGCTATTAAAGCTTCAGATTTATTGCAGGATTCAGACATAGCTGAGAAATTGTAATGTAAAACCTGTTTGAATATAAAAATATAATCTTTATTTGCAAAAACCTTTTGATTTGGTCCTGATCAAAATTCTTCAAGGTGTTTGAAGGTGTTTCAAAGTTTTTCTTTGGTTGCCTTTTCACTCATTTTCAGTCCATTCCTTGTTTCTAGACACACAAAAGTTTGTCTTCATTCCCATAGGACTTTATATTGACTTCCATTCATTTTAATAACAACATTTGAGATTAACGCTAACCTTAAGCAAAACTTAATTTACACCATACCTTTAAACCTAACCCCTCAGCCTAAAAAAGGGGGCCTGCTGCATTACGACCGGGCTTTCGTCCCCATAAGGTCTATCGGTCTTCAGAAGGTTAGTGAAGATACTGAAAAGGTCCTAAATGGACAACATAGAGTACACACACAACACCTAGCATTCTCCCACCCACCTTCTCTCCATCATCCCAGCTGCAAAGAGTCATCAGAGATGATTGACAGGCAAGCTGAGGCGATGTGAATGTGAATGAGAATGTGAATCTAAATATGCAGATGAGCAGAGGAGACAGCTGGCTGCTGTTTTCTTTTTAGAGAAGATGACAGCTGTCATCCTTCGCCCTCACTGTTTCACATAAAAACTGGTGCACTTCTTGACCTGAAGGAGGAACAACAATGGTGTTGGACTGTAAAGTTAATGCCAAAAAAAGTTGTCAAAATTTCAACCGTGTAGCTACTGAGTTAATGTGAGGTAGTCCTTCCTCATCATTTGAGAATCGACTACCTCACATTATTTCATTATTTGATTCGTTCAGTGCAATGCATTGGTAGCACAACAGCCCACAGCATGACCCCACCACCACCATGCTTTACTGTTTCTACAGTGTGTTAGTTTTGAAGGGATCATCTTGACTCCTTCAAATAAACCTCTTGTAATTGTGGCCATGTGGAACGCCTAAATGCTGTATGTTACCGATGTTGTTTTGTGTTTGTGTGTCTCTACAGTGAGATCAGCAATCTGGACTCAGGTCTAGTGGTCGAGCTATGGAACAAAGGTTTGATCTGGGACACTATGATTGGTACAGCACTGATACCCCTGGACACCATTCATCAGTCTGATGAGGTAACGTAACAAAAGGTTTAATCACGTTACCATGTAGACAGAAGGCTCTAAAGTTAGTCTACAAAACTTTAGTCTTAAAAGCTTTTGTTTTTGCACCATTACCATACATATCATATGACCATAGTTTATTGCCTATTTTAGGTATTTGTTATCATCTGAATCAGAGATGCATTTGCTCAAGGCTGTATGGGGCCTCAAGCAGAATTTAATTTGGGGCCCCTCCTCCCGTTAAGACCATCACCATCAGTAACGGCATTTCAATACAGATTTGGCAGAACTTGGGAGAGGGAGCCAGGTTTAAATGACTGAGATGTATTTGTGAACAATCCGAGCTAAAACACAGAGACAAGATGAACCTAGCATCAGATTGTTTCTATCAATCAAACTATGATGATTATTGTTTGCACTGACAAAGTAAACTTGCCAATTTCTTTACAATTTCAGCTATTTAAAATATTTTAATTTGCTGAAGCCGTCAAATCAAATTTAATAGTATTCGTATTCTCAAAAAACAATTATAAACATTTTGTATCTATTGTCTGTGCAAAAATTCAAGCAGTTATGGGAGCCCCCTGATGGTTAGGGCCCCCAACCATCAGAGGGATCTTGGTTTAATTTGCCTTGAACCAGCTCTGTGTTTGCCGTTACTCTTTAAATATGTTCAAGATTTCCATATGAACATTTTTGAAGCTTAACAGGTTGTACTCTTTCTAGCTGTCAATGTGTGAATTTTAAAACTGACCTCCAACTTTGTGTCTAATAGCGTATAAAAGGTTTTTTTAGTTTATTGAATCATGTCACCTATTTCTGGCCATTAATTGTTGTTAGCAGTTGAGACCTTGGCTTTAAAATTCATTAAAAATTCACAGATTTGGTAGAGTTAAGTTTTTTAGAGAAGATTTCAAAAGTACAGTACGTTTCAACAAATTAAGTATATTATTAGGAGGAATGAATCTTCCTCCGCTTTGTTTGGAACTAAATTAACAGTGTTGATGATCAATAAAAGGAAGAGACCCATTTATGAGGATCAATACCTGTATCGATGCACAGATTGGAACCTGATTACTGCTTTAATACACCGGAAGAAACAAGAAATGCTAAGTTATTCCTTTAATAAGTGTTTTTGTCCTGGTCTTAATATTCAAGTTGTTCATGTCTTTGCGATCATTCATCTGTTTTTATATATACCAAACAGCTCTGGATGCCCTGGATGCTTTTTGGCAACACAGTTTGAAGTGCAAGTCTGCAACTATCTTGGAAATTTGACAAATGCTGATACTTTTTGTGTGCAAAACATAAGAAATCTTTGAGTGAATCAAGGCTATTCAGTTTTAAACAGATTAATCCACTTGTTTTATTAGATATGTCCATTCAGGGTTAATAACAAGCCAAGCTATCAATTAAAACAGTGTTGGTAAGTTTAACATTTTCTAAAATGTTGTAAAATCTGTGTATCTCTTGTGTATTTCTGATTTTATAACTTGTAGATGCAAGATAAATAAGTCCACCCTGCCTGTGATGGTTTGAATTAGTTCTGTTTGTACTTATGGACAGACGTTAAAGGAAATGTTATCACAAATCTTTATCTTTGAGCTCCTTATAATAACAGCTTATGTTATAAAAACAAACAGTACTTCCTTATTTAAGCAGCATTTTCTTTTGACAGGCTTAAAAAGCTGCTCACTGGTTGCTTGTTGGGAATATTTGAATTGTTTAAGGATTTCCAGGCAGGTTGGGTTGTTCTATGGATCTCATTAGTTTGTTTGTGGACTTTAAAGAAAGGCAGCAGTATGGTATTTAGTAATGCTTCCTCAGTCTTTTCCTTTTTTAGTGTTTTAATATTAATGCTTCTTCTGTTTTTATTTTTTTCACATTTTCTTTCATTTCAAGCCATTTTAGTTGTCATACGTCTCCACATCTGTCTCCTTTCTGCACTTTCCTCGATGCACCTTATATTCCTCCATGTTAAGCAACATTTTTCTATTTCTTTGCGCTTCTGTTCTCCAGGAGGGACCGGGAGAGTGGACAGCTCTGGACTCTGAGGTGTTAATGAAGGAGGATCAGATCTACGGCACCACCAATCCAACTCCGCACCAAGTGCTGCTGGACACTCGCTTTGAGCTTCCCTTTGGTGTGTATCACAGGATCACAGACAGAAGACAGTGCTCCTGTTTCCGGGGATTTGCCTGTTTAATGAACTGATGGTTTTATTTAAGGTACGAGAGGACAGGAGTTTAAAGCAATTGAGGCAGTTCTTCACAGAAACATTGCAGTACAAAGTACACAACACCTAACTGAAGCCAGGCCAATGACCCCTTTATATTATCTCTTAGAAGAGGGCATAAAAGTTTACCCTAATATTTTTATTTAACAAAAACTGAAATTTTACTATAGAAAGCAAGGATATTATTTTGTTATCTGGCACATTATTTGTAACAAAAAAAAAGGCAGTAAAGTAAAAATCTGTTTTCTTTTCGGAGCAGGAATAGAGAAGATTGTGGAGCAGCTGTCCTTCTTGATTTGCTCAATTATTTTTCATTTAGAAAAGAGGAATTCAGTTCTTTAGTGATGTAAAAAGAGTTTAGCAACTCAAGAGAGAACCGCCTTTTTGTAAAATGAAGTCATCAAAACCAGGTATTTTCGACAAAGTTAAAAAAATTATGATAAAAGAAGGATAGAATATGTTGTTTTTACTTTGGCAAAATTTTTAATCTGTTTGCATGTGCACATGTGAATGAGGTATTATGCATGCGTTTTAGAGAATATCAGCCCATATTTCTGTACTTTTATTTAAAGTACATGTAGAGCATATAACATTGCATTCCTCAGTGGTTCTGTACTTCTCTTGTTTCTTGACGAAGTTCTGCCTCTCACCCAAAGGCTTCTTCAGTAGACGTCAAGTTGATTGTCATGTCCTGAATGACTAAGAATGTTCACCAGCATATAGCTTAAACACCAGAATAAAACAACAAACCTGTGCAGTAAAAATGTGATTTAGATAAGCCATTACAAACGTGAATCATCCCTGATGCAGTGAGATGTTGTCCTTCAAGGAGTGCCCCATGAATTCAGCACTCGTTGCTTTGGAATGAAATACTGTTTCTGTATCTCTTCTACTGTGTTTGAGGAAAACTGCGACCTGAGCATGTTTGCATCCACATTTACTGTGCATCCGAAAAGTGCTCTTTTTACAATGCGCTTTTTACATTTTGCTATTTTAGGGCCTTTTTTTTAACTTAATTGTTTATTAATAACTCTAATGATGAATTTCATCCAGTTTAAAAAAAAGGGTGTGGTGTAACATGTGGAAAACGTGAAGCTTTGTGATTACTTTCCAAATTAATTCTATATTCTATTCATTTAGTGAATCTGGTTCAGAAATAAAGCAGATGATGTGTGCAGAAAAGGAGTAGATTTCACTGCTTTGTGAATTTTCCCTTGTTTTACAACGGGCTACTAATAAACCAGTAGTAATTCATTGAAGTAGATCTGCTTTTTTGATTCAGTTCCTCATGTTCTGAATGTTTAGCATAAGTAAAATACTGTTTAGGTAAATTATTTTTATCAGAAAAATCTGTTAAATTTAAACCGCACCCGATGGAGCTTGTCAAATTGAACATGACAAACAGCATCGTGTTTGTTGTTTTCTTTCTGTAGATACTGACCAAACTGAATAGTTTTTTTACGAGTTTATTAATAAGATTTCAAAATAAAAAATTATGAAAAGCAGGGAAGGTACTGGAGATTCGTTTTTTTCACAGTGTTTTAGGAAAATAGTAAATATATATATAATATCGGTAAATATCGGTTAGCGGCGATAACACCAATATTAATATCGATATCGATAACTGACCAAAATTTCATCTATGCATCCATAATTCACGGTGTGAACACGTACCCTGATGGTTATTATCTCTATATGAAATCTATATGATGACAGCCGGGCTTTCACACCTTCCTTAATTCTTCTTCTTTTCTCTTTTTTAATCTCTGTTGCTTTGGGTAAACCTTTGCAATCCCTAAACTGCTGGTTAATTCAATTCTGAGCCCTGAAAAGAACACTATGCATTTATCAGTCATCAAAATTGCATGAATATAGGGTTTGAGCTCACCAAGCTGCTTGGTTGAGAGAGGATGGAGGAGAGAGAACGGAGATAAGGGTGGAGCCCCAGCGTCCATTGTCCTTTATTTCTTTCTGCACTCTGGCTGACTTAACTTCCCATTTTTCCTGGATTATGTGCTTAATCTTTCCACTTTTGTTTCTCCATCCATCACTAGACATATCCCCCCTTTCCATGCTTGTGGGTCTTTCTTAACTTTTTCACTTTCCTCCATTTCTTCCGATAAGATATCCCAGAAGACGAGGCACAGTACTGGACCAGTAAGCTGGAGCGGATCAACACCATGCAGATACATGATGAGGTTGGTTCAATGATTGTTTCCTGCTAGTAATCTGTAAAAAGGCGTAATACCACTTTCTGTAACTTACAAATTTGTTATTGTTTTATGTGAAGTGCATTTGAAGTTTTGGATGCATACAGTAATGAGTGAATCTCCAGCTTTCAAAGGTTGAACATGAAGCATAATGCATCTGCCATCTTTATTTAAACAGAGAAAAAACGAGATTAATGTGTAAACATTTGAACTATCTGATGGAGTTTTAACACAAATTTAAAACAAACCTATTTAGCAATTTAGTTTCTAACCCTCCCATATTTTGTGAAAGGGCTATTTCACATATAAAAATTTTAATTCTGGAGAAAATCAAACTATATTATTCTAAAATACCAGAGCTAGAGGTTTAATCTTAATGCCGTTCAGTGTATTTTAAGATATCACACAAAAAAATAAAATAAAATCTTAAGTATAACATATGTACACAGGTTCAATACAACCCTTTTCACCTTGTAAAATACACCGTAGCTCTAGGTGAAACTATAACTTTTTTCTGGTTGAAACCTCCATTGATGTCCAATATTTCACCAGAAAATGTTCCTGCTTGATTTGCCTGCTGCATTTTTAATCTTTAAATATTATCTATATATATTTGCTTTGAAAAAATACAAACTAATTTAGAGCTAATTAAAAAAAGTTTCCAGTTTTCTGTTTGAGGTATTTCGCTTTTAGTGTGATTCTATCAAATCAAACTCAACCAGACATCCCTCTGGTGACTCTCTGCTGCCACCTTGTGGCAAGTAAAGGTTATGATTGCAGGGAACTAATGTGGGAAGCTCTTCATTCTCATTTTATTCTTTCTCCTTTAACCTTTTCTTTCTCTTCTTTTGCCAGTATGCCTTACCAGGAGAGGTCCAGAGAAGAAGAATGACATCTATGCCCTCACAGTGCTGTAAGTGAAAACTGTACTCTTTCAGTTGCAAAATTCAGTTCTATTCAGTTGTATTTTTAATCTTTCTTTTTTTTTTAGAATTTAACAGATAAGTTCAAACATATAAATGAGGATCTTCTTTTTATAAACTTGATTTATAATTGATGCACTGATGCTTATTAGGCAGGACTATGATAAAAATTCTATAAATTTGTTTAGTTTTGCACTTTCTCAAGACAAAAAGCAGTTATCACTTTAACCCAGTTGTTTATGCATCGCATTTGGGAATCACAACTCAGACGGCAGTTAAATTCTTCAGTAATAGTGTTTACTTCTCTGTTTTGGAAACTCTCCTTCATTCCACCAGGCAGTTGGAGTTATTTTGGATGGAGTGACCAGCAAAGTATGTAAAGTGGTTGTTGATTGTTTTTTCGCTTGTGATTCATTATTCTCTCCATGTTTGCATGTTGCAGAATGGCTTGTTGTCTCACTACAAATAAAAAGGAATAATTTCAATCATCATCATCATATGTGTACCATCCTAATGGAAATACGAAACATGGTGGTCTGTCCTGTTGTGTAGTGTTGTATATCGAGTCACATTGTTTCTCTTAAAAAACTATTTGTAGACAGAACTTTCATACCTGTTAATCCTTCTTGTGTTGTATGCCTGCTACCACAAGAGGGAGCTATTTGTTCAATTATTTAAATTGTCTGAACATCATCTTTCCATTCTTTAATACACCCTATATGCCATACCACATATTTATAACAATGGTCTAAAATAAATGAAATGAAGGTAGAAATGCTTCTCTAAACTATTTGCATCGTTTCCAACCCAGCGTATGATGACCACGACAGCGCTGTGGATGACAGAGACAGCGACTACCGTAGTGAAACTGGGAACCGACCACCGCGGTTCCACAACACTTCCCAGACGAATTCGTCCCTCCATCAGTACCCCATAGGCCGCAGATTTCAACATCAGAGCCTGTCTAAGGAGTCTGACTCTGTACACAGTGATGTAGACTATAGAGAAATGAGGACAAACAGGTAAACAGAAACACACTCACAGATCACTCATAACTACATATATATATATATATATTATATATATATATATATATATATATATATACATATATATATATATAAGACACACTATATGTCTCGGTCAAACGTTTTGAAAGTGACACAAGTGTTGAGATTTTTGGCTTCGTCATTTTTAGAGTTTTAGCTTTTGATTACTCGATACATGATACATGATCAGAACAATGACAAAATTGAGAATTTTTTAATTTTTTTTTTTTAGCAAATTCATTTTTTTTGATAGCATTGGAAAGAGGTCCAATCTCTTATTTGAGAAGCAAACCCAGGTATGAATTGTATCGAGATGTTTGCCTTTCAGCTCAACACTTGTCCAGCAGTAAAAAATCCATTTTGATATCAAAAACATAAAAAACAATAACATCCAGAAAGAAGATTTATAAAAATAACTTAGACCACTCTTCTGCTTCCTATTATCACTTCCTGCATTCCTTAAAACCATCCTTCATGTCTCACTTTGCTGCCCCACTAACACCCACCTGCTACTGATGTTAAGTGTACTCTGCACCGGTGGCAACATGTGGCTCACTCATCAGAATGAGACTGTCCTGGCGATAACTGGACACTATTAGACATTCTGAAGCCTTCTTCACTGCAGCTGAACCTCTCACATTCAAGTTCTTGATGATCCATAACACTGAAGCAGTAGTTTTATTTCATGCTGATTCCAATTTGGTGCAAAGCAAAGATAACTGCATGCTTCTCTTCAGAAACACAAGATGACAGTGATATTAAGGACACTTGTCCTTAATTCATATTTCTTTGCCGACATATGGCAAACATTCTTTTTAAAATTGGTGGATGTGCAGGTAATTACTCCACATATTAATCTGAAACCAATGCGAACAATAAAGCTACAAAACATGACATTTGTGTCACTGGAAAAACATTTTTGCATGGATTTAGTTATTTTTTGCTACCTGATGAAATGTTAACTTAACATTTGGTTAACACTTGCAGTCAACCAGTTTGCTTTTAGAAATATTTCTAAGAAAAACAAAGAAACTGTCATTTGTAAAACTGCAGATGGCAATTTTAAGAATGTATTTTGTTGTTGTTTCTTAACATGTACCTGACTTCTTTTATTCATCTTCATGACTTTCTTTGATCTGTTCTTTTAAATCATGTTTATTGCTTCTGTTTTGTTTCCTTAATTTCCTTTCTTCTTTTTTCTTTCTTTGCATCACATTCCACTGCTCCCTGCATGATATCTGTTTGTTTATCAAATGTAGACGATCAAACAGTAAGAGAGGAGTTCGAATAATTCCTGTGGACTCCGGTATGGGTGTAGAGGATTGGGAGAGTAAATACAAAGTGCCTGACACGGGTGTGTTGGATGACTATTTAGACACTGAGCAGAAACTTTGGGAGGATGAAGATAAAAGTATCATCTACCGGATCAGTGACAGCTGTGAGTCCAAAGGCAGCAGATTTTATCAGACCGTCGAGTGTGATGGACTATCCCCAGAGGAGACACTGGAGCCAAATGGCAGGGCACAGAGACAGAGACATAGCTTTGGCAGCGGAGAAATACGATTAGTTTACAAGGCAGCCGGCAGCTTTGAAGATGAATCGTCTCCTCCTGAAATTGACATAATTCCATCAGTCAAACAGCTGCGACAGCCGACAGACAGAGAAAGTCTCCTTTACAAGACCAGACTGTGGGCAAAAACCGCTTTAGAAGACACTCTGGAGAACTATGCTGCTTTTCGTGAGCAGGAGGCTGCTCGGGAAGAGGCTGCTAGGATCAGAGGGCGTATTGAATACAACTCGCTTGGTTCTGATGAGATGCAGTACTCATTTGGATCTGATGAAGAACTAGAAGATCTAACATTCACTGAGGGAGAGGCTAATTTTGAATATGAAAGGTACAGCTATCCTGGCAAGTATATGCAACCTTTTGAAGGACAAGATTTTCCAAGCAAAGCCAGAACAACTGATCAACAAGATCCAATGATGTCTCCAGTGGATGAACCTAATGATGAATACATCGATCCAGTGGGTGAATTGCGGAGCTTAGTTAACTCAGTGTCTGAATACCTGGCTGTAAAAGAGGAGGAGATCAACAACTATGAATCAATGCCCAAGCCCCCAAGAAGAAAACTCCCTGCCCTACCAATTGATGCTAAGATTTTACAACCTGAGGACAATGACAGTAAAATAGTCAAACCCGATGTTAAAGAGGAAAGTTCTGTTGAACAAGGCATAACTGGAGTGAAAAATGCAATGAGCTCATTGTTCAGCACATTCACAGGATCCAAGTCTCCAACTGAGGTAGAAGCCTCTGCTACACCTTCATCTCCCCAAGCACCACAGACTGACTCTGGTATTTCAAAATTGTTCTCATTCATCCCTAAAGCTAACATCGAAGCCTCTGAAACTTCTTGTGCAGCCATAGCAGAACCAACTACCACCCAAACATCACCACAACCCGAATCAGGAATTTCAAAGCTGCTTGCATTTATTCCCAAAAGCGGTGGTACGTCTCCACCAGTGGCTATAGTTCCACCTGCCTCTCAGGAGCCCGCAACAGAGAAGAAGTTCTCTATACAGTCACTTTTGCCTTTTCAATCCTCTGAACCCTCTAGACAAGCTGATGCCAACCAGACATCGACCCATGCTACCTCAGAGGCACAACCTGGTAACCAGTCCACATCTGGGTTTGAATCCATGTTAGGAAGGCTAAGTCCTTTGAGACTTTTTTCCATTCCACCTTCACCCAGAGAGCCATCACCTGATCCACCGGAGCAAAGAAGTCAGTCTGCTGCAAGCAAAGAATCCAAACAAGGGCAAGTAAGTAGAGCCACCAGTCCTAATAGAGAAGGCTCACAAACAGAGCAGCAGGCAGGAGAAATAAGATCAGGTTCAGCAAGTGGATCAGTTGATCTTTTGCCAGATACAGGAAGTGGATCAATCGAGCTTTCCCAAGAAACGGGAAGTGGGTCAGTAGAGCTTCTTCCAGAGACTGAGTCCTCTGGTGAGCTACCTGATATTCAGCAAAGAGCAACCACTGCAGTATCTGAAGCAAAACCTGATGAAAGTTCAGAAGAAGCAGGATTCTTTAGTCCTTTTAAGAAATCTTTCTCCACCCTCATATCAACGGTTCCTTCAGAAAAGCCCTCACATAGTGACACCAAGCCTGCCGAGGAGTCATTTCTAGGCAGCAAACTAAAAATCCCATTTTTGTCAGAAAATGTTTCCACAACAACCACGCCTAAGGTAGATGGGGCTATGTTGTCAGGAATTCTCAAATTAAGAGCAAGGGAAGATGCAAACGTCAGTTCAAATACTTCACCCCCTACTCCTTCAAGATCTCCCTCTCCAAGTCGAGCTTCACTCCTTGAAAGTGTTCCAAAACAAAATACAGGAACCGGATGGTTTTCTAACCTTTTTAAGGTGGCCCCAGCTGAACCTGAAAAAGAACCAGCAAACAACCAAATGACTCCCACTGTGACACTTACCAAACCTAGTGGTCAAACTGAACCTCATTTTGAACAAATGTTTCCTGATGCACCAAAAGCCACTGGCTCCAGTGCAGAGCAATCACCTGAGGAGAAAACATTGCAAGAAGTAAATATTGCTTCCGAAGACCAAGATCCACACAAAGTTATAGAAGGCACATCAAAACCAGAAACCTCACAACCTCAAGGAATTCTTTCTGGTTTGTTGAAAACAGGACCAACAGAATCTGTTTCATTTGATAAAAAAACCCATGAAGGGGATAGTCAGTCTCGACAGGGTGGTTTGTTCTCTGGGATATTTTCTTTACCTTCCCAGCCTTCCCCTCAACCACAGCAGAGTTCTGGCACACAACAATCAGGAGTGTTTTCTGGATTTCTAAAGTTAGCCTCTGATACAGTCTCTACAAGTCAGTCAAGCCCAAGAGGTCAGTCTAGCCAAACTTCATCTCAAGGTCAAGGACTCTTTTCTGGACTGTTGAAAAAAGCAGCAGATACAGTAACTGGGTCTCAGCCAACTCAGTCAAGTCAAGATTCGCAGCCAGGAGACGCTAATCATACAATGATTAAGGATGGACCGGAACAAAGTTTGGATCAAGGGTCAGCTTCTCATGCTGAATCAACTGGGCTTTTGTCAGGATTAAAATTAGGATCCACAGATAGTCTTCTTCCTGACAAAGGTCAAACAGACCAGAAACACAGGCAACTTGTAGACTCGAATGAGCAATTAAAGCAACCACAACCAACTGAAACAATTACACAACAAAAAGGTCCAAAACCAACAACAATGCCCCAATCAAGTGGATTACTTGGAGGTTTACTAAAACTCACAGAATCTACACCCCAGCAAGCATCTTCTGGTCAAGCAGGTTTGCTATCTGGTCTGTTTGGGCAAAACCAACCACAGACAGCAAAATCTGAGAACCAACCGACTCAGCAACCAGGCAATAGACAAAACCTTCAACAACAAAACCAAACACCTCCACAGCAGCAGACGAGTGGTCCTGGAGGGATGCTTAGTGGGTTATTTAATAAAATTACCGATGTGGGTGTGCCACAACCAACAGTGGGGAGTCAATCAACTCAGCAACAAGCACAAAGACCAGGCCCCAAAACAAGTCAGCAACCACCTAATCAGCAGGGGGGCTTTCTTTCTGGCCTGTTCTCCCCAGGGTCTAATGCTCCGTCTCAGCAGTATCCTCCTGTTAATCAACAAAACCAGCAGCAACCCCAACAAGGTAACAGACAACCTCTGAGGAGACAAAACCAGATCCCCCCACAACATCCTGCCACTGTTCCAGAGCCACAACAGGGTGGGCTATTGTCAGGACTTTTTAATAAATTGGCTTCCAGTGATAATGCAGCACAACAGCCCAGCCAACAAACTGGTACTCAGCAGGGCAGTGAACCTGCTCAGCTTTCCAGTGAACCGTTGTCTCAATCCAGTCAACAGGGGGGATTTTTATCTGGTCTGTTTGGGCAGTCACCACCTCAACAACATCAAGCACAGCAACAAACTAGCAAAACGGCAGGCCCTCAACAAACAACAACCCAGCAGGCTAATCAAGGTGGAGGCTTGCTTTCAGGTATTCTCAAGCTTGCATCTGGTGACAATGTACCACAAGAACAAAAGTCAACAAAACCTCCTCAGGTTAGAGAAGCAGCTGTTAAGTCAGGACAAAATCAACCCCAACCTGAATCTGGGGGATTAATCTCTGGTCTGTTAACCAAAATGTCAGCTACTGTGGAACAGTCATCAACACCTTCTGGTCAGGTAACACCTCTGTCAACTCAACAGCAACAGCAGCAGCAACAACAACCACGTTCAAGTCTGAGTAGACCACATATTCAGAGAACGAAACCAGTGGAAGTTCAATCCTACCAGGAAGCATCCTCTGACAAGGAGTCAAAAGCCCCACCTCAAAAAGGTTTTCTCTCCAGTCTGTTTAGTGTCACAGAAGAGCCACTATCAAAGATGCAGGAGCCATCTAAACCGCAGCCTGGGAAGGAAGAACCAAAAAACAGCACTACTGGTACATCTCCTGGCTTGTTATCTGGCATTTTTAAAACTAGCTCCAGTGACAATAGCACTTCTGCCCCTGGAAAGGAAAAAGCTGCCCTTGATACTTTACTGTCAAATAAGGAGAAAATTCCCTCAAGTACAGAAACAGTCACAACTTCTGCTAATTTAGCTAATCGAGTTGTTGATACCCATGAACAACTTCCACAGTCACAGGTTAGGCAAGATCATACAGTTTCCTCCGCACAACATTATCTTGAGGAAATTCAGCGTCTCTTGTATGGAACAGCAGATGAATATGGTTACAAGGATCTGTTATACAACTTTACAGAACATGGGGTAATTCCACCAGAGTTATATGACCATCAGTGTCTCATAGAAGCTTTACTGTGGCAACAACTCAATGATTATGTCCAAGCTGAAGCTCTTGCCACTCATGTTCAGATGCACAACCAGACATGCCAAAGCTATATACCCCCCACAGTTACAGCACCTCAACTTGACAACGGCAACTCTTTAAATCCTAAAGAAATGAACATCAGCGACTTCAACGTACCTGTTCATCCTTGGAGGGATGCTGCTGTCCAGCTTTTTGAGAGCCGAAACCGCTTTTTTGAAACAGACGAAGAGCTATTATTGTTTGACATGAGCTGCAGGAACAAGAAACTTTGGAGCAGCTGTGACGATTTGAATGATCTTGATAGGAATAGTAAACCATGGATTGCAAGAGGTAGGGCTATGAATCTATCGATGAAAAAATCAAAGACGCGTCTAAGTAGGTGTCAGTCACTTACACAGTGGAGTGTTCGTGAATTTAGCAAAACAGAGGACAAATGTGTTGTAGGTAATTACTTGAGAGATGACAACTTTCATTTAAAATCAGCAACTGACTTTTTAAAGCGTCTTGCAACAAAAAAAGGCCCAGTTGACTTAAGACGTGGTGCTCTTAATTTGAGCAAGTCGGCAGGCGCTGCAGGTGATACGGATGAAGATATGCTGTCTGAGGATTCTGAGTGGTACCAACAATGGCTGTCACTATTAGAACATGGGCTGTGGTGGCCAGCTGAGGCAGGGGACTGTGGATATTATGTTTATACAGATGAAAACTACATTTATTCTCTTTTAACTGACAAAGCTGGAAGGCATCTCTATGCCTGTGCCACAGAAGAGGAAATGCAAACTTTAGGAAATATCACTGAAAACATCGCTAACATTCTGAAACAAAAAGAAACTGACAAAGTGACGCTTTGTGGCTTCAAAATCCCCCTGAATGATGAAAGCACAGGTTTCTGGGTTTCAGACAATCAGCAGAATGCCTTTTTACTGAATGATGCACCCATTGATCTGACGGCTGCCCTTAGAAAAGGAGAAAAAATAATGAACATGAATTTGCATAGTTTCTCTCAAATGTTTCAAGAATCTGTATCTTCTCAAGGAGAGCAACCTATTGACTTTAGTGTGTATAAGCTTAAAAAGATAAAGGTGAAGTCTGTCCAAAATGGTCACACCTGTCAAGAGGAGCCAATTGAAGCTGCTGATTTTAGTTTGACGTCTCTAAAAGGGGGGCACGGAGGGCCCTACTGGAAGCATCAAGGAATTGAAGACACACTCACACCTGGAGATTTACCTCAACATTACTTGACACAAATCTTTCAAAACAAACAATATCCTATTCCAGATATCAGGATTGCACATGTAGATGATTCAAATGCAGATCAATCTAAACAAAACGCAAGCTCTGTACTTCCAGGAATCAGAGCAAAATCCACTAATGCCAGCACAAGTAGAGCTGAAAAACTGTCATCAAGAGCTACCACATCGGCATCTGTTGGTAATAAACTTTCAGAAACCTCCCCATCAACTTCAAAAATACAGTTGGGAAGGAAGCTGCCTACTGCTCCAGTTGTTAGTGTGACAACCAGCTCTCCTACTTCACCAGCACAAGTAGCTTCTTCTGTTTTAGCCAAAACATCTTCCCCAACTGTACCTTCAGTTTCTTCCCAGAGACCACACCTTACAAGGCAGCCATCTCAAGCAGATAAACAAGCAGATAAAACAATGCTATTAACTCAATTTAATAAAAGCACTGTCACTGGGATATGTAACAAAGGGAACAGTTTGTCAGCAGTGTCCAAAACGTTCTCTGAGACTCCAAAAGAGCCACAAGATACCCCTAAGATATTTACACCTCAGCTACATATACTGAATGACACTACTGGTGTTTATAGTGAAGCGTACCTTTACAACAGAAATCAGAAGTGCTTTACAACCGCTGGTGGCTCTCAGATGTGCCCTAAAGTCTTAGATTTTTCTTTTGCAATAAATAAAAACAATGCCAAAGAAAAAGATGGAACTGATGATAGTGTTGAGTCTGCACCCAGATATGAGGCCGTCGACTTTACGAAGTACAAGTTGAAAAAGTTCAGAGAAAAAATGCAAAGTGATACTAAGGCAAATTTGGACTTGACAGACAAGACCACAACTGCTGTAGACCTAACTAAACAAATGGAAGAAGAGGAAGTTGAATGGCCAGTTTCAGAATGTCCAAGTGTAAGCTTATTACAGGACAGTCTGAACATATCTCAGACCAACTGGGAGGATACTGTTGACCAACAAAATCAATCAGCAAGATGTTTGTCCAGGCCAGGAGCTGAAACTGGCCAGGTGCACTCTTTAGTCCATGCACAGCAAATACAAGCCTTTTCCAGTACAACCAAAGGCGCAAAGACTAGTCGAACAGATTCCGAGGTCTCTAAGAAAGATAAAGATGACTCTTTCAAGCTGGATTGTGCATCTACCTTGTCGTCAAAGAGTCCTGAAACAAATTTTACATCAGAAAAAATAACTTCTACTCCTATGTACCTTTCCAGTAAAGAGACCAATCTTGACAGACCTGTCAAAGAAACTGCTAGAACTGAGTCAAAACAAGCTGTATTGACCTCATCGCTGTTGAGCCCTGCTATGAGAAAACAAGGGAACATTCATAAACAGCAACTGCCCAAACAGCAGAGTTCAATGACAGTTGAAACAGCTTCTACTCCTCATGTTTCCTCTGACAACAAGAGACCAGTAACTACGCTTGTTTCTTATCAGTCTTGTGAAAAGCCTCAGCAATATCAGAAGACAACTGCACCTGCAAATTCAATTAAAGCCACATTAGATATGTCTGTCAAGTCAAAAACACAGCCACCAAAAACAACTGTTGTGCCAACAAAGGATCCTGCTGGTGAGGCATTGTCATTGACCAAGAGAAATCCATTAGCTTATGTTGAGAGAGACCAAAGTTTAAGTCGCCAAGAATCCATTGACCTGACATGTAAAGCAGTAGCGCCAGTGAATAAGCAGGAAATGAATGGATATATTCATATACCAACTCTTAAGGTACCCAAAAGCTCACTAAAACCCGCACAAGAGATGACATCTAAATCTTTCACCTCAAAGGAAGTGGTTCAGAATGAACCACTTAGAAAACCACTTACTGACTATAACATGGGTTTATCTGCAAACGCACAGCCATTTCCATGTCAGTTAGACCTAGAATTACTTCAGCAACAGACTTGGCAGAGCAAACATGACATTTTATCGCTGTCGGTTCACTCACCTTCGCCGTCATCGGTCATAAAACAAGAGCATGTCACTTTCCCTTCAACAAAAGGTGATAATGTGTTGGATATGTCACCAAAGCCATCTTCAGTCACCTTTGGAAAAACAATGGCTGGGTATGAGAATGCCACAGATGAAACAGTTTCACTTGTTAAAAAGTCAAGTGAAAGATCAGTTACCAATCAGGATTCTGTTGGTGTTGCACTGATAGTTGATCAAACCCAGATGAAATCAACAAGTAAAATGCAGCCTCAAAATGTGACCCATGTGATAAAAAGAGAAATCACACACAGAAATGGGGCATCTGTTACACAGCAGTCCATTCCCAGCTACATGGTAATGCAACACTCAGGTGTTGTGCGGCCCATTGTTAGATCAAATTCAATTGGTACAGCTCCAGCAAATTCAGTAAAAGGCACATTAGACATGTCAACAAAGACCTCTGAACCTGACACAAGTGCCTCTTTCGATCCAGTTCCACTGGTTTGTTCAAGGCGATCAAGTTTAATATATTCTCAAAAAGATTCTGTTGGTGTCCCTTTAATAGTGGAGACACACCTTCCCCAAGAGCAGCCTAGACGGAATCAGACAGCATTTGCAGGATCCCAGAAGCTGATGCAAAGATTTGTGCCTAATGAATCTGGAGAAACTACTGCACCTGCAAATTCCATCACAAGCTTCTTGGACATGTCCCCCAAATCCCAACAAAAGGAGCCTGAAACAGCGTCTATTACACTATCATCTGGAGTTGTGCCCTTAGTCAGAAATAAGACACATGTAACAAAGAATCATTGTGCTGGTGTACCACTCATAGTGGAGCAACATGTATGTCAACAAAGAAGACAAGTTATGATGGAAGTTAATAGACCTGAGACCCTGCACAGACAAATATCTTCCTCGCATTGTAATGAAGTGTTTTCTGCTTCCACGACAATATATAAGGACCAACAGCAGCACAATAAGCCTGTGGATTTCTCAGCTAAAGACAGCCTTGCTACATGTAATCTTTCAAGCAATCAAACTGAACCTAAAAATAGAGAGCCCATGAACTTTACTGTAGCAAAAGAAAAGAAAGAAACTTCTGAAAAAAGGCAAACTGAAAAGGTCCTAGAAAAGAAAACCTTCGTGGGTACTGTGGATCTAACTTTCAATGTTAAAAACAAACCAATTATTGACCCTCAAGAGGCTAAGAATTTTACTTCTGTTTGTCTTTCATCTCAACACAGAATCAATCGTCAGCAACAGTGCGTACTTGGAAACACTATTGATGATGTCAGAAATGACATCACATTGTCTCAAACTCAAACGTGGCAACAATTTAGGGAATATTTAAATCATACACATATAAACACACAGCCTGGAATGCATTATGAAATGCCTTCAAGAACTGGATTGAAGTTTGATTCTTCATTTGCAAATGAAGAATCAAACTTCAATCCAGAGAGAATACAGCCTCCTCAGCCTTTTGCTCTCCAGGCTACACAAGGCAATATATTTACTAGTAGTGCACCTGAACAAACATCTCTGGATAAACCTGAGTTACCGATTCAATATTTAGTTTCTTATCACCGATGTCCACACCCTGGAGCGGAATTTACAATTCCTCAGCCAAACACACAAAAGTTGCAAAAGCAAGATACGACTATACAGCAGGGTGTGACCCATAGACCCAAAATTCTTATAAAGCAGGCAACTGTGGACAGTTATGGGAGCACAGAAGAGTGTGAAGAAAATGGAGAACTGACACATGGTAGGCACTCACCTGTGTCCTGCAATACCCAACAAGAAAGAGGTACATCACAAACAGCTGTCGTCCCATTGTCTCTAAAGGCACAGCCTGGTTTGAACATTGAACATTCTACGCTACCTGGAATTGCACAGCAAAGTTACGGCACTTCAGCTGCAGCATATGATGCAAAAATACCTTATCAGGTGTTAAAGCTACCAGACATAAGCCAAAACCACACCGTTGCCCAAAATTATGATGCACAAACCTTGCCTTCTAATAACACGGATCCAATACAGTGTGCTTCACAAGTTAATGTATCTGTATCACAAAGCACCAGAAGTCATGACACAATGCCAGGAGAACATGTAAAAAGCAGTTATCAAAACCAGGGATTCAGTTCTCAATTGCAAGAGCCACAAGCAGCTTCAATACAAACAGGATCATCTTCTGTGAAGGGATTGATTTCACTTTTTAGTAACTTGGACTCACAATCATCTGTCAGTACAAAATCACCTGCTATCTACAACTATGCCAAGACTGAATCTAAACCTGTGGACCACAATACAGAAGTTATTTTGACGCAAGATACCCACACTCCAGTTACTTATAACATCACAAGCATAGAGGCAATGGCTTCAAATTCACAGATTCCTACTGTGTCAACGTTTCTACCATGCACAGCTACTCTTGGACAGGGTTATGCTGAATCTAGACCAACGACTCCTGAGACTAAACTACCTTCTTCAGCAGAAGCATCCAAAGATCAGTCTGCAACTTTGCAGATGGTGATGGCTCCAGAAGTACCGCTCAGCACTGAATTACAACAAAAAGGTTTGATATCAGGTGATTTAGGCCACAAAGTATTTGGGACACTGGAGGATTCATCACTGAGTGCTGTTATTTCTGTCTCTCCTTCTCAAGAGTATCAACAACCACAGGAAACATTAAATTCTTGCACGAGATGTGAAACAACAGTTGAAGAATTACCTCCTTCTAAACCTCTGCAAGTTAAA
This sequence comes from Crenichthys baileyi, assembly GCA_036173005.1. Classification (NCBI taxonomy): domain Eukaryota; kingdom Metazoa; phylum Chordata; class Actinopteri; order Cyprinodontiformes; family Goodeidae; genus Crenichthys; species Crenichthys baileyi. The sequence goes on from JAHHUM010000036.1 coordinate 388,720, forward strand.
CCAATAGATAACAAACTACATGTAGGACTTCAAAGCTGTGATGAACCTCCACTACTTGCACTAACATTAAACGAGGCTATATCAAAACCAACTGGTAATGAAGTATTTGCTACAACAAATGAAACAACTTCACCTCAAACAGACTTGTCACAACAGCAGCATTTAGAATGGATTAAACAAGCGTCATCAACGGAGCCTGTCAATGTCAGTGCTGAATTTGGAGCAATTTCTTCACAAGAAAATCGCAGACCTCCAAGGTCAATCTACATTGGCATCGGTTTTTCAGACACACTTCCTTTTGGGGTAGAAACTGACTCAGGTGAGCAAAAACCCCATGTTAGACTGCCCCACATTTTTGTATCAGCTGCCAGTTCACCAGAAGAAGAGACGAATGAACCTGATATCACTGAAAGTAGTATACATACTTTTCCAGACATTAGTGTCCCTCACAATACCACACCAAGTGCAGGAACAGCATCAGAACAAAGGGATCTTGAGGTTGTAAAGTCTGATGTGTCTAAGGATGCCTCTGCTTTAGAAGACAGTACCACCCAGGGATCTGTTGAAACATTGAGCGACAAGGTTAAGACTTGCTCTCCAGAGTTGCCAATTTCATTGACTACAGCAGATCAGATCAATACAAATGAACAAGACTCTCAGCACACTGTGACAGATAAAACATCAACAGACACTACCATTTCGGAGACTGAGATTAAATCAGACACCACTGAGGTTCCTGAGCAAAAATGTCAAATGATTTCCGCAGAAAGAGAGTTAGCAACATCAGATGCATCACCAACTGACGTAAAACCTATCAGTGAACTGGCCTGTCAGGTTGTCGAAGAATCACCAGAATGCGTTCAGCCATTTGAAAAGTTAGTTGTTATAGATGAAAACAAATCATCTGGTATGGGATTGACTGAAGATGTTCAGTGCTTGAACAATAAGTCTCTGAAAGAAGAAGCCATAGTTTCAGATGTTAAATCACCTGAAGGTATCCATCATCTTCATGACAAAAGTGAAAAAGATGTCTGTTCATCTGTAAATGAGCCACCTTCTATCAATCCTCCCACTGAAGAACTTACTATCTCTAAGGAAGACAGTACCACTGTTAAGAGTGATCTGCCCAAGGCTGAACAGACTGACGAACAAACAGGAAAAGGCATATTTTCAATGTTCAGTGGTTCTGCAACATCCCTGCAACAAAACCCCTCCCAAACTGGAATATCAATACTTGGGGGCATCATTCCTGGCACATCTACTAAAGATATTCCCGGGACAGGATTGCTCTCAATGTTTGGTGGGTCAAGTGCACCATCTTCATCTGAATTCAAAGAGACACCTTTACAGTCAGCACCACAAGAGCCCCAGGGAAAAGGTCTGTTCTCAATGTTTGGTGGATCCATTAGTCAGCCACCATCTGGCCTAAAGGGTCCAACTGCTGGAGGTGTGCGACCTAGAGGACCGCCACCTAAAGAACCTCCAGGAAAAGGTATGTTTTCCATGTTTGGTGCAGCTGCACCTCAACAAGCACCTAGTCCCAGGGTTCATCCAGGAGCTAGTCCTCCACCAAGAGGACTTTCTACTGGATCTTCTCTATTTGGTGGCATCCTACCAGGTTCTGCAACGCAAAAAGACACCCCTAGTACCGGTTTGTTCTCCAAGTTTGGAGGACTTGGGGGCCAGCCCCAAACAGGACCTAAAGTATGCACACCTGGACAAACGGGTACACCACCCAGACCCAGTGGTCCAGAGATCTCAGGCAAGGGACTCTTTTCTATGTTCGGTGGACAGAGTCAACAACCACCAAAGGCACAACCATCAGTTTCTAAAACAAGTGAATCAGACAATGCTTTTAAAGTGTCTTCTGTGTTTTCACTTGGTTCAAATGCTGACAGTAACAAATCTAAAACTGGATTTGGTCTATTTGGGATGTCCTTTATGGAGGAAAGCAAAACAGAGCCAGAAAGAAATGTTCCTGTCAAAGAGGAGGTTGCATCAGATGCAGTAACGCCTGCAGATGCACCAGCTTGTTCAGAAGAAGTAGAGGATGACCATGATGAAACTGTAAATACTGTACCGGCTGAACCTCTTTCTACAGTTTCAGTTCAGGAAGAACATGTAGAGCAGGCATGCCAAGATGTTCAAGATTCTGTAAATGAAGTCTCTAAAACTTTTAATGAAACCTCTGTTCCTCAGAAACACTCACATGTAGTTATGGACAAAGAAAGCACAATACAGTCAAACCTTTCTTTTATTCAAAACACTTCAGAGACGGCTGAAACTTCTAGCGGAGACACGTTGAACATTACAAGTAATCTTGCTGAGAAAGAGACATTTGTGGATCCACAAGATATTAAACAAGTCAGTAAATCACAATCAGATGCCACATTTGATAATAAAAAAACAGAATATGCAGTAAAGTTTGAGCAAATAGTTGCACAACCACAAACTGACACATTAGAAATGAAGATCACTCCAAATGATTCTGAAATAGCTGGGATCAGTCAGTCATCAGATAAATATGACTGCGCCCAGATGTCAGAGAATTTTACAGATTCTTTGCAACAGGTCAAAGCTTCCATTCTGATTGCTGTGGAAGAAATTCAAGATGCAAAAGTTATTGCTAAAGATGAGATCATTCATTCAGAGATTCAAAAACAAGAGAAAGAGGCTTTAAAAGTTGCTGTTGAGGAACATACTGCTGTTGAAGATGTAGACAAATCACATGAGGATGCTATGAAAATATCTGGGGAAGATGACAGAGCTGAAAAAGTTGATGAAGAATCATCTGAGAAGCCTTTAAATGCTGAGGGTGACGAACAGACCTCCGCAGCAGATATGAAAAAATCATCTGAAGAGACCTTGAGAAATGCTTGTGTGATACAACCACCAGCTGCTACTCTTGATGAGGCTTTAGTTGTTGCAGGTGAGCAACATACAACTGTTGCTGATGTTGACAAAGTATCTAATGAAAATTTTAATATTACTGGGAAAGAACAAACTGGTGCCACAATTCTAGAAAACCTAACTAAAAATGCAACTGACATTGATTCTGTCAACGAAATCACAGAGAAACCCTCAGGAGAATTGGCTGAAAATAATCTAAAAGCCTCACCGGTTGAAATCGCAAAAGAACTGACTGAGCAAAAATCAGAAGGTAATGCAGAACCCGTGCATAAAATAGACAAAACTTGTGAAAGTAATCTTATTTCTGCAGCAGTTTCATCATCAAGTGAAGAAAAAGCTCTTGACAGCAGCTCAGTAACACCAGCTGGTCCTTCAACACAACAACAGCATAGACCAGACATGGTCAGACCACCTGGCCCACCTAGACAAAGAATGGGAGCACCAAGAATGGGAGGACCACAAACAGGACCCCCAAGAATGGTAGGACCAAGAATGGCTGGTCCAAGACAACCAAGACTGCAGAAACCCCCTGAATCAGCTCCCTTTTCTGGCTTCATGTCTATGTTCTCCAGCCCAAATGCTCCAAATAAATCAACCACCGTTGGTGGATTTTTTTCAAGTTCACCAGGATCTCTTTTTGGATCATCATCTACTCCTCGTCAGCCTCAACAACAACATCAACAACAGAAAAGTTCATTTTTTGGCCTTCCAAGTAGCATTGCTGCAGAATCCATCACCAGTGACCTGTTTGGTATGTTCAAAGGTCCAGAGACAACAAAACCAGAGGAACCTGAACATTCTAGCAGAAAATGTGGACAAGCAGAACCCCCTGCAAATTTAGTATACCCTGACAACTCTGAAAAGGCAGTTGCAGAGAGTATAACTTTAACTAAGGATGGACATGTTAAAGGCACAGAGGATTCTGACCTACCTGAAAAAGGCCTTGTCGAGGAGGCAGAAAGAAAAGACAAAGCAGAAGAAGGTTCTCTTACTGATTCTACAGTAAAAACTGAAGAAACAGAACAAAAGCATACTGAGGGTGTCGAGCATTCAGAAGGGCCAGATACTGAAGGGTCTTACAAAGGTGTACCATCTGCAGCCCCTGAAACCAAAGACATATTTGATATACCTATTCTGTCTACCCCTAAATTTGGCTTCATGTCTGCAGCTACTGAAGGAACACCATCTATTGGATCCCTTTTCTCCACCACATCTTCAGCCTCCAAAACATCAGAGCCTCAACAGACAGATGGTGGTCTCTTTTCAGGTTTTAAAAGCCTTTCAGCAGGTATTTTCCAGGACGAAAAGCCAGCAGGAAAAGAGGAAACACCAATTTCATCATCAGTGTTTGGCTTGAAACTGAGCTCAGTGTTTGGCACCTCTGACTCTCCAAAACCTGAATCCACCCCACCTGTGATCACATCCCAGCCTCAGTCTGAATCTCCTAAACTGACAGACAAATTTGATGAGCCAGACTCAGACAAAGCGTCTCAAGGTTCTGGGGAAACTGAAAGTGCCGATGCTAGTGATACTGAAGGACCAACCGAGACATCTAAAACAGACAGCTGTGATACCCTGGCACAAACAGCACAATCTGGCATCCCTTCTCTCTCAGGTTCCCTGTCAGAAGGTTTAGTTAAACCTCAGGTAACATTTGCACCTGCCACCAGACAAGCAGTGTTGGAAACAGAACAACTAAAAGATCCATTGATGAAGGAAGCAGCAAAAAGGCTAGTGTCTGTATGATAAATGGCATTTTTCATTTATCATATTTGTATAGACGCATATGCAACCCCTATCCTTCCCTTTTTTATTTCCCATTATTTCTTGTTTTTAATAGATTGACCAGTCATAACATTATGACCATCAACTATAAGACCACTGAGATATTTATTGCATACACAAATATTATTTTATATAAAAAACAATTTGTTTTCTGTTGAAAAGAAATTGATTTGAATCAGAATAATTGTATTAATTACTTGAGAATCATTCTTACATATCCTTTACTTGTGGTTTATCTAATAAGAGCTCTTTTGTTGGCAGAAGAGTAGTCTATTCGATATTTAGACAGATGGTCACATTATTATGGCTAATATGTGTTGTATGTTGTACTTTTGCCCATTTGTCAATTTCCCATCTGGTAACTTTAAGTTCTTGGTATATAATTAGATTTATTTGAATAAAAAACATTTTTAGTTTGGACCTCATAATTTATCCCCAACTATATATCCAGAACAGAAATAAGAACCTTCCATTCTGAGTTTAATTGCTAAACCTTAAGAAAGGACATTATCTAACATGAAAAGGTGTTCCCTATCAAGTGTAAATATATACTGCAGGGACTTTGCACCATCTTAGTTATGGGTTTCCTGACAGTGATGGAAGTTCAATGAATGCAGAAACTGAGGGTTTTATTTATTAACCCCTTTACTGGTGAAGCGGTTACAAAACCCCCCCTTCCTTTGTCCCCTGCAGCTCTCTGAATTACTTCCAAGACCTGGCCAATTAATTTAGATGAATCAAAGTCCAGTAGATTTATGATGGCGTTGCAGTAAAGACCATTGAGGCAGGCTGGACACCGGACTAAAAGCAATGGTGAGAAGTAATCTGGCGAACAACCAAGACTAAGTAAATCATTCAAGCTAAAACGCAGAGCCAATTTGCTCGTTAGGAAACTCAATCACCCAGCAGTCACACCTCTTTCTCTCCTTCAAAGTCCATTTTTTGTGATTTCCAATATGTGGGGGCCAATTTGTATCAGCTGGCCTTAGACTGATTTTACATTGGAGTTATTACAGGTTAAAGGTGCATCTAGTTTGTGCATGTAAATAATTTATGAAGCTTCTCAAAGTACAATTATGTGAGAAAAAATGTTATTTAGCACCTCCTAGATCTTGTAGAAGTAAGCATGCATTTAATGTTTGCATGGGAATGTGCAAATTATACACAGGCACAAATATGAGCCTTTTACAAAACTGCAATGTGCCTATTATGCAAGTTTCTGTTTTTATGCAAATGAAGCCAGCTTTCAAAACCAATGAGTTTCAGCACCTACTTTGATTATAACTGAGGGCTGCTTGAGCTGCCTTTCACGTTACAACTACTTATTAAGTCAGTGGCTTTAGGTGGTAACTGGGGCTTCAACACGCCATGCTTCTTAAGTTGTTACATAAATCTCAGCAAGACAAAAAGAATGTGTCCCTGGACCAATTTGAAAGTGGTTTAGTTAAAGGGATAAAATTAGTTTTTTTAAGTGAGCCTTAATTTATTTGATTTTTACCTTGCTAGAGGTAGCTGAACTTTTGTTTCCACACTTCATGTGGTTAAGTATAGGCAAACTGACTGTTCTGACCTGTTTATACAACAAAATCCTTGGTAATATTAGGAAATCTGTCGCTGCTTTCGGCATTTCTTCTCTTGCCATGTATTTCAGAGTGTCTAGAAACAGTTTTTTGGTTGTAACTTTAAGAAAATTAAGCAATACATTGTGAAATCAACTCCAACCACATGTTTGAACTATGTGTGTTACATATGATTTTGCCGTATATTGTATAGTGTGTACTGGGAAGAACGGTGTAAAATGTACAGTCTGCAGGTGGTTTAGAACAGAATAATGATCACCAGACCATCTGGGATAAAGGTAAAGATTTTTTATATATAGTCTTTTCGGTGCCCCCAGGTGGTAAAATATTTTCCAGCTGAATTAATGAAAAAGTAGGTTAGAATGTCCTTCTGTTGGAGCCACTCCAAGCATTCATCAGGCTGAGGTGAGTAAATCTAAATCAGTGCAGATTAACATAGCATTTTAAACACCTCAGAGATGTTTTCAACATTTCAAAAAGCTCCACCCTTATCTTAACTTTAAATTGTATATGCTGCAGTGTCAAATACTTTCCTGAACCGTTATTTACTTAAAGCTGCGTATCTTTGTACAACGTTAAAACACAAAGTAGATACGCAATCGTGTGACTGAATATCTGACGTTTTCTAACGACACCTAAAAAGTTGGGAAAACTTATTACTGTTCTGAAAACCTAATTTAGGCTTCAGTTATGTGTTTCAAATGTGTTGCTAAACCCTGTCAGTTTTCCCTTTTCTTGTGGAAAATATTTTTTATCCTTACCCTTACACATCTTTTTCCTTTCTTAGTAATTACTCTTTTTAGAATCAACTTAGCTATAAAACTCTTTATATATAATGATGATTATTTTCCCACAGTATTTTACATGAAAATGTCATGCTTTACAGTCCGTTGGACAGCAGCCACTTTGATTCATCGGGGAACCTGAGCCCCGTCAGTTCTCAGCTCAGCTCTGAACTTGAGGATCGCCACCATCCAGAGTCCTGCCCCCCCAGCAACACTGGAGCCCCTCTCCATAATGAGGCCTCCAAATCGTTTGAGGATGAAGAGCTGGAGAAAGAAGTGAATGGCCAACCAGGAATTGGTGTGAATAAAGACCTGAACGATTCTTCAGTCATCTTCCCAAAACCAACTTTGGAGAACCATGATAACACGAAGTTAACTAAAACTCGGTGTGTAATTGAAGTTCTTTACATTTTTTATTTATATGTTTGTCTGTTGTTATTGTTGCAAGATTCTTAGACTTTTATGTTGATCTTCTCTCATGAAACTATGCCTGGCAAACAACTGGTGAATCCCGTATCTTTCCCAGTCTCTTTGATGATGGGCCTCCACCCTGCTCTCCATCTAAAGTTCGCTGGCTGAAAGCATACAACAAAGTGAGAGTAAAACTCCATGAGGTAGGAATGACTAGTTCCCTCTCCTTGCTAATCTGTTTCTTGTGCACACAAAGACCAAGACTATACTACAAAGCTTCAGGTAAACGTAATCATTATAGTATAACTCTGCATAAACTGCTGAGTTATACGATGTTGTTTCTCTGTCTCTTTATGATACTTTGTCTGCCTCTTCTCTCCTGTGTGTTGGTTGAGTTTCTAGCCATACTGCAACATTTTGCAACAATCATGTTTCCTCATAAGGATTTCAATGGCTGCTAATATCAAGAATGGAGTACAGACGTTATTGTGGATTTTTTTTATCCACACATGATACAAAATTATACTTACAGGCTCAAATACATACATACACTAATACTAATATTTGGTTAAATGTCCCTTATGTAGTTGCACCTCGTCCACATGCTTTTTGGAGGCGTCAACAAGCGCCTGGCATAATTGTGGCTGTATAATTGATCGCTATTTTTGGCAGAATTGGTTAAACTCTATTCAAATTGGGGTTTTTTTTGTTGCTTTTTTGGGGGAATGGACTCTGCTTTTAAACAAGGTTGAAGTAAGGGCTTTGGGTGGGTAGTTCTAAAGGCCTAATTTTAGCCTTTTGTTAGCCTCCAAAACCATTTTTGATATGTGTTTATGGTCGTTGTCCTCTTAGAACATAAATTGTGTCTGAATTTCATCTAAGCCAAACTGTCATAAAATGGTTAAGATTTTCAGGAACAACCAGTGATGCAAATAAAGTAACTAAACAGGTTGGGCATATGTCTTTATTGTTTTAGTTGTTTGTGTCATTTCCTCTCCCTTAAATCAGAACAAGGAGGCATAAAATAATTTCACCACCTCCTTTGAGCTGCTGCAGGTCACTTCAGTGCAGATCTGAGAGAATAATTAGTTCGAGCCCTCCTTAGCAGCTTACCAATAAGAGATCTCATCTTTACAAGGCACCTTGGAATTGCTTAATGAGCAGCACACCAATCCTTCTCAATTAGAAAAGAAATTTTGAGTAGGATGTACCGTTCCATTAGACGTTTTCCTTAAAACCTGGATCTTAAGTTGGGGCCAGATCTCATGTGGACAACCAAAGCAGTTTGAACTAATCAAACCATCAAACCAATAGAGTTAATTTAAACTGCACATAGTATTTTTTAATGGTAACAGCTAGATCTGCGCAATATATCAAATCGCAGTTGTCTTTGCAATATCCCAGTTGTAAAGCACTGCTAGGATACAATACTTATTAGGATATTACTGTATATTTCAAGTGCTATGCATGCAAATTCTGCATGCCTATAATATATTTGACCTGTTGGATAGACGTTCGCTGCCCTCCATATCCACATTTGAGGAATGTTTTTTCTTGGCTGAGATGCTAAGGTTGAAAAACGTTTCTGAAAATGTTGGTGAAATTGAGCAAAGTCATTTAAATTCCTAACATTTGTAGACCTTTGTCATCATTCGTGTTAATTTTGTTTTATTTTTAGCAAAAACATTCAAGCTTCAGTTCAAAGAGAAACTCCTTTAAAAGAAAGAAGAAAACTAAAAGGGTGGTAGAAGTGTAAATTAAGTGTGTGGTGGGAAAATATGACTTTCACATGCATCTTGAATAGAGAGGCCTTCTGCTTGAAAAACATTCGTTAGTTTGTTCCTGGATCAGTCTGGACTTTTCAGTCGGAATTACAAGGCCTTCTGACATTTTTGGGAGGACTTTGGTGTTGAGAAAGAGGAGTGGACACGTAACATGCAAACATCTCTGTCTCTGTTTTAAATACTCAGAAGAAAGGGATGGCTCCTGCTTTGCTACTGGCCAGCAGTTATCACATTAAGGATAAAAATAGTCCCTGTGTTTCTATAGCAAACAATGTAGCATGGCAACAATATTACATTTCTATGGAAACACAACCTTATATTAGTGCAAGATTAGGTTGCAATTGCTGCATTCAGCTGCTTATGATGTCTCCTTCAAGTGTTAGGTCCTCAGGAGATTTTTTCACACACGCATTGGTTATTCAGACCATGCTTGGCATTCTCCATCATATAACCTGTCCGGACTTTACGTGTATTCAATGCAAACTGCATTGTGAATCAAGCATAGAAGCGATGCAGATGGCTTGTTCAAAAAATGTCCAAAAATTGGAGCAGAATTCATTGCTTTTTTAATCGCTCCTACACCCTAACACAAAAAATTGCTTTGTTTGAAAAATGTTTTGATCCATCCAGAATGCCGAGTTTTGTTTGGGTCTTCTACTTTGGGTCTTCTACTTAATTTATATATCTGTTCAAATAATTTTATTTTTTGTACTTTTTATCCCTCAGGATATCAGAAATCTTTAGTTGAGAATTTTTAAATTGCACAACAACATTAAGGAAGTAATTTTCCCTTACATGTTCACAATTAAAAAAAAAATGTTTCCTTTAAGCTCTTAAATAACTACGATTCATCTTTAAGTTAGCAAAAATGTGTAATTTGTTACTTTGTGCTGCAAGTTTATCACCTTTAATACAAGTTAAAACTGTCAAAGTACTGCTTGAAGATGTGATATTGAAAATATTGTGACTAAACATCAAACCGTGTCTGCGAGTTTTATTGCATTCTATATTTCTATATTTTTATATGTGACCCAGTTTCTCTTTGATCTCTCAAAAATATTTTGTTCTTTTGATTAATCATGCATGCATAAATGGTCTTACTTATCTAACAAGGATTTAAATGTTTACATTTTCTATCTAAAATAGGGAAACAAATCTCCAAATTACTATTAGAGAAACACTTTTTCATTCAACAGTTTATTTAAAAGAGTAGAGAAAAAATAGTTATTGTATCTGTCTTGTTATCATATTTAAAGAATGCTTCCTGTCGTTGCACAACATGGAGGAAGACTTTGTGAAGGTGAATTTTTTTTCCTGAAGTACAACTGTTGCCCCTTCACATATAGGGGTGTCCACTGAGGTGGTTCGTGCATCTGATTAAGATGCCTCCCTTTGAAAGTTGTCTGGGCCATTCAGCTCGGAGAAGACCTGAGGAAGACTCCGAACATAAAAGACCAACTATATATCCCATTCATTACAACTTGACAGGCTTCTAAAAGCAATATTTCCAGCTTTTAGGTGCATTGGAATGAATTCAAAGGAACCTCAGAGCTGCAGTTTATGTGTGAAAACAATATCTTACACCCAAAACAACCAGGAAGATGTCATTTTAATTCTTTTTTTCAAAGAAAGGCTGTCATTTGGACACTCGCAGATTCCTTATACTTTGAAAGAAGCAATATTCAGACTTGTGTAGGACTGTAGCTTTTAAGGATAATTTTCATGCTCTGAAAGCAAAAACCGGGAGTCTCATACTTAGTTTCACTGAAGTGTCTGTGTCTGGCAGATATCCAGAGAGAAGAAACTGAAGCTAAAGGGGGATTCATTTGCAACTAGAATGATTTAAGAGGGTGACATTTTTAAAACAGATGAAAAAAGGAGAAAAATACAAGCATTTGGAGATGGTTCAACATGCTGATTTGACTCAAAGAGAAGATGTAGCAAAACTTAACCAAACAGCCAAACGCAACATGTGGCAGAAATTAATCTTAAATCATTTGTTATAAATTCTGACTTTATTGTACACTCAACGGCCACTTTATTAGGTGCACCTTGCTAGTACCAGGTGGACCCTGCCTTAATCCTTCGTGGCATAGATTAAACAAGATACTGGAAACATTCCTCAGAGAGTTTGGTCCATATTGACATGATAGCATCACACAGATGTTGCAGATTTGTCGGCTGCACATCCATGATGCGAATCTCCCGTTCCACCACATCCCAAAGGTGCTCTATTGGATTGAGATCTGGTAACTGTGGAGGCCATTTGAGTCCAGTGAACTCATTGTCATGTTCAAGAAACCAGTCTGAGATGATTTGTGCTTTATGACATGGCCCGTTATCCTGCTGGAAGTAACCATTAGAAGATGGATACACTGTGGTCATAAAGGGATGGACATGGTCAGCAACAATACTCAGGTAGGCTGTGGCGTTCACGATGCTCAATTGGTACTGAGGGGCCCAAAGTGGGCCAAGAAAATATCCTCCACACCATTACACCACCACTACCAGCCTGAACCGTTCATACAAAGCATTATGGATCCATGCTTTCATATTGTTGACGCCAAATTCTGACCCTACCATCCGAATGTCGCAGCAGAAATTGAGACTCATCAGACCAGGCAACGTTTTTCCAATCTTCTATTGTAGCCTCAGTTTCCTGTTCTTAGTTAACAGGAGTGGCACCTGGTGTGGTCTTCTGCTGCTGTAGCCCATCTGCCTCAAGGTTCAACGTGTTGTGTGTTCAGAGATCCTCTTCTGCATGCCTTGGTTGTAACGAGTGGTTATTTGAGTTACTGTTGCCTTTCTATCAGCTCGAACCAGTCTGGCCATTCTCCTCTGACCTCTGGCATCAACAAGGCATTTGTGCCCAGAGAACTGCCGCTCACTGGATATTTTCTCTTTTTCGGACCATTCTCTGTAAACCCTAGAGATGGTCGCGCGTGAAAATCCTAGTAGATCAGCAGTTTCTGAAATACTCAGACCAGCCCGTCTGGCACCAACAACCATGCCACATTCAAAGTCACTGAAATCACCTTTCTTCCCCATTCTGATGCTCGATTTGAACTGCAGCAGATCATCTTGACCATGTCTACATGCCTAAATGCATTGAGGTGCTGCCATGTGATTGGTTGATTAGAAATTTGCGTTAACGAGCAGTTGGAAAGGTGTACCTATTAAAGTGGCTGGTGAGTGTATATTACTGCGTAAAAATTCCCTCTCAAAGCAGATGTAGAGGAAAATACCCACAGCTCCCTGTACAGAAAACCAGACAGTCATCCATAATAAATAGTTAGATATTCCAGATATATTTTAATTCCCCCTACATCTGCACTTCATTCAGGAACCGTAGCAGTGTGAGGAAGAAAATATTGCTCGCCAAAGTTAAAAACAAATTTCTTTTCTTTTTATGCAAATGGTTTGTTACATAGCTGACGAATATTCTGTGATGACTGTTCGAGCAGTAGCATTAGTTTATTAGTGGAGAAACCATTGCAGTCACTCAGATGTGAAATGCTGAATTTAAATTATCAGTAATAAGTTGGGGTGATTTTTTCTTCTATTTGCAAAAGGTTTACAGGATGGAATAAGGTTGCAATTTATTCCTAATATCCTAATGCTGTCATCATTTATCTTTTTATTTAGTTATTAATTTAGCTGTTTAGCTGTACATTCTTTCTGTATAGCTACAGCTAGATTTAAGAGTATTTTTAAAAATAGAATTGAAGTGAAATGTCTAAAGCCATCTTCTGCAGCCAAGGATTGGACTACTATGACCTCTGCCTCTAACTGTTTACCAGTCAAGCCTGCGTCAGCTGCTTATGATGTCTCCTTCAAGTGGTAGGTCCTCAGGAGATTATTCACACACGCATTGGTTATTCAGGCCATGCTTGGCAAGACCACCTGGCACTCAATGACAAGCCTCTCCCGAGGCTTTTGCATTGTACCTTTGCCCCTCGGTATGTTGTTGTTAGAGAGGTTTGTTTAACGACACATAATATGCCGTCTCATCCAGTACTACTTAGTCATGGGAGATCCTATTGCCACAGACAAAATCTCTAGAGTCATAGAGACAATTAAATCAATAAACATAGGCCACTGTACCGGTGTGGTCTATGTTCCAAACTCCACCACTGGCCATAAGAAAATGATTGCACAATGATAATGATAGCTGAGACAAACTTTGCAGGAATCTTAGATTCGTTCTTAAGGGCAACACACATCAGAAGTGTAAGATGTGAAAAAGAAGCCCCTATTGTTTGCTGTCAAACAACTCACACTAGTGGCATCTGGTCAGCAGTCACAATCCAAGGTGCAACTCCCAGTGATCCGTTTTGACCATGTAGAACCATTGACGCTTCTGAAAAAAGTCTATCAATGGCTGAAGTCCATTAGTATGCTCTGTCTCAGCACCAATCAGCAACTCACGCCCAGTGTGTGCTTTAGGTTCTGAATGACCTGTATAGCTTGACGAGACTTGCAGCTGTGTTCTTGATGTATGTGTTCTCATCAAATCTGTAAAGGTGTAGTGTTGCTTCTTCTTTAAAAAAGCCAATTAGGGTGGTATAAACAGCTGATAAGGATGCTATCCAAACAGCTTCTCATGTAGGTTTGGGAGAAGACTGCAAGGCAGATCCAGGACTCACTGGAAAGCTTCTTTATTACGCCTGACTTGGAAAGGCCATGGAATCACTAGTAAAGAAGGAGCAGATATGGGGTCTATGCTAAAGGTATTTCTACCATTACTTGTCTTGGAAAGTGGATGGATGGATGGATGGATAATCTTACTCTGCAAACAATTCATTACATTTCAACAGGCTTCTAAAGAAAAAATTCCAGAATTTGTACCTTTTAGCTGCTCTGGAATGATCAGCAACATGTTTAGAGAAAGTTAAACACAGCATACCACACCTATGAACTGTCAAGCACGTCGGGGGAAGGTTGAGAATTTGGCCTTGTTTTACAGCAATCAAACCTGGACACCAAGCAGTCATGAGTTGACTATAATTTGCTCTGTATGGAAGTGTATTCCTGAGTCAAATATGCACTTTACTGTTGCTGGGTATATTAAGGATCTTTAAAAAATGAAAATGAAAATAAAATTTACCTGACAGCAGTAGAAAGACAAGTTTAAATAAACCTACAAAAGCATGATCACTCTGAAGGCACAGGGGCAAATTGGTTTAAAATTAATTAGCTTTTAGTGACTTGCAAGCCAGGCGTTATTATATTGATCTCTGCATTTCCATTCAGGTTATAAAGCAAAGAAAAATGAGAAACAATCATGATAAAAGCAAAAGAATGGCTGAACAGACAGAGGCTGAGACGGAGGGGAGGATGACTTGGTGTCTTTTTGTGATGACGAATGATGTTCAGCATACTAACAATGCAGCCTCTGTGAGGGATCCGAGCCCTGTCGCTATGTGACTTTGGCTGAAAGTCACTATGGAAATCATGCCTGTGGGAGAGATGTGCGTGTCTTTTAGAGATTCCAGGGGTCCTCATTTATGCCGCCATGGAAGCTGGTGTTAAATCCGATGTTTGCCTGCCTTCTTCGTCTGCGCTGAATGTTAGCCTGGCGCTTACAACTGTGAGGAAATGTGGCTTTAAATGTTCTTTTCATCTTTTATCTCCCCCGGTTTCATTTCCCACCTTACTCAGGAGAGAGCATGGATCCCTGAGAAATCTGAAAATAGTAGGAACAGTTGAATTATCTAAACTAAAGTGACATCACATATTTAATGCTCAGAGGTTCACTTTAATTCCAGTCAATGGCAGGATGTGTTTCTGTGCTCCGCCTGCCGCTGTGTCTGATAGCCGTTATTAGTTTCTTTTCTATTCCCCAAAGCTCTTTGCCTATTCACAGAAGTGGTTGTTAAAATTTGCAGCTGGTAGATGAAAGGGTTGCTCTTTAGATAACAGGCAGTTTTATGGCTGAATTGAATGTACTCTGGGGGACTTTATGGCTTTTTTGCTCATAAGCTGTAGTTAAGATTACTGTTCCTGGTGAGAATCTTTTCAAAAGATGACTGAGACAGATTTTCCTTCCTGGTGTAGAAGCAAACCATCACAGTTAGTATCTTTTCCAATCAGTGAACACACCAAAACCGAGATCTAACAGCTAATCACAACACTTTTTGGTAGGGAGGTCGTTTATATCGAGGGACAACTTGGTTAGCTAACAAAATGAAGGAATGAGTTAAGAACAAATTAACAAATACATTAAAGTGTGAATAAATGAATGAATGTAGAATTAATGATGAATGGATTAATTAATTAACACAAAGTCAAATAAAGTATTAAAATTAAGTAATATCTACCCTAATGAATGAGTGCATGAATGAATGAATGAATGACTATCTTTATTGATAAATGAATAAAACAGATTAGATGAATAAAGGAAGGAAAGAAGAAACAAGATGGAGGGAGTGAGGAAAGAGTAAACCCTAATGAATGAATGAATGGAGTAAATATGGAAGGAACTAATACTTTAATAAACAACAAACATTTAAACAAATTAATACATTAAATGAAATTAGGAAGGACAGAAAAACTACCTTAATGAATGAATACCTTAATTGATGTCTACATGAATTAATGAATGAAGAACTGTGAGGTGTCTTTTAGTGAAGCCCTTTGGTTACAAGTGGCCTTCCTGTTGACCTGAGGGATGCAAACTTTGGATGCAAACTAAAGACTTCAACTAAAGGCTTTTCATTGAAGTTCATAACCTTTTCTTTGCTATTTATATCATAATGTTTTTTATTTTACTTATTAACAGTTCAAGCAAGTATTATAGTATTATTAGTATTATTTAGGTATATTTCAATTTTAGTATTTTATTCCCTATTTTAACTATTAATTTTGGCAAGGATTATACTTGTAGTTTTATTTTTTTGCTTCTATTTTTGTCATTCATTTTAGCAAGTGCTTTATTATTTCTGTTTTATTATTATTTTGTTTCTATTTTAGTTATTAAGAGTTTTTTAAAGTTATGTTATGTGGGTTTTATTATTTATATCTGAATTTTTGCATGTATTATATTACCTTATTATTTTATCGTTTATCATTATCTTGTAGTATAGCATTTCATGATAAATATTTATGTTTTTAGGATTTCAACCTTCTTCAACCTCTGTGTTAAGGATGTGCATCTCTGTCCTTCTATGATGCACATCTTGATACGGCCAATGATCCGATTCATTTTAGATACAGAGATTTATGTCCCCCTCTATTAAGGTGCTTCTGGATTCACTTATTTTAGGGTAAACACAGTGTGATGCAGTTTGGTTTCATTCAATGCGACAAGACAAAGTAAAGAAATATATGTATTATACCTAATTAATTATCTTAATGAAACATCAGCTTTTCACAAACAGGTCTTGTCTACCAATTCTTGTGCATATTTATAAAAGCTGACTTACAGTGAATAACACTGAAAAACCCCTAGGCTTGGAGCAAAACTATAAAACCTTTCAGGCGGCAGATGTGATTAAAACTCATTCTGTAACTCAGCAGTGAGCAGCAAAATGCTCTTTTTATTTAATGAACAACAAAGCATTATGTTAGTTTAGGGTATTTTATAAATTCTTGCTCTATGGTCTATTAAACATTCAAAGCGGCTTCGAGGTAGTAACAGAATCACTTATGAAAGTTGTACTGTAAACTGTAACAACAGCGAGGCAACTCGGCTGGGCTTTCTTCCTAGGCTCTGCCGAGACATAGAGGAGGTAATAGAAAATAACATGGAAGTGTTAATGAAAGTTTTAATTGATGCAAGGACATGAACACCAATACATCTAGATTTAATCGTACCACTTCACAGCTGCTTTACCAGTGCACTCGTATCTTGCACAAGTCTTTAACTTGCGTATCGGTGTGAATTAGTAAATCCTAACATCCCCACTCTACAGACTATAAATGTCCAAAAAGTAAATAAATAAATGAATAAAACTGGCATAAGTGTATGTAGGAGAGTCAGTTACTGTAGTTGAGAAGTAAATTGACACAAAATCTGTTTTGTCTCTTGTAACTCTTACAAATCTCTGTTCCCCGAACTTTGACCCCTCAAGGTGTCATTGTACTCTTCTTTGTTCTGTGTTATTTGATCTTCTTTATTGCATGGCTGTTCTTATCTGTGTTTTTATTTATTTTGTGCCGTATTTCTGTTGTTTTTTCAGTTGTTTCTTCTTCTTCTCATGTTTTTTGGTAGTTTTTGGTGCTTTAGGAATAAAGCTTGGTTTAGTATTACAATAAATCTTCTGCTGGATATTTTATTGGGGAGAATAAATTGTATTCCAGGATTACCTGTTAAACTTGCACAGAGTGCTGTCTCTTTCAGGTTTTAGGACTCAAGGGTGTGATAAATTGAATTTGGCGCGAATTTGTTCTCACAAAGTGTTGCATCTTTCACAAAGCATAGCAACAGTGACTGTGACAGGAACACATACCAGCACTGATAACACAGGCCTGTCTGGAGATATGAGCTCCTTGACTCCATAATAGCTGAATGAAAACACAAAAATTGGGTGTAATCTTGATGATTTTGTCCACTATTTTTTCCACCCTTTTATTGCCAGGTTTAAATCTCCAACTTTTGACAAAGAAAAATGTGCAATTTGTTTGCTATTAATGAGTCTTTTTGCAATCAGTGTCAGAAAAGCAGCTCTTTATTTAACTGTAAATATAATACTGTGAAGGACAGCACTAAATGTGATTCTGATAATACCTCTGGGAGAAGCCTCATTTCCAGCGTGCTTGTCCTAGTCTGTAATCATGCTTTTTCATGTCAGGTATATTAGCTTTGCCATACTGATTATGAGTAAAATGAGCTTCAACTTCCAGGCTGATTGCCTTGTCTGAAGCCAGAGGCTGTGCATCCAGTGTCCTGAGTTTTGATGCTCCATTGTGCTAATGGCTTTTTAATGAGGCAGAAGTCACATCTCAGTCCACCAGCCACAAAGAAAGCATCTTATGCTTGTGCTTTTGAGCCAAAATAGCATGGAAAGCTTCATGCTTTTATGGAATTATCTCCAGTGGAGTAAAGAAACTGATAACCATTCTTTTTACAAACTATAAACCTCCATTTACAGAGGAGATCTCATTACAAAAACACTGAATTAGTGAAAATAAAAAAACATCCTATACTTTGGGGTGAGGTCTGCTAAAGTAGGCCTCAAAGTGGCTAATGGAATAAACTGTAACAGTGTCCTGAATCTACATACAAGTGCATCTTAATAAATTAGAACATCATCAAAAAGTCAGCTTATTTCAGTAATTCAGTTGATATATATATATATATATATATATATATATATATAAAATATATATATATATATATATATAAAAGATATAAAAATCGAAAAAGAGGTAAAATCATCCCGACCCACATATATCACATATATATCAAAGCCAGCAACATCTCACCTTCTCAATCTCTGCCAAACCTTTTAGTAAGCTTTGTTTTACAATCTTCTCAATGCTGTCATTGCTTGTGCATCTGTTTCTATCATACTTTTCCTTCGACTTAACATTCCACCGATAGTCTTCCTTATGATTGTGCTGGCGGTGACATGGCCATGACATAACATTCCTGTATTAAAACCCTTTTACTTGTACCATGTGGTATATTGTTTTCTGGGCTGAAAAAGGCAAAATGTTTGACTAACCTGACATAGCCTTAAAAATGATGTCCAGTGTTTGGAGGGTAAGAAATTAAAATCTTATATAACCCTAACCCATATACATATCTCTGCCACAAACTCATTTTTACAATGTTTCATCATGTATAGAGAAATAAACAAGCTTCCCATTAACATAAGATTTACTTCCCAGAAGCTTTTTTACAACACAGAAATAATTGAACAAACACAAAAAATACAGTTATTTTGAAAGCTAATATTTAAAACCTTCCAGGATTCATTTTTAAAGTTTGCATTATTTATTTTATGCCGTGATGTTGCCGTGTTCCTTTTTCTCCCATATTTCACCTGACTATCTTGGGCTGAAGGTTTAATACTCTCTACACCATCTGTGAGCCCCCCGAGGGGACAAAATCATATTATTTGAATTAGAAAATAAGTTTAAATCCCCTGCCATGTAAAACACTTCAAGCATTCTGTATCCCGATGTAGGTTATCTTCGCCAGTGCAAACAGACTGTCTGCATAACATAGCATGAGATTAAGTTCTGTTATTTTTAGATCATTGCTGCAACTTTGCACTTGATCAAATTTGTAAGCAGTGGTGTATATAGAGTACCATTTTCACTATTTTCAACAAATCTGTGTCAGCTCAGCTTGGACAGAGATCCAATTTCATATTAGATGCTTAGCTGAGGTACTTTTTACCTAACGCTGCGTATCTTTGTGCACCTAAAGCTCGGGACGCACTACACGACTGTCAGGGTCGTCCCAGATTTTGGTGTTCACGCTAACAGACCGATTTTTGTTTCATGACTGAAAGACTGGGGATCATGCACTTAGCTATACCTGTTGAGGGATCAGAGACTACGGGATTTTTCAGTTCAAATGAAGCCAACTGAGCGCATCAAACTCTTGTGGGAATTTTCTTGAGGGCAACAGTTTGAGGAAACAAACATACCAATAGGTGGCTGTAACAGATGTTAATCTCAGAGTTCAGATGGGCTATATTTCATCTGAAACATATTTCATTCAGAAATGTCCATTTTTTTAATATCTTCGAAATATTTTGTTTAGTTATATTTAGTTTATTTTAATAAGTAACCTTATTATTTACTACGAAGGAATATTAGGACCACTGTAAATAAAAAAAGAATAATGTGGCCATTAAGAGAACCACGTGTTCACATGTTGAGAATAATAAAAAAAGTGGATATTCTCTGATGTTAAAATGTCATACATTTGCAAGAAAATAAGAATAAATTTCCATGCTTAAATATTAAATCTAAGATAATCTCTGACACAGTAAAGTAAGAAAATGAAAAATTAAATGAAAGCTATTGGCACTGTTGCCTTGCAGCAAGAAGGTCCTGGGTTTGATTATTGGCCTGGGGTCTTTCTGCATGAAAATGTATTTACTCACTGGAAGAATATTTAAATGTTTTAACCTGCTAAAATGTTTTCTTTTTATTTCTGCCCATATTTTATCTGCAGTCCTGATGCTCAAGTGGTGTCTCTGCAGGCAAGGACCTAATTTCTCACTGAACCAATTTGACACATCAGCAGCATCCATTTAGTTTTCGTTTGTGAATTTATTTCTAACAAATATAAAGTTGAAAACCTTTACACTTATTTTATACCTAAGCTACAGCTGTGAATTTTAGGGATCATTCCCTTGTTTTTTGTTTTATGGAGCCTAGTTACACTGACTAATCTACTTGTTTTTCCTGCAAAAATCTATGCATAATGTGCATGTGAATGCTAGACTGTGGCATATGTGTGTCTGCTGGAGTGTGAAAAGTGAAAATGGAAAACAACAGAAAGAAGTGAGTAGAGCTAAGAGATGCAGGGAGACAGTGAGCGAGAGGGAGGAGAATCCATGCTCAAGATGTTGCGCTTCTGTCAGCTGTGCAACAAGCTGCGATCAGAGGAGCTAATAGGACGAGGTGGGTGAGGGAAAAGAGTAAAAATCATTAACGATATAGAGGAGGATGAGAGAAGGAGGAAGTGACAGAGTGAAACAGCGAGAGAAAAAAAGAGGAGGAGACGTCGCTGTTTGAGCTGAGTCTGAGGTGGAAGAGATGGCTGGAACGGTAACTAACTGAGAGCTGCGATCCAGAATGAGGAGGATATGCAGGGAAAGTCACAGAGGATGACACGCCCGTCATGATCCCAGAGAAGGAAAACCTGGCAACTTTTCCTATTTTTTATGCAACACTTGATGCACTAAAGTCTGTAAATTTATAACAAAGCTATGTGGATTACACTTCAATACAAAAGAGGATGATCTCAGCTCATCACTTGGAAGCTTTTTCTCCAACATTCTTTTAAATTGACGTAGAGAAGCACCATCACACTGTCTGTGTTGATGTGGGATTGTAGCCGCTCTGGTTTTATTGAAGCTTGGATTGCGCTCTGAAAGTTTGTACTGATTTCTGCCTCTGCTTCAGGTAGGTGTTCAATTTTCATTCGGTAGGGACTCTTAGAAAGTGCATGGAAGAGACTAAAGATAAAGACATTTGAAGGGCTTCAAGCTTCTTTTTCAGCTGATTAGACATAAATCAACATTTTGCAACCAAGAATTTTTATATGACTTAATTGGCCTCCTGGGTTCTTAGAAGACCCACAGAACATCTGCAGGTCTGAATTTATTGTGTGTGAGCTAGTGAATGTAGTAAGTGTGCAATATAAAGCACATTTCCTCTCCTTGCCATTATTCTCTAATATTGAAAAGTCATTTTGTAACTCATGACTGCTGAAAGAAAATCTAAGAAACAGAGAAATTTTTCCCTATTGCCCTTAAGCTGCCTGTTTCTCATTTTCACACTATTTTTATGCTTTTATGCTTCTGCTTCTAATTCTCTCCACCTACTGCTCTTGTTTGGCATTTAACTTGTAGAAAGAAAAATGAAAACCAAAAATAAAGTATTCCCCATCCCTGTGCAGCCTCTCCAAACAGCCACTGTGTGGGAACAGTAATCGTGATGCCCCACTTGTGTAACGAGAAGGGTGTGAGCTTGTCGAGGTTTCCTAGCTCCTGGGCGTCTCTAGAAGCATTCCCTTGAAGGGTCATAAAATATTAATTAGTGTTAATGCCTTATTGGCTAACTCCTCAACCTTTAGGCCAGGACCTTTGCTGAAGAAAAACTGGAGGAGTTATTTAATATGAGTCATTTAAAAAAATGACTTAGATTTTTAGTAGCACTATTCCTTTGAGAAGTGAAATAGCCTTCAGGGTTTCTTGTGAAATATGTTTGAAGAAAAGTTGATTTTTTTTTTCTTTCAACCTGTTGTCAGGAACAGTGGCTTTCAATCCGACCTCACTTGTCTGACAGCGAGTCAGACAAGTGAGCTTGGATTTGAAGGGGTGAGTTGGAATCCCATATGCTGTAAATGGCAATCATTAGTGTGGAGACATTGGTTGTAGGTCTGACTTTGTCCCAAAAATCCAGAAAACCACTGTAGGATTGAGTAGTGCATGAGTAAGCGCACTGTGCAGGGTCCCAGGGAGAGAAAAAGTATAAAAACATTGTCATTTTTCAGTGTGAATTACTGACTGTATGATAGATACCCGATGTGCAGATGCAGATGCAGATGCATGTACATGTGCACATCAAATTAATATATAATAAAAATGAGTGAAAACCATACAATATAGATTTATAACACACAGAGTGGTATATTTTAAACACTGATTATGAAAAGCCAAAATCCAGTTTCTCACAAAATGAAAATTTGTCATTTGACCAGTAAAAAAGGATTTCTTTACAGAACAAAACAGTATGTCCAAATACAGTAAAGGCAGTCCATAATCCGTTGGGGACCTTTTTTTACATGGATTACTGCATCAGTGCGGAGTGTCATGGAAAGCGATCAGTGTGTGGCTTTGAAGTCCAGGTTGGACTCTACTAAAGAAAGCGTAGTTTTTTTTTGTTGTACCTCACATTTTCCATTTTAAGAAGACTGAAATTTACTGGCATCATTTTTAAAAGGTCTCGCCCTAAAAAAATAAAGTCCATCTGCATCAACTGCCTTTGCTGGCAGCCCAAATTTGTACCATTCTTGGCCATGTGAAATCATTCCAAGGGCCATATTTGGCTCGTATGCTCATTAAACCATATATTGGTACAGGGGGTCAGTCACTGTCTTCTGAATAACTGGCACGTCAGCAGCTTCTCCATTATTATCTAGCCTGTAACGTGGCCAGAATGTAACATTTCTCTATTTAAAAGCCCTTTTTTTGGTCTTGTGCAATTTCCCATTTTTCTAAGTAGATTTGGAGTTCCCATTATCTGTAAGCCATAATAATCAAAATTACCAAAAATAAAAACTTGAATTTTTTTCTAGCACAATGCCATGGTGGAAAGACATCAGCAGTACCTGTAGAGAATCAATTGTTGCTCCGTCCACCACAGAGAACATATTGGGCTTTATGAGGCAGATCAATCTGTTTCAGACAGATGCTAGTGTCCAACAGTAAAAACACTGAGTGAAGGTTAGCAGACACAGAAGCATAGGAACTGCCTTATTAGCACTTGTGTTTCATAGGGATCACATCGTGGGTATATGTTGGGTGGTTGGATTTGGTTGGAACAAGGCCATAATGCACAGTGCAGAACATGCCAGTTGTAGCGGTTGATATTAATATTATGCCATTGTGACATCTGTATGCCCCACATGCCGGGTTATTGCACCATCACACCACACAGCCTTAATTATCATGGAAATGTAACCCCTATCAACTCAATTAAGTGCTATTAATGCTTTTTTAATGCATTCATGAGCCACGCTTTGTGTTTGCTGCACTTCACTCACTGTTTTTAGCTGACTGTCAGATGCTCAGGCTAGCTGCCTGTGATACATGAATCCACTTGTGAATCATTTACACATTTAACACTGCTCTGTAAACCAAATAACATTAAGTTATTCTTTCAGATTGCTTAACGTGGTGCGTAACTGTCATTTTACGGGAGTGCATAGATGCTAGGTTGGAGCGCTGGAGAGCAGAGCGCCAATACAACTCATAGTCTGTGCTCACATCAGGAAGTGACAGGTCCGTTTTTTATTGTGGAATAATTTTTTTAATTGGTCATTTTAATGAAGTAGAAGGAGGTAGTATTAGGTTAATTTAAATGTTATTTGAAAATACTTGCAGGTTAAATTTTTTTTTGAAATATAAATCCATCTAACAATTTCGATATTAATAATCAGAATTTGTGCTCGTGTATTTCTTTCTAAACGTGGCCCTCTTTATAATTGGCTTTAAAATGCATCTGGCTTGAACCAATCACAACAACACTAATTGCATCTGCTCACAAGTAGCATTAGAATGAGTCCCCATATGTGTCTCAAGTAATCACTTGTAATCAGATCAAAGAAGCCCATTAAAACACATACCTAATTTCCATTTATTACCAGTCTGGCACTGGTGGAAAGTAACATTTTCTTGATAATACTAAAAGGGTCCAAGATGTGGATCTTTGCAGTGTAACAGTACATTCAGCCTAAAGTTGTTTAAATTTACTGTACATATGTATAGCTTTTCCTGAATGAATTTATCATATTATGTTTTGCCCAGAGTTATTACAAGTCCACCAGTAATCTAATAAGTTATATTAAAAAGAATTGGTCATTTCTGCGTCCAGAGAATAGAAAATTAAAGACCAAAGGGCATCACAAAACTATGCTGTTGTGGTCTTTTATGAAAGATTTAAGGATTTGGTTGTAGAAACAATATTCCACAGTTGTGTCTGTGGCTTGTAATAAATGCATAAAACAATTTGTGGGATGCATGTTTGTTGAACTTGTATTAATTTGTTTTGTTTCAACATTAACACCTTATAAAATCCTAACAGACAATAGTTTTTAAATATTGTAGATCTACTGATGAGCCCCTAGATAACTTTACCAAGGCATAAACTCTTACAAAGGATAAACCCTAATTAAAAGTTGGTTAGAGATAGCATTTCACATTAACTACTTGTTTAGAGGATAACCCAAATCATTTCAGTCTAAGAAAACAGTCTTGACCTCTTCACATTTAGGCTGGCATACAATGAAGAGAATCTCCAGCATGTACGCCATTGTTGATATTGTTAATTGTCTGCAGACATGCATGAAAAGGAGGCTGACATACTGAAAGGCCACAATGATTTTCATGCCATCAATCAAACAATGTGTGTATGAACTACGGGGCAGGGTGAGAGTCTAACCTATACAGGCATTCACAAAATAGACACAGTGACATTCATTTGTGCCATATGAACATTCAAACACATTTCAAAATCCAGTTTCCACCTGATGCATACCCACCTGTAGCAAAATACCAAGATAATTCTTGTCAAACTGAAGTCTGCCAGGTGAAGCAATATTTATATAAAGATGAATACTTTAAACTTGACACCTTACCTATGTTTGAGATTCTTAATTTGAAGAAAGACAGGAAGTAGTTTTTGAGTTATTGTTGCTATTGTATGATGGATTCTGCTAGAAAAGACTGCTTGTTTGGCCGGACGACGACACCCGGTTACATAAGTGTTTTTCCATATTTTTCTTGAATTTTCTCTTCATAAAACAGAAATTAAAAAATAAAACATATGTGGGTATGACATGGTAAAGGGGTGAAGTGAGTCAGCAAGAACTTGGAGAACCTTTGTATAGGTATACATGCACAGCATTAGCCACTTAAGTTTAAGCTCGACACTTTTAAATAAATAATTAAAGGTGTGGATCAAAACTGAGACTGAAACAAACTACTAACTGGTTTAGTGAACTGAATGTCTTGAAGCAGATTTATCAAGAAAATAAAGAGAACAAGGGTCATTGTGCGCTGTTACTTCAACATTAAATGAGTTGTGTCCTGGTGTGTCCTGGAGGGACCTTTGTGCAAACTATAAGGTGGGTCAGAACTAAAAAACCTCCTCCAAATCTGACCACACAAAAGGAATGAGCCATAAATTGGTAAACACTCACTAATCTTGAATGTATTAACACTAGGGGTAAAAATGTAGTTGCCTTTATGGCAGCCTCGGAGCTTCGCTCTCTCTTTGTTTGAGTATTTTGTTTGTTTATATGTTTTTCAAGCCACAGTACTGTGGTTTCGGGCCACAATTTTGAGGTCTCGGGCCACAATCCTGAGGTCTCATTCAGCAGAGAGGAACTTCTCAACATCAGAGAGTCCTCTCTTGGGATTTTTACACCATCCTTCATCGATCCGAGGTTCACTGAGCTTCTGGCAAGCGGAGCAGCGGCACTGTATGGGATACTGCGCCGAAAGCGCCGGAGGGGAAAGCGAGCTGGCACCCTGGTAAAGCTCCGAAAAAGAGGACTTCGCACACCACTACCTTCAATACATCTGGCAAATGTCTGCTCTCTAAGCAACAAGATGGACGAGCTGCTTCTCCTCACCGGTAAAAACACGGACCTCCGTGGATCAGCGGTTTTCTGCTTCACCGAGACATGGCTGAGTGACAACATCCCGGACCGCGCACTGCTGTTGCTGGACTTCCAGCTGTTCAAAGCGGATCGTAGCGCGGAGCTGGAGTCATTTTCCATTATCTGCAAACCGTTTTATTCACCGAGAGAGTTTTCCTCGTTTATAATAATCGGCTCATATTTTCCTCCGCCATGGCTGCACTTCTGCCGCGGAACAAAACATCTTGCTGAGCTGGATTACAGACGTGGAGAAAAAACACTGACTCTTTCATCATAATACTGGGAGATTTTACAGCGCAGATCTTTCTAATGAGCTCCCAAATACAGACAGCATATTACGTGTCCCACCAGAGACAAAAACACACGTGGACACTGTTACACAGCTTTATAAGGACTCATACCATGCTGTTACCAGGGCCGCTCTGGAATTTCGGAACATCTCTATTATCACTCTCATCCCAACTTACAGACAGAAACTAAGAGCTTACAAAACCCGTGGTTCACACTGTAAGAAGTGGACTGAGAATTCGAAGCAGATGCTACAGGCCTGCTTTGTAAATGCCACAGACTGGACAACTTTCTACCATCTTGTTTTTGAAACTTCAGCCACGGATTTTAAACAAACTAACTGATGTGGTGACATCATACATCAGTTTCTGTGAGGGGACATGTGTGTGCAGGACCAAGACCTTCTTTTTTTTTTTTTTTATGAACCTTTGGTAACAAACAAGCCCTGGTTCACCCACATCTCAGGATCTGCGCAGGGGACAAGGAAGAAGCTCACAGCAGTGGAGATTGGGCGCGGTGTACAGACAGGCCAGGGAACAGACTAACAAAGGAGATCAAAGCAGCCAAGAGAAGCTATAGTGAGAAGCTGAAAAACAGCCTTCTACTGGTGACACTCGGCTGTTTTTTTCGGACTGGTCTGAGAAACTGACTTCCTATAGAAGCCCCACACCCTTCCTTTAACAAAGTCCTCGCCTTGCCAACGCTCTGAATGTGGCTTCTACTGCAGACATGAAGGAAGCCGTTCACGCCTCAAACCAACTCCGCCACATCCCATTCAGAAAACAAGTTCGAAACAGTAAAGCAACCAAACCCCGCTACCTTCAGATCCTCCGCCTGCACTAAAGATCTCTGAGGATGATGTAAACAGGCTCTTTCAGCGCATGAAAACAAAGAAAGCTGGAGGACCTGACAACGTCTCCCCATCATGCCTGAAAGCCTGTGCACATCAACAGCAGCAGGTGAGACTGGGGATCTTCTTCTCCTGAAGCAGATCAATAAGTACTGGTGCCCCCCAGGGGTGTGTTCTACCCCCACTCCTCTTCTCCCTGTACACAAATGACTGCACCTCAGCGGACTCGTCTGTGAAACTCCTTAAGTTTGCCAGATGACACCACTGTCATTGGACTGATCCAGGACGTGATGAGTCTGCATACAGACAGGAGGTGGATCGCCTGATACACTGGTGTAGTCAGAACTGCCTGGAAATTAAACCCACTCAAGACTGTGGAAATGGTGGTGGACTTTCGAAAAACACCACCCCCATACACCCCCTCACCATCCTCAACAAACACCGTGTCGCTGTGGACCTACTTCAGATTCTAGGAACCACCATCTCTGAGGACCTGAGATGGTCTTCACACATAGAACCACTGTTCGGAAAGAAGGCCGCAGAGACTGTACTTCCTGAGGCAACTCAAGAAGTACAACCTTCCACAGGAGCTGCTGCGTCATCTTCTACACTGCCATCATTCAGTCTGTCCAGTCTTCATCCATCTCAGTGTGTTTGGTTCATACACAAAACAGGACAGGTCCAGGCTGCAACGAATAATCAGGTCTGCAGAGAGAATCATCAGGGCTGACCTTCCCTCCATCCAGGACCTTATACAGGCTTAAGGGTCAGGAAAAGAGCTGCTAAAATCTCTGCAGACCCCACACACTGCCGACAAAACTGTTCAGAGTTTTACCTTCAGGCCGCCGCACCAGAGCACTGTAGCTAAAACCCAGCCGCCACAGAGAAGTTCTTCCCCCAGGAGTTTCCTTTCGGTTGAACATTTAATTAGAGTACAAAACAACAGAATACAGTGTTGCAAATACACCTTCTTATTTATATTATATTATATTTGTGTATATTTGTACATTGTAAATATGTACTATTTATTCTGTAATGAATCAAACAAAACCAAAGAGCAAAGTGTACCGGAGTCAAATTCCTTGTTTGTATGTACAAACTTGGCAATAAAGCTGATTCTGATTCTGATTCTGTTTAATGGCATTAATAAACTATTGCCTGTGTTGCAGCTAAGAGGCAACAAATTAAACTTAATTACACTTAAAAAAAACTTGCTGCATCACCTGGATCCCAAAGCCACTCTGGAAACTTCTGATCAAACATAACCAAGTGGTTCTTCAACGTCTTTGTGCAATTGTTACCAGCCATTCTGGCATTAGTTTGGTGTGTACTTCTTTAGAAAGGATCATAATCTTCTAATTTTCTGTCAAGGCACTTAACAGAAAAGCTATGAAAACAACTGTGCACTTTCCTCTGGTATTAAGAGTGGTGATCGCTGACTAAATGTCAGCTCTAAGGTCACATATGTTCAACATTTACTCACCTTGTATGACATTTTTGGCATCAGTTGGCATTTAAAAATCTAGTGACATTTAAGTGTCTAGTGGTCCCTGTTGGACTGTTCAATGGCTTATTAAACTCTAACCAGCATTGTAGCTGGTAGTCAAAAATTATGCTTGACATCCAGGCTGTAGAGTAAATGCACAATGGCTTGCCATACTCCTGCTAATACATGATTATTGGACTTGCCAAATGTCCACTGCTTACTACACCACTTTTACAAAATCCTCGATACCCAAAACTACTTTCTCACACCTCCTGCATGTCATTATCACCAGCTCTTCTTGCATTAGTTTGGTGTGGAGTACTTTAGAGAGTAGTTTAACCTACAAATTGTTTGCTTTAAAGTTTCATAACAAACAAGAAACTGACACAACTTGAAACATAAACTCATGATACTTTGGAGACATTAACCAAAGAAGATAAGCTGTAAACTTAGCTTACAGTTAGTGTCAGCAAACCTTGTTGCACAAAATTAGAGAGAAAGCTGTCAGAATGATGTACAAAAAGGCATAAAGACTCTCACAATAAGCTACTAGAAGTATGACAGAGAATGTACGAAACACTAAAAGGTTGCACGTCTTTGCACGTCATTCGGAAACTTTCATTGTTGTGCTGCAATCAAAAGCCCAGAAATGCTAAGTGATGGTGTTGACTGCCTTTATGCTTCAAACATAAAACTAGAATGACAAAGATTATTGCAGATAGCGCAACAATATTCTTACAAAGAACCACTGTTTCAGAGCAATTCAGGTTCTAGCATGTTTTTCCCTTCTTCCATATGCCTGAACAATAACCTTAAAATCTGGGAATTTTTGATAATAAATTACAGCAACTTTTAGGAAAAATCTCAGATTTAAGCAACTTTCTAAACTTTTTTCAAGAACAAAAATAAAAGAAAAGAAAAAAAAACTGAATTGCAGAGGAGGCTTCAGGTGGTTTTCTCCAGAGCTATTTATCACAGTAACATGAAAGGAAGAAACTTTACATCTAAACCCAAGTTTTTTTTCTTTTCTGCATTGGGCAAAACAACTAGCAGCATAATTTTTTGGCATGTCTTAAATGACTGAGAGAAACTTAAATCAATTAGCCTCAGGAGCCCGCACATTGTCATTCGCATCGGGTAACCAATGGCAGCTGGCCAGCAGTGGTTCATGGAACAGGCGCTCATTTAAGGAAACAAGAAGGGAGTCACAACGGGATAAAGGAAAAGCCACAGACTCGGCTCATTCAATTTGGTCAGGAAAGTGATTGCGCTTTCCACTTTCCAACATTCCCCCTCCCTGCCCCTGCACAGTGGCTGCTGAATGACTGTGACACATCCGGCCAAGGTATTCCTCATGCTGACCTCCAATTTTGCATGTGATATAATCAGAGTTTAGGTGCAGACACTATAAATAGGATCACAATCTATTTATTCTAACGAAAATTTGTGGTACTTCCACTTGAAAGATTGTGTGCTTCATTTTAGTGTAATTGAGTGTGACATTAATAGAAATGGGACGCTCTTATTGTATTTGTGAGCATATGAGCAGTTCGTATATGAAAAATGACTGCTGCCACTGGATGGAGGTGGAGTGGCGATGATAAATCAATTACAGTGCACAGGAGAATTAGGCTAATGAAGGTGACAGCAATATCAATGCCCCTCTCAGCCATGACTCAGTCCACTCAGTGGGTAGGTATGGGTGTTTTTACTGCAGCCTACACTTGAGTAATAGTGCCTGTTCCTTAGGAGAACTTAACGTTTCTATGAATTGGTTGTGCTCCACTTGTAACCATGCAAAGGCAAGATTCTTTTAAAGTGGTGATGTGTCTGCATTAACTTTGTACTTAAAGAGTCATGACTTTAGTTTTATAATGACCATGTTTAAATTTATGTTGCCTGACACCAAGGTTAGCATCAGGGCCCTTGAAATGAAGCTCTCATGTAAATGTTATATAAAACGTTAATTTGACAGTAAGCTCGTTTGAACTGATGTGATGCAAAAGAAAAACGTGGGGAAGGCAAAAGATGCCATATTAGACCCTGCAGTGTCAATTTCTCTTGTGAAGTGAAAATTATTATATAATTATATAAATACAATCTCTCTTGTTTGTATAGTATTTATACTTGTTAACATAAGTCCCTAAGAACATTAACATTAGGCCTTTAAAACAGGTATTTCTTGTTAATCAGATTTCATATATTGTCAAAACATGTTGACAAACATGAAGTAGATTTTGTCCATAACTGTAGGACTTTGGCTACCGATTTTGTGCTAATTTTTTAGGTGTTTTTGATCTGGGCAGATGCTGGTTATTATCATCCCTTTCCCATTTTGTACTTTTGCAGTTTTGGTTGTTTCAAACCCTACTTTTTCTGTTAAGTGCAGCAGTCACTTTAAATATGTTGATGGTAAAAAGTGGCGAAGTAGAGCTGCAGGGACCATTTGTTAACAGCTGTGTTTCTAAAGTTTTTTTTTTTGCTTTTTATGTCGCTTGTATAGAAATAACTTTCTGTCTTTGGATCGCTTTTGTCTTCTTCTCTTTACTCTATGAAATGATCCCTAATCATTGTTATCCATTTTGTTTCTGTCTTAAACAGCTGTTGTCATGCTTTGTTCCTTGGCTCTTTCTTTCTCTTCCTCTTAGCCAGCTGCCCTCTTTTCTTCTAGCTGTCATTCTTTCCTTCTGAATTAAGCCTTCCTCTAAAAGTGGAATTAACTTTTTGTCAGGCACTCCTTGTCTCTAACATCATTTTGTGCTCATTAGACAAAAAGCAAATATGCTGTGCTTTAGTCTCATAGATGCTGTATTTGGCCAGCAGTAATCTGCTGATTATTAGCTATTTTTGCAAGAACAGATGGAAACATTTCTAAAAAACAGTTAAAAAATTCATTGTGGTAATGATTTCTTTTTCTAGCTGTTGCAACTATAATTATTTTCTATGCCAATTTTAACATAAAAGCTACTAAATACAACTTATGGTTAAAGTAATTGCTGATACAATGCATCCGTATCAATGCTGTTTAAATGAAGATTATTATCTTACCTCTAGTTATGTGTTATTTATCATCTAAATACTGTTTTGAGGCATTAAAATGACAGAGATTACTTAAACGTGATCAGCTGGAAACCGGCAGCTTTCATTGATCTTTAAGGAAATGGTCTGTATGGCGGATCACCAATTAGAGTATAAAATATTTTGAAAACTGCAATGATGCATCTTTGCAAATCCTTTAAGCAAAACTGAACAGTTCAGTCTGCCGCTGAAACTGCAAACATTACATTGGCAGATTAAAGAACGTCTGGAGAAGGCTAGATTCAACCCATGCTGAGCGTTTGTTCTTGTGTGGAAACATGCACTTGAATGCACATGTTTCCACACTCCTGTTAAGACCCAAGCAAACAAGGCAGGTCTTTGAGCATAGCACCCTTCATAAAGAAAATTCAAAGTGCTGTACAGGAAAGAAAGAAACAGAGATAAGACATATTTAAAAACACAAAGCATCACAGTTGAAGAAATAAATTGAAGAATTTAAATAGCTAAGACTTGATAGAAATGAACTGCTAAAGTAATCTTTGACCTTTGTCAAAGATGGACAGTGTTTTCAGTCCAAACTTAAATGAGCAATCAGTTCCCTGCCCATCTAAGGTTATTGTGCAGCTTGTTCCAGATCTGAGGAGCAAACAACCTAAATGTTGCCTCCCTTTGTTTAGTTTTTGTCTTGGGAACACTGAGTAAAGAGATCTCAGATGCTCTGAGGAGTCTACATGGTTCATAGCTGACCAACAACTCTGAAATGTATTCAGGGCCAAGATCATTCTGTGCCTAATAGAATGTCAACAAGATTTTAAAATCTATCCTTAGACAAAAATGGAACCAATGCATTGATTTAAGCACTATTTTCCTGGTCTTGGTCAGGCCTTTGGCAGCTGTATTTAGGAAGAGCTGCAGTTGTATAAACACTGTTACAATACTCTAACATATTTAAAATAAAATGTGGAAGTTTTTCTGTTTTCATGAGAAACAGTTTATCCTGGCAATGTTTTTAAGGTGCTCTTAGACTGTATTAGTTGTTAAAATCTACACACAAGTCCATTAAGTTTTTGTGAGTTTTTTGTCTGCTCTTTGTTCTTTTCCCCCATAAAGGCTAGCTGTCTTCTTATTTTTAACAGTGACTTCCATGTTTTTTTGCATTAAGCTGGTGGAGCAGCACAGTTGTAGCTATATTGCAGAAACCTGGAGGTTTTTGCTAGAAACCAACAACTTAGACCAATTTTTCTGCCTGGGAGGGTGAGTATGGGGGTGAGTATGGGGCGAAACTTCGCAATGTTTCTGCTACATCCATGTCCTTATCTTCTGACAGAGATTGATGATGATGATAATGGTGGAGAAGCTGTATTACTTTTTACCAACAGCTGAGTGTCATCTGTGCAGCAATGAAATTAAATTTTAGGTCATATGACCAAGGGGGATTGAAAACCCCCTGCTTACGGAATTAGGGTGTCAGTGTTTATGGTTTAACAGCAAGAAAATACACATTTGCCAAAACGTTTTGATGATTTCATTGAAATCATTTTGGGAAATTATTCCCTAGTGGATGTGAAACTTTCTGTAAGATATGTGTCCTGTTAGATTTGGTATAATATTGAAAAACATCATACCTACAGTCAAACATGGAGTGGCAGTGTGATGATCTGGGACTGCTTTTCTTATTTAGGACCTGGATGACTTTCAGTCATTAAACCTGTGAATTCTGCTCTACCAGAAAATCCTGGAGGATCCAGCTATTATTCCAGGTCCTCAAGGTACGCAACAGGACAATGATCCAAGCACACTGGCAACTCCACCTCTGAATGGATCAACAAAAAGCAAAATAAAGGTTTTGGAGTGGTCAAATCAAAATCTGTACTTTGTAGGGCATGACCTTAAACAGTTCATTCGTGCTCAAAACCTCTTAAGGGTTGCTGAATTCAAACAATTCTGCAAAGATGAGTGGGCCCAGATTCCTCCACAGCAATGCAAAACCAAATATTAGATTTAGTGGGGAAATACATTTTCACATAGGGCCAGGTCGGTTTGATTGAAAACTGCGTTGTGAATTTACCTGTTATTCAAATTTTCATCCTTGGTACATAAAGGAGAGAAAATTGTTTGCTCTTGTTAGTTTTGTTGAAGAATTACTCGGTTTACAAAGTTAACATGTTTCCTCCTTCATGCCTGCATTGATGTTATAATTGCTACTTAACAATGACAACTCGCCTTTGCAACTCTTTAGATGTTGGTGGAAGGAGATACTGAAAAGGTATTCTTTCTAAGCCAAACAAGATTCATGATAAAGGAATTTGAAACCATTAAAACGATACAAATATGTTACTGGAATTATTCATTTGATTAGATAAAGCTAGATATTGATTAAATGGTCTCTTGCTTGTTTGTTTTGTTATTCTTGCTTTTTCAGTTGCTGTTTGTACATTTTAATATGCACCCAGATTTCCAGTCTTTTTCAGAGAGGAAAAATCTTCACTGTACAATTGTTAGACTAATTTTTGGTGTTCTTAACCAAGATCCTCTGTGTAACACAAGCATACTGTCCAGTCTGCTATAGGCTCTTTATGATTCACAGTCTGAATGCAATGCTGGCAGAAGGGCAAAATTTGTTTGCCTGGTTACAGGAGAGCATTTAAAACGCCGATCAATAAACGTACAGCCTTTGAAAAGGAAACATGCTGTGGAGCTTTTACAAGGCTTGGACCAGACAAAGAGAAAGCCATTATGAAAAAAGGCTTTGACGAAATTGGTGAGCTCTATCAGATTACTGGAAGGACAATTCCTTAGACAATCTGTCTGCTTTATGAATTCAACATTGCTCTGGTCTTCTAAACCAAGAACACTGCTTTGTTTAAAATTTAAGTAGAGTCAGTAGGTGGGAATAAATAAGGAATATTAAAGAAATATCAGTTTAGAGATAAGCGTGTGGTTTAAAGAGAAAAGATGTGTTTTGCATCAGGAGAATCATAACATTGTTTAGATACAGCGGAAAATATCAAATATCAAATCTGTGGATCTTCTTTATAAACGAGATTTGGAGGAGGTGGGTTTTTTTCTGCATAAAGTGGGAAATCTAAAGCAAGATAACAAGAGAATAAGTGCAAAGAGCAAAGGGAAGAAACAGATGGCAAAGTGATGAACTGAAGCCAGGATGGTAAAATTAGCAACTCACACTCACGTGCAACATATAGAAATACATTCATACATTCTGAAACAAAAACGTTGTTATTGATTGTGCTGATGAGGAATAACCTTTACATTACTGGGTTTCATTTGTGAATGATAAACCCAGCTCAGATTACAAGCTAGGTTCTGGATCTTATCCGAAACCCTGAGAAAAGACCCTGAGCCTACATGGACGTTTGTGGTCAGATTTCAGTTGCTGATAAGGTAGATGAATAATACCATAATGTTAAAGAAATGTATAAAGTTTGGTTTGTGATTTCATAATCTGAAGTGTAAAAATACTTAGTCCTTCTGGTATCTGTTACATCAGTGAAGGTGATGCTCATCCGTAATAATTTCACTATTTTCTCCAAATATCAGGTTCCTACGCAGTCTTGAAAGTAAAGAAAGTATGGAATTAGGTTTTTCTGAGTCTGGATCAAAAATAAGGATAAAAATGAAAATAAATTGTAGGGAAAATAATGTCAGACTTTATTCCCTGTCCTATTGTTGAAGAGTATCTTTCTGTCCATCCATTTGCCTTTTTTCACTCCTTGCAGTCTGTGTTTTTTCTAGGTTCTATGTTTAAAACACGGCCACCGTTGAGATATTTCCCTAAATTTATTGTAAACTATTTTTTCTGTTGCTTAAAACGGCCAACGAGGGCCAGAGATGACACAAACATTCCTTAGAGATTTTTGTTCCATTTTCATATGATAGCATTACAGCATTGCTGCAGATTTGTTGGCTGCACATCTATGATGTGAATCTCATGTTCCAACCACATCCCAAAGGTGCTATGTTCGATTGGGTCTGGTTTCTATGGAGGCCATTGGGTTAAAATTAACTTATTGTCATGTTTAAGAAACCACTTTGAGATTTTTTGAGCATGCTCTGTCACATGGTGCTTTATCCTGCTGGAAGTAGCGTTCAGATGATTGGTACACTGTGGCTATGAAGGGATGGACATGGTTAGCAACAATACTAAGGGAGGCTGTGGGGTTGTAATCATGATGGTACTAAGGAGCCCAAAGTGGGCCTAGAAAATACCCACATACCATTAAACCACCACTGGCATTCTGAACCATCGATATAAAGCCTGATAGATCCTCGCTTTCATGTTGTTTTGACATATTCTGACCCTACCATCTATACGTTGCAGATGAAATTGGGACTCATTCATCTAATCTGTTAATGTCCAAATATGGTGAATTATGGTGTGATAATTGTTTACTCAGTTTGCAGTTCTGGTTCTGACAGGAGTGGCACCCAGTTTGGTCTTCTGCAGCTGTTGCCCATCTGCTTCAAGGTTTAACTTGTGCATTCAGAGACCATATTCTGCATTTGTTGGTTGTAATGGGTTATTTCAGCTAATGCTGCCTTTTTATCATCCTGGACCAGTCTGCCCATTTCCGTCTTTCTATGAATTCTCTTTCTTCCCCATTTTAATGCTTAATTTGAACTTCAGCAAGTCGTCATCCTCACTTCTAGATGCCTGCTACTTGATTGGCTGAATTACCATTTGTGTTGACAAAAAATTTAACAACGTATTCATAATACAGCGTCTGGTGAGTGCATGATGAGAAAGTATGTGTTCATGTAAATGAGAAACAACTTGAAAAGCCAAACCTGAGTTAGTTAAAGTGAAAGGTCTTTACATATCTGCAAAACTACTATCATTTAGCTGAAAACCAAAATATGGAGGACTGAAGATCGGATCTCATACTTGGTCCCCACGGCTGTGTTTGCAGCAAAATCTGTAAGGATGACCTTCATCCTGTAAATAGATAATTACACATTATGTCTACTAAGGATTGTTGACAGTTTTGTGATTTTTCTAAAAGCTTGACCTGCAGGTTTTAATCAAAACATTTGCTCTGTCCTTCAGCAACTTCCAGGCTTACAGCCAAACAAGCTTTCATTAAGCTACTCACTTAATGCTTCCAGAAGCCAAATCTACAACCTACTTTAATTTTTATCCTTAATTTTTAATCTTAAGTTGCCAAGAATTTATTGCTGCAAGGATCAAAAAATAAAATTTGGAGCTTTGAGGTTACAGAAAAGTTATATACTTCCACTTGTGCAAAAGAAACACAGTTATTATTAATTCAGAGGAAGAAATTCTCACTCTTACTGAGTTTGACATAAAAAAATAGGTGATTATTTAGTTTTACTTTTCTCTATCTTTTTTTATTGAAGCAATGCAATAGGGTTTTGGTAAAAGACGTGTTACGAGAACAGGGTGTAATCCACATGATCCACTTTAATTTGGGAAGTGCTCATTCCAGCAAGTTAAAGATGTTTATTTGGAAGATGCCCAAACAAGCTGACATCCCATTTCTGCCTTCCTCCTTCTATTCTGTGCCATGAATGCATGGGGCTGCATTACTACTTCCTCACCAAGAATCTCCAAAATGAACCTTGGCACTAAAGCAGACACTTGGAACATCTCTGCAAGTATAAGCACCTGCATTTGGATTGTATCCAACTTGAAATGACCGAGGGGGTGCTGCCAAGAAGAAGATGTAAATAATGTGGAAGAAAGGATGCATTACAGAGAATAAAACTAATAATATATTTTCTTATTGGATGCAAATTGTAGGTTTTCTTAATGATAAGGCGTTGAAAATAATAAAAGACCCTTGCCACTGGACAGAGCATCCTCCCATTATCCCTGGAGCTCACTAATCAGTAGGGCTTTGGTGGCAGTGGTGCAGCTTCTTAACCTGCCTTCAGCCAGCTGCTCCCCACTAGACCCAACAGGGGATAAAAGTGTAAAAAAAAATCACTAATTCTGACACAAATGAGTGTTACCACATTTTTGAAAAGAAGAAAGGTTGGTTACGCTTCAGCCGTCTTAGAAGCTCATACAGGTGAAAAGAGTCAGGATACAATTTATGATTTAATCAGATTAAATCATGACGTTTAAACCAGTTACACCAACAACCCGTTCTGGATGCATTTCAATCCAATAGGATTGACAGGAGCCGCAACTAAAAAGCGGGTTATCTGACACGCTTTAGGTTCAAGCTTTGGTCATCATTTTTAATTATATCTGCTTCACTTAAGTTTTATTAGTATAATGAATAGCTTTGAACACAGTTTAACTCAGCCAGTATGTGCTGCAGTTTCCATGGTGAAGAGGCTAGAAGGAAGACATAAGTAGATGGCTGGAGTAGACACTGGCTGCTTTTGTTACTGCCGTTTAAACTGGAAAATACTGTAGTAAGCTAATTTCATTCACACATGATTGTTTTTATTTTTTCTGGTTATTAGAGCCTCTCTGTCGAAACACTCTTTTTTTCTTTATTCTTTGAACTTCTAAGTGTTTTCCAGTATTAAACTGTTAAGTATTTGTTATGATTCTGGCCCGTCTGCCTGCTCTGCTCTCACTCTTGCAATTAACTCATCTGCTTCACCTGTCTGCTGCTGCGCTGTCCCCGAAAAATACCGTCATCCCAACACCCCTGTGGAGCTGCAGTTATATAACCCTCTGCCCGGGCAGCGTGCCAGATTTTCGAAAATTTTTTTTTTGTGAGTAGTTATCCACGTTTTCCTGACTGATCTCGTTCCTGCCTTTCCCTTTGCCTTAGGATTTTTCCCCTCTTGCTTGCCCTTTGTCTGACTGATTGATTTGGATTTCGACTCTTTTTTTTCCCTCTGGTTTATGTCCTGCGCCCTTGTCTGAGCTCAGCCCTGGTTTTCGCCCTTGTTTTGTCCCTGGTTACGTCTCACCCAGCCCGGGTTTATTAAACCCCTACCCCCCTGGCTCTCAGTCCCCCTGGTTTTTTGTCAAGGGGACAATCACGCTTCTTGGTTTGTCACAGCGTACGGTTTCCCCCGGAGGATTTGGATCATCGGAAACCCCGACTGTTGGATGTCTTTTGGATGCTTCCTCTTAATGTCTGGATCTTTTCCCTCCTTGGATTCTGTCCCTCATCACCAGACGGGAAAAGGGTTTTAGGGTTTTTATCTAACTCCTTGCGATCCTGATTTTTTATTCAGCCACTACTGTCCTCTTTTTTCTCATGGTTCCGGGAACTGATGCTTTTCTTCTGCTCTTGTCCGAGTTTCTGAATAAACCTTTTTTATTTACCCTTTTGGTTTTGGTAATTTGGGTTTTTCTGCTCTGTGGGATGAAATTGGCCAAAAGTTTGACCCATCGCATGCACCAGTGGGGCACAATTTTTGATCACTCTATTGCCCTCTTAATTCCGGGGCGGGGGAAGTGATTTCTAGCTCGACCCATGACTCCTCTTCCACGCCACGTCCTCACGCCTGTTTCCCCGATTCCTTCTTTCCGCTGTTAAGAGAACCAGACTCACCCCCCTGAATATTTGGAGAGATCCGCCCAGGGCCGTGCTTTTCTTATCAATGTGAATTCTTTTTGGTCAGCCTTCTTCGTTCCCTTCTGAGGGCTCTAAGGTCCGTTTGTTATTTCCCGCTCTCTGGAAAGGCAAGCAAGGGGGCACTGCTAGGGGAAAAGGTTCAACCGTGTGCTTTTTATTTGCTTTCCCCGGGCCATCGGGGTTTTTGTCCGTTTTTCCCTAGTCGTAAAGCCCCAAGGTTTTCTCCCTTAAAACAGGGAAAGAGAATGTACACTTATATCATTTGATTTTATTTACTGGCACAGACAGTTTTGGGGAATGGTCTAAAAAAGGATGCTTTAGCAAGGTCTGAATGAGAATTTTAAATTTAAACGGGCTCCCCGGGGATACCCTGCCTCCTTCCCCAAACTTGGGGACCTGGAACCCCATCGATTTGCGGCTCACAAAAAAGGAGGGGGAAGGCTTTTATAGAGGGTTAACCCCCCTTTTCAGCTCACGTCCTTTTCCCCCCCCTAAAAAACCAAGGGTCTTCCACTCCCTTCTGTCACCTTTGTGACCCGGAGACCATGCATGGATCGTTAAAAAGATTCTGCGGGGAGCGAGATGCAAAGGAAGAATAACTTGTGTTTTTTATTGGGTGGAAGGGCCATGTTGCATTCAAGTGTCCGAAAAGCCCAGGCTCGTAGGGGTGGGAGAATTTACTGACCGAAGTCAACTGCTGCTCCTCATGCTCTTTTTCCTGCAACCTTCAAGTGTTTCTATTCCATCAGGTGTCGGGTTTTTTCTTGCTCAGGGGGGGACACGGAGTTTAGGGATGATTTCGCCCGGGGGGGGGGGGGCCAGACTCAACTCCTTCCCATCTGCCCCGAATGCCCCTGGCATTGGGTTTGGTCATAGTATCAACAGTTCATATTAAAAGACGGAGGTAATAAAATCACACTGGGGGGAAAATCATCAGGATGGGGGGGGTCACATTCAGGATCATCAACTCCCCAACTACCATTGTTTTTGGGGGGCCTCCTGGTTACAAAAGCACAACCCCCCCATTTTGACTGGCAACCCCCAAAGAGATTTGGGCTGGGCTAAGTCCTGCTCGGCCACTTGCCTGTCTTCTCCCTTTACAGATATTATTCTGGAGAATGACATTGAGGAGACATATCCTGATCTGTCTAAGGTGCCGTCTGAATATCATGCGCTTTAGGAGGTATTCAACAAGTCCAGGGCTACGGCACTTCCCCCTCATAGACCCTATGACTGTGCCTTGAGCTCCTACCAGGCACTTCTCCCCCTAGGGGTCGATTGTATTCATTGTCAAAAAGAGAACCAAGCCAGGGAGTATGTTGACGAGTCAATAAAAGTGGTATTATTAGGCCTTCTTCTTCTCCAGCAGGGGCAGCTTCTTCTTTGGGGGAAGAAGGACGGTTCATTGAGCCCCAATTTATCGACTACAGGGGTTTTTAAACGACATCACCGTCAAAAAACCGATACCCTCTACCACTTATGAACACTGCTTTCGACCAGATTCAGGCCGCCAAGATCTTCTCTAATTTTGGATTTGAGAAACGCTTACCCCTGTTCGTATCAAGGGGGGGGATGAATGGAAGACGGCATTTAAAACACTCCTACTGGTCACTATGAGTACCTTGTGGCCCTTTTTGGGTTTTAACCAATGCCCCTGCATTTTTTGGGGCATTGGTGAATGATGTCCTGAGGGATATGGTTGGACAGTTTGTTTTTTATACCTTGATGAAATTCTGATTTATTCTCAGGATCTGGAAACCACAGAAATCATGTCCGGGCTGTCCCCCCCGTCTCTTAAAAATCATCTGTTGGGCCTGAAAAGTGTGAGTTTCACACCACTATCAATTCATTCCTTTTGGGTTCATCTTTTTCCCCAGACCCAAGTTATAGTGGACCCCTCCAAAGTCAAGGGTTTTTGGAATGGCCTTTTCCTAACGACCGCAAACAGCTTCAAAGGGTTTTTGGGTTTGCTAATTTTTACAGACGGTTCATCAGGAACTATAGCCTCGTTGCAGCCCTCTTAATGCCCCTCACATAATCCCAGACAAGGGTTTTTTTTGGAAAGAGACGGCTGAAAGAGCTTTTGTCAAGCTTAAAGGTTTTTTCGTCTGCTCCTGTTTTACGGTCCCCACCCAGATAAACAGTTTATTGTGGAGGTTGACGCCTCAAACACAGGGGTTGGACTGTCCTAAGCCAAAGAAAAATTCTGATGGCCGTTTCACCCATGTGCCTTTTTTTTAGGCCTTTGGGTCCCAAGCACAGCGCAATTATGATGTTGGGGGGAAAAGGGAACTGTTGGCAGTCAAGTTGGCTCTCGGGGTGGGGGGCATTGGCTAGAGAGGGCTAAGGAAACCGTTTCTTTTATGGACAGTAAAGAACCTGGAGTACCTGAGATCAGCGAGCCCCCTTAATCCCGGCAGGCAAGGTGGGCTCTTTTTTTGGGAAGATTCAACTTTTTTTTGTCTTTCAGACCCTGGAGTAAAAAGGCAAACCAACCCCCCTGTCCAGAAAATACAGGACCCTCCCAGCCAAAACCCCTGGGGGGGGATGAGTTTTTTCTTCCGGAA
This sequence comes from Crenichthys baileyi, assembly GCA_036173005.1. NCBI lineage: Eukaryota > Metazoa > Chordata > Actinopteri > Cyprinodontiformes > Goodeidae > Crenichthys > Crenichthys baileyi. The sequence goes on from JAHHUM010000036.1 coordinate 430,805, forward strand.
TCAGTGAGACTCTCTGTCACCATGTTGGAGTTGGAGGGAGAGGTTTTAAAAATCCCCCAAAGACCTCCCTATCCCAACTTCATGCCCCTGACCGGTGTTTTTTTCCCGGGAAACCCCTACCCAGGTACTGAATTCATGCCCATAATTCACGTCTGTTCTGTCATCCTGGTATCAACAGGACGTTACAGATGGTCCGAAACCCAGTTTTGGTGGCCATCTCTTGTCAAAGATGTCACAGATTATGTCACGGCCTGTACTCAATGTTCCCCGCCAAGTCTTTTCTCATCGCCCTCCTGCTGGACTCTTGCATCCCCTACCCATTCCTCCTCGCCCCCTGGTCACACATAGCCATGGACTTCGTCACAGGTTTTCCAGTTTCTAATGGTTTCACAGTTCTGTTAAAACCATCATCGACAGATTTTCTAAAAGGGTTCACCTAGTCCCCCTCAAAAAGTTGCCCTCAGCCAAGGAATGGGGGGACATTCTGGGGAATGAGGTTTTTCGCCTTCACGGCTCCCCCAAAACATTGTCCCAGACAGGGCCCCAGTTTTGTGTCACGTTTCTGGAAAAGTTTTTGTTCCTTGGCTGGGGATTACTGTTAGTTTGTCCCCCAGGATTTCACCCACAGTCGGATGGACAGACGGAGAGGGCCAACCAGGAGGTGGGGGACCAAACTTCACACACTATGTGAGTCCGCCAAACCCAAAAAGGGTCTCAAAATTTACCTGGGGGTTGGGAAATATGCTGTCAACACCCTCCCGGCTAGTGCCACGGGGTTATCCCCCTTTCCCAGTTGTGTTTTTGGGTTTTCAGCCACCCTTGTTCACCTTCCAGGAGAAAGAGGCTGAGTTCCTTCTGCTCAGGCTGCGGGCTAAGATGTCAGCGCATCTGGGAAGGCAGAAGGTCTATTATCAGAATGTCGGAGGTGCAGGCACGCACAGCAAATCGTCGGAGAATCCTGCTCCAGGTGGGATAGAAGGTTTGGCTATCCACCAAGGACCTCCGCTTCTGGTTACTCCCTGGTGGCACCTCGTTTTGTGGGGACCCTTTTCCATTCCCAAGATCATCAATCCTGTGGCTGGTTCGTTTACGTCTGCCTCGTGCCATGAGAGTTCACCCTACCTTTTCCCCGTGTCCCGGATCAAACCCTATGTGGGGGCCCCTCTGGGCCCACCCCCGGCCCCCTCCACCCGCCCGGCTTCTTGCTGATGGCCCAGTCTACACTGTCCCGGCGCATCATCCGTCCAGACGGCAGGGCGTGGCATACGTTACCTGGTGGGCGGGGAGGGCTATGGTCCTGAGGAGAGGTCCTGGATTCCGGCACGATTCATAGTGGACAAACCCTCATCCGGGAGTTCCATCGCCTCCATCCTGATCAGCCTCGGGGTCCATCCGGGGGCCGGACCTTGAGGGGGGGGTACTGTTATGATTCTGGCCCGTCTGCCTGCTCTGCTCTCACTCTTGAATTTAAATTTTCCTTCACCTGTCTGATGCTGCACTGGGCAATCACCGTCATGCCACACACTGTGGAGCTGCAGTTTTAATACAGCCCTCTGCCCCGGCAGACGGTGCCAGATTTTTCGAAAAATTTGGGAGTAGTTATCCCGGTTCCTTCCTGAATGATCTCGTTCCATGACCCTTGCCTTGCCTTACGGATTATTCCCTCTTGCTTGCTCTTTGTCTAACGGATTGGTTTTTTGGATTTCGACTCTGTTTTTTGCCCTTTGGTTTTTGTCTCTTCCTGCCCCTTTGTCTGACGCCTCTAGCCTGGAATTCGACCTTGTTTCTGTCCCTGGATTTACGTCTCAGCCTAGCCACTGGTTTATTCAGCCTGAGCCCGCCTGGCTCTCTAGTCTGCCTGGATTTGTTCTCAAGAGGACAATCACAGCTCTCTGTGTTCCTGTCACAGCAACACAGCAATTTAACGCTCCTTATTTGGAATCTCTGAGGATCAGGCCCAATGTGTGGTGGAGAAGTAACACTGCACTTCCCCTTGAACACATCGTGCCCATGCTAATAAGGTGGTGGTGGCAGCATCATGCCATAAAGACACTTTTTTTAGCAGGGGCAGGGAAGCTCGTCGGAGTTGATGAGAAGTTCGGTAGAGCTAATTTGTCTTTAGTCTCCACGGACTGGACTTGCTCTCCAGGATGACTCAGCGGACCGTACAACATACAGTTGGACTGGACATTTTCCTCCATATCTTAATACTTCTCAAGTGTGCTGGTGGAAGCACACGGGCATGTCCACGATTTTCAAAATAAAATCCCCCAAACGCTCTACTTATCAATTCCAAATTACTGCACATATTATTTAATTACTTTGCTGCCCGGTACCAATAGATCAAAGAACTGATAGCGGTCTGGAGCCCGGTGGTAGGGGACCTCTGGTTTAGATGTAAGAATATCAATGGTTTACAATGGCCCAGTCAGTCCTATTTCACTGAGCTTCAGTTAGTTTTTGCAAAGCCAACTGGGCAAAACTTTCAGTCTTTACACGACCAAGGCTGATAGTGACATGCCTGAAAAGACTTGTAGTTTGAATTGTGAGAAACTTGGGTCTGCAAAGTATTGGCTTGGGGGTGCTGAATACTTGCCACACTGTATTCATTTTTATTTGTAAAATAATATTGAAAACCATGGGTATTTTTTGTTGATTTTCAGTTGGATTTTTATTTTGATTATTTTGGGTTTATTTGGGTACATTTTTATTCCTTTGGGAAGTGGTTCTAAGAACCTTCATGTGTTCTGTTCTTTGTGTATTTGTTAAGATTCTTACTAAATATTTATCTTTAGCTTTTTTGTAAGATCCATTTTTTCTGATGTTTTATTCCATCTGTTTATTTCCATCTGTTATAAGTCACTTTCCCTCAGCTCCTTAGTTTGGTCTGTAACCCAGCTGTTCTAGTTTCATCTGACTTTCTTGTCATTCAGTCAATTAAAAGCCAGTCTGTTTTGTTACCTCCTTGTCAGATTCTTCTGTCACTGTTGCTTGTAGTCCTTAATGCCGGTTTTCCTGTGCTCCTTTTGCCGTTTTGTTTCCCTGTCAGAGATTCTCTAGTTTTTATCATACATGTTTCATTGGGTTTGTTAGTCTTCGTCCAATAAATTTTTATCTTGGAACTGCCTTCTCTGCTCTGGATTTGGATCACTCTCAACCACAACTGATGACAGTATCCTTTTCCCCCTCTTCACAATTATGCACTGCTTTGTGTCGATCTATACGGCGCCCGGGAACTGACATGGGGGAAAAAAATATATATAGCGTGTGCACGAAATACTAATTCGTTCTCACGAAATATTAAATTGTGCCTACAAAATATATCTAATATTTGCACAAAATACTAATTCGTTCACACGATATAGGTATAACGTGTGCACAACATACTAAAACAGCGCACTTTCTCAAACATACGGAGGCTTACCTTCACAATGTTATGAAACATGATTTATAGTTGATCTGGTTCTTTGTCTACTCTAAAAATATGATTATATTATACCTTCATTCTCCACTCAAAGCACCTTAACTGAACAACTCGCAAAGTCTTCTCTAATCTCCTTAAAATATCTTACTACTTCAATGTCATTTAAGATTTTTTACTCCTGTAAGACAGTTGAAAACAGGGATAAAACCAAGCTTATTATGACGCCTTTGATCTGTGGTTTTACTGGACAGGAAATAGGGACAGTCTACATAGAAAAGGGGAGAGCCATCTATAGTTCCTAAGAAAAAGGGGGTCCTTCAACATCTGCAAAAAAACTACTGCAGATCTTTTACCAGTCTGCGGTGGCTCAGTAGTGGCCATGGATCTAACCTCTCTGGTGACAGTGGTGGAAAAACAAGACCCAGAACAAACTGCTGTCTATACGGCACAACGTCCAACACCCTTTGCATAACAACCTCATCTGGCGGAGGAGTGTGTTCAGTGTTGCTGTCCCTGCCCAGCTCTACCAAAAGACTTAGACTTTGTCACCCTGGCTATCAGACTGTTGAACAGCTCCTAGTCATGGCAGTGGGGACAATAGTGAATAGACAACATGACAATTTTTACTTACAGCTGTGATCCGTATTGTCATTTGCACTTCATTAGTTCTGTTTACATCCATTTGCATTTCATTTGTACTCCATTTGTACTGTTTTACTTACTTTTTTTTCTGCTCACTTTCACTTTCATTTGCAAAGTGCTGAACTGTTTACTGCTTAGTTTAGGCTTAATGTATGTTTAATGCACAGATGTATGCTTCATATGCTACTGGATACTCCAATTTCCCTTGGGATAAATTATCTGTCTGTCTGTCTGTCTGTCTAGAGCACCAATTTCATACAGGCATAAAGACCTCAAAGGGATACGTCAGTGTTTATGGCTATAGCGTCAAAAAATTGATCTATTAATTTATTTTAGAATAACTGTTTTACTTTCAACATTTAAGACAGTTTTTTTCTGAATAATTGTTTATTATAGTCAGGTGATGCACATGGCATTTACCGCTAATAAGAAAAAGGAGTTGTAATTGAGTACATGTGCTGTGAGAGATTTCTCAATTTCTTGCCTTATGCGTTTGAAATTGTTGAAGTTACAAATCCGTTTGTAATTAATTTGAATTGTTCACAGACCTTGGAGTAAATGTGTTTTGTGGAGTTGAGGTTTTTCTTCTTTCAAAGTCTATCTCAAGTTGTTTAGAGCAATAAATTACTCCGGTCTTTCCACTGAGCTGCTCTATTCCTCCCATTATTTTGCATTAATAGATACCTGGTTCAGACTTGTACTTTACCAATTTTATAAATCACTTGCCAAGTTAAAGTACTAAATAATATACATATTTTCCCCTACTTTTTAATAGTGCTATTTGAATGTTGGAGTTTGAGTTTTACAGATTTGCAGTGGTCGGTCTCTCAGGGAAGGAAGGATTTGCCTACAATGGTTAACTGAGTGATCATTTTATAATAAAAGGGTGAGGCTAGACTCTTGTGGCCAGCAGATTTTTTTCAGACTGCAATGCCCATCTGACAAATTTCGATAGCTTTCAGCAAAATTAACAAGTCCAGTTCTGAGTTGGCCTTTTCAAATTCAGCAGTAGCTCCAGCAGACACATTCTCTGCGGTTTGATAGTCCATACAGAGAAAACTATTGTCACCTTTCTCCTATCTGTTAGTTGAACTTGAAATGTCTTTGGAATATGTATATATTTTCATGTTAAGTAAAAATATTATTTATTTTATATTGTCCATAACTTATCAATGCTTTTAAAATAAATATAATTTATTTTGCTTGGTATTTTCCTTCTATGACCGATCTCTCGAAATCCTAGCAGATCAGCAGTGTCAGAGCAGCCTGTCTGGGACAAAAAAACATGTTATGTTCAAGGTTCTTTACCATCCTGATCCTCAATTTGAACTTCAGCAAGTTGTTTTTACCAATTCTAGATGCCTAAATGCATTGAGATGCTGCCATGTGATTGATTGATTTGTTAATTGCAAATAAAACGCAGTTCAACAGATGTACATATAAAAGTAGCTGGTGTGTAAATATAGTAATATTTGGTTTCTTATGGCCAAAATGAGTAGATCTATAAGATTTGATGATCATACACCTCAAACACAAACACGAGAATATTTTCTCAGATAAGTCAGTAGTTTCTGTTGTAGTTTTTGATTAGAATTAAACAGTGTTTCAACTTTAAGGAGTTAAATTTTTGTGTCTGTGTCTGCAAGGTAGAAATCTGTGGATAATCCTGTGGGAACCAATGTTCTGAAAATGTAATCATGTCCAGATGTCCAGGAGCTGTTTACATTCCACTTTCCATTAATAAGAAATAATTTGGCCAAGAATGTTTGCCATTTTAATTGTAGAGCAATAATTTCTTTACTGCGTTTGATAACAGAGTACATGCCTGACCAAAACAACATTTGTCTCGTTGAGCATAAAGACGAGTACCTTAAATGTTCATTTAGTGAAGATTGCTTTTAAGATGTATTAATCATGGCCTGTCTGCTCTTTCATGGTCATTGAGTTCTAAGGGGTTGATTTAACCTGAACATGGTTTAAAGCCTGACCAGAGTTTTAATGGTATTTAACGTACTATAAAGTACAATCCTAACTGATTGAATAGAAGGTCCCTGGGCTTCTTCTCTTATTTCTTGGAGACATTTCATATCTCATCCAAAAGGCTTATTGAGTTCTCAACATAGGTTGGAAGTAATCAGGCTTATAAATTGAGGAGGGGCACTCAGGGATCATCCAACCTTTACTGTGCAGCTATGACTCATCTCCCCCAGGTGGTTTTGGAACCATTCACACCTTTTGACATGAGGCATAAACGTCTCAAATAATTGCATTGTTATATGACAGGTTTGGATGCTTATATGATAAAGACCTGAGCATTAAACCAAAAGGAGAGTAAGACCAGTTACTCATAAGATCTTAACAGCCCCATGATTGACCTTGATAGCCCTATTAGTGTGTTTCTACAAACAAAGAGCGCGATACTTCCAGCCACTGTGCAGAACTAAAGAAGCCTTGTGGATAGAAGGTAAAATGTCTTCTAGAAACAAGTTTAAAAGTCAGGTTGCCTTAAGTATTTGGGTTTGTTATGTCCTAGATGATCTAGAATCTAAATCAATATATTATAAAGTACAGTTTTTTGGTTTTCATGGCAAAGATGGGAAATGTGTTGTGAATAGAGAACAAAATTAATTCTGTGTTTTACAGGAAACACATATACACAAACCTGCATAAAAGCTACAATATCTCTGTATCTTTTCAGTATTTTGAACAATTTCAAAGTTGTAAGTTTGAAAAATTACATCTTAGTTGAAATCTGTTTATTTGATCATCGCAAAAATGCCAACCTTCACCAAACAAACAATTTAATCCTCAGATATTGTCTGTTTTTAAAGCAGTGAAGTGACCTGGATAATGTTGTTAGTTTTTTGTATTTCTGATTTTTTTATTCTGTCTCTCTCTTTCCTCTTCAGTTATGGACCACTGGCATTTGGGTTTTTAGCCAATGGCAACATTTTTATATGGAACTATGGTATTGCAAGAAATTTGATTATGTGTCCCACCAACAATGTGGGAAGCTAGATAAGGAGAGTTCTTTCTTGAGAAAATGTTCACCAGAAATCGCTTCAATGGACAACATGGAGCAGGAGTTTCTCCTAAAGGTGGCGCAAAATCAAAAACTCATCCTCCTAAAAAGAGAGCTCCAAATCCCAAAGTAGCACTGGTTATTCGTGGCAAAATTCATCGTCTCTTGCAAGGGTCTGCAGACCACCATGTCCCCGACTCACACCTCTATTATCCAGCCACTGAACAGGAGGAGGAGGCTGAGGCATCTGACAGTCGAAAAGAGCTAAAAAACATATATCCGAAGGTTACCCCAAGGGCTGAAGTCTTATCCCCAAAAGGTTCAATCATTAAGAGGCATGCAGTTGTGTCAGGCCCACCATGTGTAGGAGAAGTGGAGCTGAACAGAGAGGGTTGCTTAAGAATTCCTTGCACTTTACAACATAAAAGCTCCAGGTCCCAGGGAAATCAAAAACGAATATCCTTCGAGAGTGGTCTTCGAGAACCTCCGGAGCACATACAACCAATCCCACTTTACACTCCAGACAGCCCAGACATGAACGGGACAAAGTTTGTATCAGAAACCCATGAGTTTGCTTCACCTCGCATTCGGCCCAAAAGACCATATTCTGCTGGAGACTGTGTGGACCTCAACTTCAACAGAGCTCTACCAAATACACTTCTGGAAGAGGATGAAGATAAAGAAGAGGCTTCAATCATTGACCATATTCTGAAGGAGCTAAGGGGTATTAACAAGATCCAAGAGGAAATCTCAGACCTCAGGGATTACTTGACCTCCGTGCGAGGCTCAGTTGAGGAGGTATCCTCATGCGTAGATGCAGTGTTACAGGAAATTGAAGGCATTCGTTCCAGCAACAAAGGTGGTTCAGGTACATGGTCGGGAAGCAAAGATGGACCATCCACACGTAGAAGGCCTGTCAGTGCTTATGGTAGTTTAGGTAGCCCAGTACCAAAGTCAGATCTTGACTATTTTCAGCCAAGTTATGAGCACCAAAATATACAAGAGGTACTACTGCCAAAAAGGCTAGAAGGGTCTAGGGTGTCTCAAATTGTTGCAACAGCAGATCATCAGGAACTAGAGGAACCTGATGATACTTCTGAACATAGTTCAGATATACCAGAGGGTGCAACTGCAAGGAATCTTAGCCTAAGTTTACTTGAACATATGGATGGCCAAGATTTTCCAAGCACTAGCTCTTTGTCCTCTGGTCATAGTTCTAAGTCTGAATATGACCTAGAAAGAAAATTATCTAGTCATGACGGAAAGAAGCAAAGAGTTGGTGATAAGGAGGAATGGACTAACACTATGCCCCCACACAGTGTTAGTAGGGAGTCTAGGTGGCATAAGGACAGCACCTACCTCAGGGATAGGGGTGTAGAGGAGAATGACAGCAAGAGTTCTCACTGTTGTGAAGGAGCTGGAAACTGGGATCATTACAAAGGAGCAGGAGGATATGGTGCATCATTACAGTCATCCACAGGAAGCTCAGACCATCTCTGTATTAGCTCTGGAAAGCATTATGACTCACCTACCAGCACTTTGAGGACGGAACGGCAGTCTTGGTTGAGACAACCTCATTGTCAATCCAGGATTCATGATCCAACTGTTAGCAGCATTGGAAACTCCTCTATCAGATATGACTATTCTGCTGATTTGTCCTACCCTCAAAGTTCAGGTTACCATTCGATTGAGGTACATGATGGGGAAACAGAGGAATTTGAGTTTGATCAAACAAACGACCTGACCTTCACATCAAACAGTGAAACCGAAACCTGTTTAGCCTATGAAGAGACGTCTACTGTGACCTGGACAAAGGTATCTCAAGGTATCTCAAGAGATAGTGTTCTCAGATCTTACAGTAGTCAAAGCTGGGAAAACCAACTCTCTGATCCTGGTAAGGCAGATGTCCAAGCTGGAGGTTTAACTGTCAAACGCATAGGACGAGCTGTACTTGATTTCAGGTCTGCGTTGCGGGGTGCATTGCGCAAACTTGAAGGACCTGTAGGAGTAAATCCTGGAGACCAGCCAGACTTTGATCTATCATTGCCTTCTGACCTGCCCACAACGGAAATGCCTTCAGAGCCATTATCCTATGAGGAAGATATTGACCAAACCTCGAATCATTTCCAGGAAGGTGATGTTAGTTCTGCTCATGCTTTTGCAGATCTGTCCAAAAACAGTATCATTGAAACGTCTAATAATTTTTCAGTGGAGCCTGTAGTTGCAAAAACCAGCAAAGGTCTTGCAATGGAGTCCTTAGAGACTTGCCAAAATCATCCTTATTGGAAGATCTCCCCATGCTCTGATGAACCTTCTGTGGGGCCTGACAATTTTGCCAGTAGTATTGAAATACCCGCTGGTCTAATAGAGTTACCTGGTGAGAGCATAGCTGAAAAAATGTCAAAAGGCCCTGCAGATGTCAGTGATAAGGAACAGCTTTCCCAATGCACCACTGCAGAATCCTTGTCAGCCTCAATTCAGGCTGATGAACTGGAGGAAACCTTTCCCACAGAGGTACCACAGCAGCCCACCACTGACATTACTGGAAGCTTGGAGGTCAAACCTGAGGGAGATGCAGCAGAGTCATCAGCCGAGATGACCCAAATTGATGAACGCAAGCTGAAGTGTCTGAGGAGCTTTCAGCAGATTCTGCGAGAAAAGAGGGAGACTAGGCGCAACCTTGTCAGTATGACTATGTCCACCTTCTCCCAGGAGGACATGGAACAAGGTAGCCATTATTTTAAGTTGTGGTCATCCTATATTTGTGATTGTTTTTGACCCAATATTAAAAAGGAGACATATTTAATCTATTTATAGTACCATGCAAAATCTTTGAACTAGGGATGGACAGTGTTAGGAAAGCATGAATTTGTTATGTTATTATTAAATGTTGTGATTATTATTTCCACTGCAAATAACCCACATTTTCTTTACTACTGTCTTTTCCCCACCACTCCCCTTGAGCTTTAGTATTTCGGTCACATAGCTCTACAGTATATGAGGTGTAGGCTTAGAAGATAATGAAAATCCATTCAGAAAGTCAAATATATTATATTTACAAACTTTGAAAGCATGCCACTTGAAATATTACATGTATTACATTCAAGCAGTCCTTTGCACATAATGAAATTGACGATTCCAATTAGATATAATGTGTAGTTCTATTTTAAATAGACCATATGTTTTATATTTTGCACCAAGCACCCGGACTTTCTTTTGATTGGTCTTAAACAATATTGTGTGTCTTTCTGTTAAGTCTTCTTGAGACTCTGATTGCCAGCTCACCAGTTCTTGCATCTGGTCAGGAGAGCATCTTGTCCAGTGTAGCCCTAAGGAAAATAAAAGGAAAATGGGCAAGTGAAGGACGGCTGAAAGTGTGTCTTGCCTAACAACTACTTCTATAACATATGAACTGTATCTGAAAGTTATTTCTTACAAAACAGGACAATGTAGGTTTGACTATAGGTGCATTTTAAAGACTGAATGCTTTAAAAACTATATCTAAAAACTGTCACAAATGGACAGAAAATGAATCTTCAGAAAGCTTGGAGAGCTATCGAGAACATTTGGTTACTTGAAGGTGAAAAGGAAAGAAAACATGGTCAGATTAAAATTTTTGCCATGTGCTTTAAATATATTTAATGTTATCTCTCTGTGGCTCTGGTAGGCAATTGATTTACCTTTTTTTGACAACAGGTCTTTGATAATTTCTATCGGTGTAATTTTTACTGATAAAGGGACTATCTCTGGTACCCTCTTTGAGTTTGATCTCCCAGCAGTTATTGCTTCTTATCTAAAGTTGCCTTGGATATTTATTGTGCCACGGTCTCTGCTGGAATGATAATTTTCTACCCACTTGTGAGTAATGTATCAGCTGCCACTCAGGACTCCCTTACTCCTCTCCAAGGCATAAACAGGATCCATTTGCAGAATTAGAAAACATTAATTATTTCCTCGGAAAGCAAGTCCAACATTAAAGACCAGGGATCTAGGGAAACATTAGGAGTCATTTTCATGATAAATTATACATGTTAATGAAACATTTATGACCTCAGACCCCATCTATTGAAAAACTCAGTGGTGGTGCTGCTTTTAAACTGTAATGCTGTTGAGAAATTGCAGGATCTTGGATGTGGCTTTGTTACTTTACACAATGAATCAAATGGGTCAATGACTGTTTTTTGTCCTTTCTATCTGTTTCTGTCTTTTCTTTCTCTCACTGTTTTACAGATGGAAGTCAAGATGGAGATCAGGTCACCTTAAAACAAACCTTCAAACGATTTCCTGTTTTTATGTCAATATTTATTGCATCATTGTTGTTCTTTGGTTCCTTTTCTGCTGTTGCTTTGTTTGCATCGATCCTGGTAGTCCCACAGTAATACTTACTCGTTTTCTAAACGTAGCATTGAAGAACATAGTTTTATTCTTTACAGCTTTAATATTCGGTGTTTCAGCATATGCTATAAAAATGTTATTTCTTCTCATCTCCCTGGTATTATTTCTACTTGCTGTAAGAAAAATAACACAGTAAATAGTCACAAGTCAATAAAAAACAAGGACCAAAATATTGATGATCTCTTTGGTATGCAGAACTGAAACTCAACCAACACAATTTAGTCTCAACATTTCCCTCCTGTTACTTGCTATTCACTTCTCTTTTTATCTTATACTTCTGCATTTGCATGCTCCGTTATTTTAAATCAGACTTTCAGCCTTTAACTTAATTAATGCGTGACCTTTGATATCCTATTTCAGAGCCAAGCGCAAGATGGTGACCCCAGCAAGCACCCGTGGGCCAAGTCAGGGTCTGTTAAGCTTTTCTATGTGGTTTCTTGAGTAAACTGTAAAGTTTTTTTCTGTTTCTATGTGTTTTCTCTGTTATTCATTTGTTAAAGGGCAAACACACCATTTGGCATTGACAGCATGCCAGACCTATGCAAGAGGAGGCCTATTCCTCTTGTTAGTGAACTGGTGAGTGTTCCCATCAATACTTTTCGTACCTGTCTTAGAACTTTTGAAGTTCACTAAATAATAGTTTTCTGCACTATGGTAAAACTTCACCGACCAAATTTATATTTCGAGATATACCAAACAAAAGAAAAGTTCAATTCTGATGATGAATGGAACTGCTGTTAGAAAAGACAGAAAACAAGATGTTTTCAACCAAAATCCTAGCTCATCTTCCATCTCTTTCTGGGAAACAGCACAACTTGGTGAAACATTTAAAGTTCGTTTTAATTTTGTATTATTAGTGAAAAAAAACTTGACATTGAATGTAAATTTAATGCTTTATACTGTGGCGGGTTATTTCGATGAGGCAATTAAAGGATTCATTTATTGTAACCCTAAGTGAGAAGGTGTTAAAGGACTTTCAACAATTCATTTTTAACCCTAACCAAATAAACTAAAATAGACTTAAATAAAACCAGTGAAAGGATTTTTATCCTTGACCAAATAGTTTAAGTATTTAAACAGAAAAGTTTAAGCGGAACCAGGAACCAGCACCTAAACAGAACCAGTAGTTACTACATAAACAGGACCAAGACACCCTAAATAAGTGCTTTTAATACTTTAACATAACCAAAAAAAATCATCTCCTGGCATACTAGTATTTTAATTGGACCAGTCTTCTAATCCTGACTAAGTTGTTTTGGTACTGGAACGTAACTGAGACATTTTCTTCTAACCTAAACTAAGTAAACTAAGTTATTTACACTGCTCAAAAAAATAAAGGGAACACTCAAATAACACATCCTAGATCTGAATGAATGAAATATTCTAATTGAAAACTTTGTTCAGTACAAAGTTGAATGTACAGACAACAAAATCACACAAAAATCATCAATGGAAATCAAATGTATTAACCAATGGAGGCCTGGATTTGGAGTCACACACAAAATTAAAGTGGAAAAACACACTACAGGCTGATCCAACTTTGCTGTAATGTTCTTAAAACAAGTCAAAATGAGGCTCAGTATTGTGTGTGGCCTCCACGTGTCTGAATGACCTCCCTACAACGCCTGGGCATGCTCCTGATGAGACGGCGGATGGTCTCCTGAGGGATCTCCTCCCAGACCTGGACTAAAGCATCTGCCAACTTCTGGACAGTCTGTGGTGCAACGTGACGTTGGTGGATGGAGCGAGACATGATGTCAGATGTGCTCAATCGGATTCAGGTCTGAGGAACGGGCGGGCCAGTCCATAGCTTCAATGTCTTCATCTTGCAGGAACTGCTGACACACTCCAGCCACATGAGGTCTAGCATTGTCCTGCATTAGGACGAACCCAGGGCCAACCGCACCAGCATATGGTCTCACAAGGGGTCTGAGGATCTCATCTCGGTACCTAATGGCAGTCAGGCTACCTCTGGCGAGCACAGGGAGGGCCGTGCGGCCCTCCAAAGAAATGCCACCCCACACCATTACTGACCCACTGCCAAACTGGTCATGCTGAAGGATGTTGCAGGCAGCAGATCGCTCTCCATAGTGTCTCCAGACTCTGTCACGTCTGTCACATGTGCTCAGTGTGAACCTGCTTTCATCTGTGAAGAGCACAGGGCGTCAGTGACGAATTTGCCAATCCTGGTGTTCTTTCGCAAATTTAAAGCGTCCTGCACAGTGTTGGGCTGTGAGCACAACCCTCCTTGCACAAAGGCGGAGGTAGCGGTCCTGCTGCTGGGTTGTTGCCCTCCTACGGCCTCCTCCACGTCTCCTGGTGTACTGGCCTGTCTCCTGGTAGCGCCTCCAGGCTCTGGACACTACGCTGACAGACACAGCAAACCTTCTTGCCACAGCTCGAACTGATGTGCCATCCTGGATGAGCTGCACTACCTGAGCCACTTGTGTGGGTTGTAGAGTCCGTCTCATGCTACCACGAGTGTGAAAGCACCACCAACATTCAAAAGTGACCAAAACATCAGCCAGAAAGCATAGGTGCTGAGAAGTGGTCTGTGGTCCCCACCTGCAGAACCACTCCTTTATTGAGTGTATCTTGCTAATCGCCAAAGATTTCCCCCTGTTGTCTATTCCATTTGCACAACAGCATGTGAAATTGATTGTCAATCAGTGTTGCTTCCTAAGTGGACAGTTTGATTTCACAGAAGTTTGATTTACTTGGAGTTATATTGTGTTGTTTAAGTGTTCCCTTTATTTTTTTGAGCAGTGTATATGGTTCCTATTTCCTAACCCTAACCAAGTAGTTTTAGTACTAAACTGGACCTGGAAAGTCCAAGTAGTTTTTGTATTTAAATAAAACAAGGACATTGTTTTTTTATTTTAAACTAGAATCAGTAGTTTTGATAATTGAACAAAACCAGGAAACTTTTTCTTCACCCCAACCAAGTAGTTTTAGTACCTGAATGAAACAATGACTCTTGTTTTTTAACTTAAACCAAATGGTGCAAAATACTTAAAAGTAAGAATAAGGAAACAGTTTTAACAAGGGAAAAAGTATCTTGCTGTATCATGGCGTCCACTTAAAGTCCTCACTGCTAAATTGCTGCACACAGTGTCTCCATTCATCCATGAGAACTCAGTTCTATGTCACAAAACATGTTATGGGGACATTGGTCAATGTGAATGGATGACAACAGCTTCTAATATGTGGAACAGGTACCTGCTCCCTCAAAAACATTCACAGATGAAACGTGAACATCAGCTGATCTCTCCTGTTGCTTATTGTCAGGGTGATCTAATTAGGCAAACACATAACACAATTACAGGAATGCAGGATTATTGCTAAACTCAGTCAATATGATTTTAGCAGGATGCCATTTTTTAAGCTACCATGAGTTATTAAAAGGGTGAAAATTTATGTTTTTCTCTGTAGAATCTGAACCAAGATACTCACATTTAACACTTGAAAAAATGCTCCTAATAAAAGTTATTGATCCTTCAAGAGAAGATAGAGAGCAAATGAACACAGAAGGAGTTTCATATTAGCACCAGCTAAGTTAAGAGGAACCTGTTTATTATATGCTGGAAGAAACAGATGGATTATATTATTATTGTATTTCTTTTTCCATTCAGATAAAAAAAAAAAATAGGCTGATATTTCTGTTACTACTAATTAAAATTAGGCTGATATGTTAGAATAGTATCTGAAATTGATTTGCATGGTTTATTGATTGCTCAATGTCAATAAAAAGTAAATTAAAGAAATGTCAAGGTCAAAGCATGGCTCTAACTCCTCTTTTCTTCCTGCTTCCTCTCTTGCCCACATTGCCTCTCTCTGTTGCTGCTCAGGCTATGGTGAGTAAAAAACAAGCAAGATTTTTATTTGCTTTGTCTGCTGGTTTGATGGGTTTTGTTTGAAATTCAGTGACGGCCCTGACTGGAACAAAGGACTTCAGTCTGCTAGCTGTGGAGTAGTATTTTTTATGAGCATGCAGACCTGTAAGCAAACACAAAATCAAATCAGCTGTGGGGGTTTTTGCTTTGTGTGCAAAACATTATACCTTTCTTAGACTGATAACCAAGAAAAGGAAAGACCTTGTGCTTGATTTCAATTTCAGATGTAAACGCCAGTAGCAGGAGTTGTAACATAACACTGTCCCTCTGCACAAATAAATACTGATATATCTTATAATCCAACGTGCCTCTGTATTGACACATTAACTAGGTAAAGTAAATATTCAGTTTCTGACATATCAAATAAACCCTTGTGGTTTGTAGAGGTTCAGTAAAACTGAAGTGCAGAAAAATGGTAAAGAACCTTTATACAGTGCAGGGTAAAATTTTCCTCAAGTGAATAAAGTAAAAGCAAAAACACAAAACTGTTAAATGAGGTTGAATGATTGTCGGTTAAACAGATTATCTCCAGGAAAAAAGTGAAAAAAAATTCAAACGGAAGTCTCAGCATGGGTGTAATACAACAGACTACCCTCTGTGCTCTCCACACTATTTAGTGTGACTGACAGGCTGACACTAAAAGCAGTACAAATATTTTTTACATCTGTTTTTCTTGTCATTAGGTTGGAAACTATGTAGTTTTTTTTGGGATATCAACATCCAATAGAAAAAAATGTTAATTAAAAAACCCCAAAATAGAAATAATTGGTTGCTCTTTAAAATGACAACAGCTCCTTTAAAGAAGATATTGTATTTATCAGAAATTCTAAGTTGTCTTTTTGAAAAGGTCATGTAATATTTGCTCTCAATTCAATTAAATTCAGTTTTATTTATATAGCGCCAATTCACAACACATGTTGTCTCAAGGCACTTCACAAAAGTCAGGTACATACATTCCAATTATGTCACGGTGTGGTTTTGGATCGGACCAAATTGCTATTTACAAGTCTATTTACAAGTCTATTTACAAGTCTATTTACAAAGACAAGACGTAGCAAAAACACTGCAGGAATGGACAGAGTCCAATTACAAGAAACTCACAAACTCACTGCAGGTAATCAAGGCAAGATGTAGCATAGGTTTTCCAAGGCAAGGCACAACGTAGCATGAACATGGGCGAGAACGAAGTATGAAGAACACCAGGAACCAGCAACGAACAAAGACAACAAACCAACTAATATACTGGGGGGAGACAAAGGCAGGTAATCAAGAGAACTGAGAACAGGTGTGACAAAGAGGCAGGGAGGCAGAAGGACACAGGTGAAACAATTACAAAGGCTAAGGAAGAGTGACAGGACTAATAAACAATAAACAGAAAATACAGATTAAGCAAGATATTAATTCAGAAGAGGAAAAAAAGAACTAGAATAACTTTGAACTAAAGTACACAGAGAAACTAGAGGAAAAACATAGAAACAAAAACAATAACCTAAGAATAAACAAAGAGCCCACAAGAAGAATCTAAATACAAACATAAACAAACCAAACATAAACAATAACTAAAGCTGGGATAAGAACAAATACCTAACCATAAAAAACACAGAGATACTAACTAAGCATCCAAGGAAGAATAATCATAATAATAATAAGAAGAATAATAATACCACAAAAAGTAATAAGAAAGCAACCACAAAAGGAACTAAGAGCTAGAGGAAGACAACACACAAGGAGACGGTAGGGAGAAAAAAGGAACTAATAAACATGAAGAAAACCAAACTAGAAACAACTTAAACAAAAGCAAAAACACAAAACCACAAACTAACTCCAAAATGTCATGTTCTGACAAATTAGTCCTAACCATTGAACAAACCAAATCTGACTGCACTGTTCAATGATTAGGATTAATTGGAATGTGTGTACCTGACTTTTGTGAAGTGCCTTGAGACAACATGTGTTGTGAATTGGCGCTATATAAATAAACTGAATTGAATTGAATTGAACAGTGCAGTCAGAGTTAGTTATTTATTCAAATTGGATAAAAAGTTTTTCTATCTAAGGAAACCCAGCAGATTGCATCCAGTCAGTGACTTGCAGCATTCACTCCTCCCGGATGAGCATGTAGAGACAGTGGACAGTCACTGGCGTTGACTTTGAAGCAATCCCTCATACTGAGCATGCATGTAGCGACAGTGGAGAGGAAAAACTCCCTTTTAACAGGAAGAAACCTCCGGCAGAACCAGGCTCAGTGTGAGCGGCCATCTGTCTCGACCGACTGGGGGTTAGAGAGAACAAAGCAGAGACACAAAGAGAACAAAGAAGCACTGATCCAGGAGTACTTTCTATGGGAAGGAAAAGTAAATGTTGATGGATGTAGCTCCTTTAGTCGTTTCACCTAGAAAGAAAAAACATAAACTATGAGCCAGTTTTCAAGGTTAGAGTCTGAAAGAGAGCACATATAATTAGTACAGTAAAAGCTCAGTCAATCGCCATGTCTAGGACAGAGAAAGAGTTAAACACTGAAAGACAGGGCCATGTGGATCATCGGTAGAGGGTGAGCATTAAGTTGTTGCCAGCAGAAGCTCGGACGATGCCCCTCTCCAGAAAGTGGTCACAAGTAGACACAGAGTCAGGCCAGGTGTAGCTTCTAGGAAGAGAAAAGAGAGAGAACAAAGTTAAAAGCTGAAATAACAGCAAATAATGCAAAATTGGAGAGTAGTGTGAGAATGTAGCAAAGAGGGTGAAAGTGGTCATTATGTCCTCCAGCAGCCTAAGCCTCTAGCAGCATAACTACACAGAACGTTTCAGTTCAGATTATTTAGTTAAACGGCGCTTATTTTCAACAATGTCGTCTCAAGGCACCCCACAAAGGGTCCCACTGATGGTCATTGTTATACTAAAAACCACAAGAATTGGGATACCTCTCTCTGTCAGACTGATTATAACCACTGGAAAAGAGAAGGGGTCATACAGGTAGCAGAAATGGAGGGTGTGTTTGCACCTCAACCATAACTGAGCCAGTTATAAGTAATTCTCTAAATTAGTTTTATTTAGCTAAATAGAGGGCACATATGTCTCTTTGGATTGCAAAAGTTGTAAAGCCCTGATCTAGGGAGATTGTATAAAGAGCATTGGATATAAAGAGCAATTTCCATGTTTGTGTCTGCTCCAACCAAGCAAAATGTTATAGGAGACTAAGTGCTGACCTGTCAGACACAGGGGGTTGTACAAAGTATTAACAGCAGGGGTTTCAATAAGGGTTGCACCAGTAATTAAAAAGCAAATGGATTAGGGCAGTGGCGCTGGTGGTGTAGGGGTTAAGCACGTAACCATCTACAGAGACTATAGTCCTCAATACGTCCGCCCGGGTTTGAGTCCCGGACCGGGCGAACTTTGCCGAATGTCTCCACCTCTCTCTGCCCCTCTTTTCTGTCTGCCTACTGTCAAAAAAATGAAAATAAAGACCTCTAGTGCCGAAAAAAATATCTCTAGAAAAAAAGCAAATGGATTCATTAGATGTTTAAGAAGGTAACAATTATTTTCCCACTGATTAAATGCGTTTAAGTTTAACGGTTGAACTCTTCAGTTTCTTCTGTTAGAGATTATGCCACTGCAGTAAAATACTTATTTTCAGGCTGTTTACACTTGATTATTAGAGCTATGTGTTAAAGCTATAAAAGGGCACAATTAACCTAGATTTGTCTAGACAGATGTGTCTCTAAATGAAACTAAATGCAACCAACCAACCATTAAACCTTACTTCATTATAGTATAATATATAATTATGTTTCTCAAGTAGAAGCAATTCAATGTGAACCCATGGATCATTTTAATGGTTACTGACAGCTTTCCTGTTGGGTTAAAACAAGCAAAGGAAGCGTCTGGAAGACGTTTCACAGGTGTGACGCAGCATCAAAGAGTTGTTGCAGCATAAAAACTGCTTTTGCACTCCCACAGTTTCCTAATGTTGATGCTTTATAATGATTGCTTTATGAAATATAACAAGAATCTGTTCTTACATGTTTCCACGTGTTAAAGTATTTCAGGACCAATTCATTTGGATATTTTGCTTAATTATTCCTATTTTAAAATTATGGGGACATTCTTCAGGACGGTATCAAACATTTTAAGGTAGAAAATTAGTTTTTTTGTTGAAAGAGAAGTTAAAGGACAAAAGTAGAACAAAAGTGTCTTTCTTCTTTTTTCTCTTTCAAACTTAAAAGAATCAGACATCAAAGCAAGAATGTCTTCAAAGAATTTATTTATTTTAATTTCATCTTCAGCCTTGATAGTGTTACTGTGTGGCTGTGAACGACTGATTTGTCACTTTTCTTTTGTTCCCAGTCTATGATACAGTCTAGGAAAGCCGGACTCACCCACGCTCTGGCCACTCGGACCTCCCTAAAAGATGAAGAGCTTGTGAGTAGCTTAATGCATATGGCACTCACAACTTACACTAGTACTTGTGTTCAGTTTTTACCACTTTTTACTTTTGATTGTGCTCCTGCTGTCATGTTCTGTAGCCAAGCTGATAACCATTTGATGGAAATGTACTAGTACTCGTTGTCTTCGACTTCATCTGTGTCGCTGGGGCAGCAGACTAAGTACAGATCCCCAGACTTCCCTCTCCCCAGACATCTCCTCCAGCTCCTCCGGGGGGAGCCAAGGCGTTCCCAGGCTAGACAAGAGACATAGTCCCTCCAGCATGTCCTGGGCCTCCTCCCAGTGGGACGTGCCTGGAACACCTCCCGGGGGAGGCGTTCAGGAGGCATCCGGTATAGATGCCCTCAACTGGCTCCTCTCGATGTGGAGGAGCAGCGGCTCTACTCCAAGCCCCTCCCGGACGGCCGAGCTCCTCACCCTATCTCTAATGGAGTCCCCGGCCACCCTACGGAAGAAGCTCATTTCAGCCGCTTGTATCCGGGATCTCGTTCTTTCAGTCATGACCCAAAGTTCATGGCCATAGGTGAGGGTAGGAACGTAGGCCGACCGGTAAATTGAGAGCTTCGCTTTTCAGCTCAGCTCTGTCTTCACCACAATGGACCGGCACAGCATCCCCATTACTGATCACACTGATCAGTCTGTTGATCACCCGCTTCATTCTACCCTCACTCGTGAACAAGACCCCTTGAACTCCTCCACTTGAGGCTCCTTCGTGAACTGCCACCTTAACGTGGTGGAGGGGTTTGAGTGCTCAAATGATCGTAGAGGCTATGTTGTCCGGGAGTTAAAAGCCCCTGGTAGGGTCTCCCATGTCAATTAGGCTCTGAATGATGTGTCAGACAAAGAGCGCTTCAGACGCCTTCATGAGGACCACTAAAATGATGCATGTGACGTTGCCCGGTACAGTGGAGGCGGGTCCCACATTGGAGCCAGGCCTGGGGTCGGGACTCATTGGCAAGGTGGCCGGGTTACCCCTTGCGGGACCTGGCCGGGCCAAGCTCAAACAAGAGTCGTGAGGCCATCCCCCAGTGGGCCTACCATATTCCATAATTTTTGTTCGGGTCAGTTGACTTACTGATTGTTTTTGCTCACAACCAATTTGTCTCTCTTTGTTCAACTGACCTTCAATTCACCAGTTTTCTGACAATTAATGTCAGCCTGTTGAATTTTGCATCTCCATGGCAACCAACTCTTGTACTCGCCCCATCATTTCCATCCAACTGTTGTCAATATCCACTCATCCTGTTGGGTCGCAAGTGGGCAGGGGGGCTGGTGCCTATCTCCAGCTTTCAATGGGCGAGAGGCTGGGTACATTCTGGACAGGTTGCTGTATATCACAGGGCAACACACACATAGGACAAACAACCATCCTCACACACTCATAACGAAGCGCAATTAACCAACCAATTAACTTCATGTTTTTGGACTGTGGGAGATAGCTGGAGTACTTGGAGATAACCTACCTATGTACAGGGAGAACACACAAATTCCTGCAGAAATAGCCTGGTAGGAATTCAAACCCAGGACCTTCTTGCTGCAAGGCAGAAGTGCTAACCCCTGCGCCGCTGTGCAGCTCACCACTACATTTGCTGCTTCGGATTTTAGCTTGATGATGTGACACAGATCCAAGACAAGCAGCTTATGCAACAGAACAAAGATTTTAGCTGCCATCACCATTAGCACGTCCAGCTGTGCCTAAAGACGTTTCTGTGGAGATCGGCAACAAATAAAATACAGAAGTCTCTTACTTGCAGGTATATAGGTATATATGCTGCATGGTATCTGTTCTGTTATTATGGGGATAAACACTAGCATAAAAAAGCAGCAGTGTAGTTGTTTTGTGCAGATCAGTTCTAAGTCGCAGCTAACAGCATTGTTTGACCAGTCCCCAGCTCAAAGTATGTTGCTTTCTGTGCATCCTCACACCAATCAGATTGCTTCCTCTTTAGGTTGGTCATGCAGCTTGTCAACCATAACAAGCCACCTGTTATCTTCCATGCTTTATAGATGGTTGTCCCAACTCCTAATAATCCTAGCACATGGGCCGAAAAAAATAAGCTGAGATTGACAAGGGTTGTAGTTTTGGAGGGGGTTGCTGGATTTCAGTCTTTGTGTCTGTAGCACATTTTTCTACCGCTGAGGTATAGTGGGTGATCTGCTTTCTTTCAAGTAGCTGGCTTGTTTTAGGGCCTTAGTTGGTTGCCTCCACAGGGGATATATGATAGCGCTCACCTTTTCTTCTCCAGACAAATCTTTTTCAACACCTCTCAAACGATCTCCTGTCGACCCTCATCTGTTCTGCAGGGTTTCTGTCTGCTTTCAATGATTTTCTTGGACAAAAGGGCCTCTTTCCTGCCCTTTTTACTTCAAGGCTGCTGAAGGCTGCCAGTTTTGAGCAAGGTTATGGCTTGGTTGTCAAAATGTAGAGGATTTAATTTTAAGGTTCAAAAATTGTTTGACTAAAAAAAGATTTACATAAAAGCACAATGTAAAGCAAAGACCTGCAATAAATCAATAGACTTTTAAAAATAATTCCTTTTTATTTTTTGGCCTGAGATGAAATTTGACCCAGTTCTTTTTCTTTGACTGTCTTATAACTCATCACTGTTCACACATTGCCTAAAAATGCAAACATGCTCACACATAAACATGCAAACAGAAACAAAGGTTACTGATCTCTGCATTTACAAGTATGCTTGAACAAGTAAAATGAAGAGGACTATTAAGATGCATGCATTTGATTCATGCATTCAAGAAATATGATGAGAGAAACCTCTTATGATGGTTTATAGTCAACACAGTTATTCCTCATACAGGACTATGTATAAAAAGTAAAATTAAGAAATAAAAGCATGCATAACCACACTATTAAATATCACTATCTTAAGGCATCCATAGTTCAAATACACCTGGGAACAGCAGTGCAATTACAGGACATTACAGACAAAACACTGAGAAGCAAAACTGGGTATTAGAAGACTATGTAGGACCAATAAGACTGGAGGATTAAAGAAAGAACAAAAATAACAAAGACAACAACGATTCAGTAATGTGAGAAAGAGGAAATTGCATTACACAGGTAATTCCAGTAAAAGTGTAAATGTACCTCAAACCCCCCAGTATAAACTCTGAGTTTACCAGATGAAGGTGGGCTTCGACTGGAGGTGTCTGCTCATCCTGTGGAGATGTTTTCACCTCCTTCCACACTCCTACACTGGACAACAGCAGGGTTCACTTCATCAGATGAGAGGCCAAGAGTCACTTTAAATCTACTTTTACACATCATCAGGTTTCTTTGCAACATTAAAATGCCCCCTTATTAATTAACAAACAACTGGCACGTAATTATTCTCCTAATGACATTTTTATATCCATTACAGATGATGAACAATCAGGCATTAATTTGTGTTTAATTTACACATCCTTAACATAAGTCTCATTTACTGAATCTTCAGCATCTTTAGGTTTCCCGTTTGCATGGTTCTAAAGTGTAATAATGTAAAATATATTTATATATCACCTTTTCTAGATACAGAATCACCAAGTGCTCTTTAAGAGTAAAATGATATGGAAGAGCAGTGCAAATAGAATACATAAAAAGATAAAATGCACAAAAATACAGATAGATCATAAAAAAAAAGCCCTCATCCCCCCCCCCCCCCCCCCCCCCCCCTCCCCCCCCCCCCCCCCCCCCCCCCCCCCCCCCCCCCCCCCCCCCCCCCCAAAAATTAAAATCAAAAATGTTTAATTGGTGTCAATCCTTCATAACTTTGTTATTTGGCTTCCGATTTTTGACCCACTTTCTCACATCTCCCTTGAGATACTGTGCTCTGTCCTCCTGGGAAACCCACAGTTTTCTTTCAACATTCGTTTCGGTATCTCACTATGGGACACCCCTCCAGCGCCTGTCCCCCAGAAGCTCTATTACATTACGCCAGTCTTGACTGGCAGGCGGAAGGGACGTCCACTCCCATGGGAGGGACTTCCTCCCAGTATAGAAGCGGGGGGGGGCCACGTAGGTGATCTTCAGTCTAACACCTCTTCTCACTCCCGGAAGCACCTCTCAGACGGTCATTACAGTAAACTGACTTAGCTTAACTGTTAACAGAACGAGCTAACAACTCGGTTGCCGAGCGCTTCTCAATAACTGTGCTCGACTGTTCTGAGTCCTTTTCAATGCTGGTTCTGTCGCCAAAACGCAGCGCGGGCAACTGGCCCACCAAACTAGCTGCAATCTTAACAGAGCTTACGAATTGTGTAATTTGCACTCGTTCCCCCATAAAACAATTAAACCACCATCTAGAACCTGCACATGTGGCAAACCTCAAGTTTGGGGAAAGTTTACCCACTCTGTCTGCGCTTTGTGTCGGGGGCCGCAACATGCCCAGGACGCGTTAGCGTCACTGGCAAGCTGCTAGCACTGTGCACGGCTCTCCCTTAAATCTCGTCGGCGCAGGCTAGCACACCAGCTAGCCTGTCGGAAGTTGATCCTATGATGGGGGGTATCCACCCCCGCCACCGGAGCTTTTGGTACTGTGAACAGAAGGGCCCCCCCTTGGCTGGAGCCAGTTGGGTTATCAGCTCGACGCTGTCGCGCCACTGACTGACCCCAAAAGAGGCCGCACTTCCAGTTTTCAGCAATCTTGCTAATGCCGAGTCCGAATCTGAAGTGGAGTCCATCAGTCTCGGGTCTGACGACGACGAGCTGGACTGCGGGCCTTATGCAATCCCGTTGGCTGCAAAGCTTTCGGTGACGGATGACACCAGTCGCTGCGGCTCCTCAAACCCGACTGCAACGGACCTGCACGATGTCTGCAGAAGGGCAGCAAAGAAGCTGGGCATCGAGTTGCCGGATACACTCACCGAAACTACAACATCTCGATATGAGGGGAAGCGGCTTACGAGAGCCAAATCTTCCAGCAGACAGCTGTTGCCGGTCTTTCCCGAGTGCCTCGAGGAAGCAACCTGGTCCTGGAGCAATCCTCTCACCGCCAAGAACCCCGTCCTGGGAGGGTCACCGCTGGACTGGACAGGCATGGAGGCCTCCCGTAGAACCTCTGCTGGTATCTCACCTGCACCCATCGCAGAAGTCAGCCATGACAGCGGCAGGACCCACCCTTCCCTTCAAAGCTGATTCTTTTCAGTCCGCTCTGAATGAGAAAAGCTACAAGGCGGTGGCTGCATCTGTTTAATCTCCTCTCTTCTCCTCGCTTACCAAGCGGAGTTACAGGAGCAGATGACTGGCACACCGATGGCCGATTTGTGGGACGAGTTGTGTGTGGTGACGGACCTATGCCTGCGTCTCCACAGAAGCGCTGTCCAAGCCTCCGGGAGAGCCATGGCCCTGATGGACACTCAGTTCAGTTTTAGTTCAATTCAGTTTTATTTATATAGCGCCAATTCACAACACATGTTGTCTCAAGGCACTTCACAAAAGTCAGGTACATACATTCCAATTAGTCCTAATCATTGAACAGAGCAGTCAGAGTTAGTTATATATTCAAATTGGATAAAAAGTTTTTCTGTCTAAGGAACAGCAGATCCCTCAGCTGGTGTTGCGCAGTGTTTACACAGAAGCACCTTTAGGTCCACTGGCAAACAACACTCAGCTGTGTCGAGCATGTGGAGCGTCAGATGGCCGCCGGTCCTACTGTACGCCTTTTCCCCCCGCTGGAACTGATCATTCCTACTCTCGCCAGGGTGCGAGAGGGAAAACACTCACTCATTCTGATAGCTCCCTGCTGGCCAGGGAAAACACTGGCTAGCGGAGATTTTTCAGATGCTACACGGCGAGCCATGGCGGCTTCTCCTCCGCAGAGATCTCCTGACGCAGGCACGCGGAGAAATATTTCATCCACATCCGGAGCGCATGGCCCTATGGGCCTGGCCTGTGAGGGGTTAAATCTGGCTGCCAGTGGGCTTCCCCAGAACATTATTGGCACAATTCAAAATGCAAGGGCCGTTTCCATGCGTAGCGTGTATGAGGGTAAATGGCAGGCATTCGTGGGTTAGTGCGCAAAACCTATGGTGAGCGTAATGCAAAGCCCTGTGTCGGACGTTTTAACTTTTCTGCAGGCACTGTTTGATAAAGGCTTGGCTTTTTCCACTGTGAAGGTGTACCTGGCTGCTATTTCAGCCTGTCACGTTGGCTTTGGTGACAAAACAGTGGGGCAGCACCCCCTGGTGTGTCAATTCATGAAAGGTGTACGACGGCTCCGTCCAGTGTCGAGGAGCCTCACTCCTTCATGGGATTTACCTATGGTACTCAATGCGTTGTCACGAGCACCATTCGAACCGTTGCAGTAGGTTGAGCTCAAAGTGCTTTCCTTTAAAATGGCCTTATTGATTGCTCTGGTTTCTGCTAATCGTGTGAGTGACATTCAAGCGCTCTCAGTTAACCCGTCCTGCATGCAGTTTCTGGGTGAGTCAAGTGTTTTACTGAAACCTAATCCTGCCTTTTTACCTAAGGTTGCTACGGGCCCGCCATGCCGTGCCCTTGAATTAATGGCTTTCTACCCTCACCCTTGTCCTCTCAGGAGCATAAAGACTGCATACCCTGCCCGTCCGAGCTCGGCGGTTATATGTGGAAAAAAACGCGGGTTTTCGCAAATCAGAGCAACTGTTTGTGTCTGGGGGTTTTTTCCATAAAGGAAAACCTCTTTTACAAGCAACGCTTTTGATTGACTAGTGGGGGCTATTATTATGGCTTATGAGAGCAGAGGCCTTGGATCCCCTGCAGGTCTGCGGGCTCACTCGACTCGTGGTGTGGCTTCATTCTGGGCATTGTTCCAGGGTATACCAGTGGAGGAAATATGTGAGGCTGCCAGCTGGATGACCCCTCACACCCTTTCACGGTTCTATAAACTGGATGTCACCAGGCCCACGCTGGCTCACACGGTTCTGGGTGTGGGTTCCACATTGCCATGAATGCAGGATGCATCTGTTGGTCTTTGACCAACACATCTTATCTGGCAATGCGGGAGCAGAAATATCCCATAGTGAGATACCGAAACGAATGTTGAAAGAGAACTTTAGGTTAAGGATTTAACCCCGGTTCTCTGAAACATGAGTGAGGAATCTCACCAGATCACCCTCCTTGCAGGGACCGAGGAAGAGGTGTGCTTTCTAAACTGAAGAACACCTACGTGACGTCGGCTTCTATACTGGGAGGAAGTCCCTCCCATGGGAGCGGACGTCACTTCCGCCTGCCAGTCAAGACTGGCGTAATGTAATAGGGCTTCTGGGGGACAGGCGCTGGAGGCGTGTCCCATAGTGAGATACCTCACTCATGTTTCAGAGAACCGGGGTTAAATCCTTAACCTAAAGATTTTGATCCCACTGTTTAGTCTGCTCTTTATTCAGCAGTGTTCTTGTACAGAAATGGGAGGAAGCCCAGCTTCTTGCATAAGAACCATCCAAACACCCTAATTTTATCAGGGTGCATAACTCTGTTCTTTCAGCTACAGTATCCTTAGCAGCAGTTTCCTGCATGTGAGGCGATTTTGATGCAGAGCAATAATGGCTATACACATTCTTTGGAGGTAACTATTGCAAACAGAAGAAGACAAGGGTTTCACACAAATTCGCCCCTGTTTCAGTATGCTAATCACATTTGATAGGGTGGTTCCTAGGCTTATGATGTTCATGACTCATGGCACTTTTTAAACTAAAACGTTTTCCAATGAATTATTATGCTTCTATTCACTCTGCACAATACTCTACAGTGCCTTCAAATGAAATTCATACCCCTTAAGCATTTTCACATTTTGTTATGTTACAACCCCACACTTCAGCATATTTTAATGGGATTTTGTGAATTTTGGTTAAGAAGTATCTTAGTAAAGGGGCCTGACTATAAACTCATTGCACACCATTTTTAAGATTTTTATTTCTAAACCAGTTTAAAAACCATGTATCCTTTTCCCTCTACTTCATAGTTATCCATTGATCTGTCTTGGTTTATCACATAAAAACCCCAAAATGCATTAAATTTTGTTGGTAGAACGTGACAACATGAGAGAAAGTTAACGAATATCAATTCACAAGAAGCTGCAGCCATAAAGTTTCCAAAACACAAGGTTTGTGTCACAAGGCAAAGGCTATAGGCTATACCTACACAGCTATTTCATGCTCCATGGATATATCTTAACATTTTATTCTTTTTCCTCTTCCTGTTATTTTTGCTTTAACAGAAAAACCATGTATACAAGAAGACTTTGCAGGCTCTGATCTACCCCATCTCCTGCACCACACCGCACAATTTCGAGGTGTGGACGGCAACTACACCTACCTACTGCTATGAGTGTGAAGGTCTGCTGTGGGGCATTGCTCGGCAGGGCATGCGCTGCACCGAGTGTGGTGTCAAAGTTCACGAGAAATGCCAGGAGCTGCTGAACGCTGACTGTCTGCAGAGTAAGTTTAGTTACTAAAAAGACAATCTTGTGCACAGGGTTCATAGTAGGCTGAAAATCCTTCAAAATGCTGGAAGTGTTTAAAGGTTTGCAAAGTGCTTAATTCTTGTTACGCCCATCACACTATTAAATAATTGCCCTGTATCTCTGTGGTGTGGGAAGATTTTGCTTTTGTTTAACTTTGATAAATGTGCAAAAACGCTGTGTGAAGATACTGTATATTGGTTCCTTCTGATTAACTGATTTCTTTCTTTAGGAGCAGCGGAGAAAAGTTCCAAGACAGGTGCAGAAGATCGGACACAGCACATCATCATGGCTATGAAAGACCGGATGAAGATCCGCGAAAGAAACAAGCCTGAGATCTTTGAGGAAATCCGGAAGGTGTTCGTTATTTCTAAGATGCTCCACGCTCAGCACATGAAGAACATCAAGCAGAGCGTACTGGACGGCACCTCCAAATGGTCTGCCAAGGTTACTATCACAGGTATGCTTGTAAACCTTTGAACCTACAGTACTGTGCAAAGGTTTTAGGCAGGTGTGGAAAAAACGCTGTAAACAAAGAATGCTTTCAAAAATGAAAGTGTTAATCATTTATTTTCCCCCCCAAACTCAATCAAAAAGTGCAGTGAATGAACAAAAGATAAATCTAAATCAAATCAATATTTGGGATGGCCACCCTTTGCCTTCAAAAACCAGCATCCCCATTTTTCTAGGTACACTTGCCCCCCACAATTTTTTTGAAGGAAAACTAGGGCTAGTAGGTTGTTTTAAACATCTTGGAAAAACTTCCCAAACACAAGATTTTTCGTGGATGAAGGCTTTTCCTCACATCCTTCTGTTTCTTTATGTAATCCCAGACACACTCGATTTTTGGGCGATCAGAGCTATGTGGGGGCCCCCGCCATCACTTCCAGTAAGTCTCGTTCTTCTTTACGCTGAAGATAGTTCTTTTAAAGGCTTTTTTAGGTTTTTGGGGTTTACATAAAGCCCAAATTTTTTTAAATTGATAAAAATGGGGAAACAAATCACTTATTTTTCTTTAAAGGCTTCTTTGTTTAAAAAGGGAATTTTTTTTCACACCTGACCCCAAAAAACTTTTTTTCCCCCAAATACCTGTAACAGTCAAAAGGTTTTAAAATTTTCCCTTTTTGATTTTTGATTTATTTTAAATTCTTTTTTAAAAAAATCAGCAAAACTAAACTTGCCCCAATTTTCTAAATTTGTTCGGAGGGTGCCCGAACCAGCATTTTTATATCTTTTAAGGTTTTTTCCACCAAATTTTGGGTTTGGGAAATTTTTTGGGGTTTTCCACAATGTTACACAACTTTTTTTTTAAAATTTTAAACCCCTGGGGGGATGGGCACTGTTTAAAATATTCAGAAAAATTTTTAATTCCCGGCTTTTTTTTTCCCCCATGGTACCAAATTTAAACATGAAAACCATTTTTTTTTGTTGGGGGTTTTTTAAACTTTTTTTTACCGTTTTCTGTTTTCCCTAAACCCCCAAAAAAACCCCCTGATTTACTAAAATTTTAACCTGACTTTTTACAGGGAACTTTGGTAGGGATTTGTTCGTTACATTTTCCCCTTTTTTGAAAAACAGGAAAAAACCCTTTAAATCCACCCACCAGCAACCAGTGATTCAGCTTTTCACTGTTTTTATTTTCCATTTTGGATGGCCCTCAGGAAACCCCGTAAAAATTTGTTCCCCCTAAGGGGCCCCTTCCCCTAAAAAGAAAACTTTGCTTTTTCTTGGGGGAGTAGCTCGTAATGCCAAAAAGGGATAAAATTTTTAAAATTTTTATTGTTTTTGTATACACTTTCCTTTAAATTTTTTTGTTTAAGAAGCATGCTTAAATTTGGGCTTTTTAAAATTGGGAAAAATAATTTTTTCCCAAAATTTTCAAGATAAAATTTTTTTTCTTTTCTTCGTGCTACTCTTTTTGTATCCAGTTTAGTACCAAATCCAAAAAATTGGGCAATTTGGGAACATTTAGGGTTTCAGGGGTTTTTTTTTAAACCCCTTCCCCGGGGGGGGATAAACCCCCTCATACTCTTGTGAAGTCAGTCCCAAACCCAAGGGAAATCAAAAGGGTCCTTCTTTTGGGCCCCCCAAATGAAATTCCCGTTTCCTTTGGGGATCCCTTTTGTTTTTTCATTTTGTTTTGTTTCCCGTGAACAGCCCGATTAAAATTTTTCATTGATTTCCTTAATAAAAAAATTTAATGTTTTTTGCTTAAAACGGGGTTTTTTTAATAGAAAAAATTATGGGGACCCCCTTTTTTCCCCGTTTAACCTTGCATTTTTAAACCGATAAAATTTCCGTAAAACTTTTCCCAAATTCCTTCTGTTGGCTTGTAAATTTGGGGGCTGGAAACCCCTTTTTTTTTGAATTTTAAACCCCAAGCATTTAAGTTGTTCCCCCCTTGGGGCGGGCCCCCAAAAAATTCCCCCGGGGGGACTGGGGGGATACCGACCCCCCCAAAAACAGCCCTTGGGTTTAAAGGCCTGAAACATGCAGGAAATTTATGTGCAGAAAAATAAGTGGGACCCGGGGCCCCCTCCCTGGGTTGCCCCTTTGGGGAACCCTTTTAAAAAATGACACCAAAAAACCAAAACCAGGGTGGGACCCCCCAGCTATCACTAAAAATCTGCTTTTTAAATAAAGGTTTTTAAGGTCCTTTTTAGCCTAAGGGAACCGGGCTTTGGAGGGAAAAAAAAAAGAAGAAACTAAAGGTCCCGTCCGGGGATTTTCTTTTGGCCCTTTATCCCCCCCCCTTTTTGGGGGTTTTGGAATTTGGGGTTTTAACCCCCCGGGGTTTTTTGTTGGGAAGGTGTTCCTTTTTATTTCAGGGTAAAGAGCTAAAACAGGGGCCAGGGTTTAATTCCACAGGTAATGTTGGTTTGGGGAACAGGGGGGCTTTCCCTTTAAAAAAGAACTAAAGGGCCCCGGGTTTGAGTGGGGTTCTTAAGGGGGTTTGGGAACAAATACTTATGTCCCCTGCAATAAAAAAGCCCCCAAATTTAAATTTCTTAAAAATCACCACAAAGTGTTTTCTGGAAATTTTTTTTTTTTAGATTTCCTTTGCTCACAAATAAAGTGAAAGAGTTAGCTATGGGTAAAAATTTTAAAATCTTGGGGACATGCCCCCCTTTTCAAAGTGGAAAGGCCTGCAAAAACAGCGTGTAAATTTAAATTTCTTTTTCTCCCCACCTGGGTTAAATGTGTGTTAAATTATTTATTATTTTTATAATTTTATGGTATATTAAAAATTTCATAAATTATAATATTAAAAGGTATAAAATGTATAATTATAATATATATTAAATTTAAAATATATTAGTAAAAATTTTTATTATAATTTTAAATTTTATTTCCACTCCCCCATATTTTCCCCTTAATTTTTACAGTGAAGAGAAGAGAGAGAAATATACATTTATTTTATAGAAAACTTCTAAAATTAAAATATAATTGTATGAATTTTTAGATAAACCCCCGGGGTTAATAGATTTTCAAGTGAGCTGACAGGAAATAGGGTGGAGAGAAGGGGGAAAACGTTACAAACAGTTACAGGCCGGGATCAAAACACAGCCACTTTGAGGACTAAGGCCCGCTTTCATTTCTGCGTTTTTTTAAACCCTGGCCCCCCGGGTCCCCTTCCTTTTTTCCCCCAAAATTTTCCCCCCTTTTTTTCAAAACAAAATAGAAACCTTTTTTCCGTTTTTTTCTACATCATTTCCCCTTAAAATTTGTTTTTTTATGGTTTTTTCAAAAATGGGGAAAAAATTTTTCAAAAGAAATTTTTTGCAGGGTTTTCAGCCCCAAAAATAACAATCTTTAAGATCAAATATTTATAAGGAGGCCCCCCTTTTTTACCCAATTTTTGCCAAACAAAGTTTGGGTTTTATTCCCCCCCAAAAGCCAAAAAACCTTTGGTGATTTCCCCAAAATGTTTTTTGGGACCCCCCCCTACCCCCCCAAATTGTTCCCCCTTTTTTAAACGGGCCCCTTTGCCCCCGTGTTTTGGGATATGAAGCCTTTTTGGGGTCGGCCCCGGGCCCCCCTCAGTTTTTCCGATATAAGGGTTCCCAAAGGGGTTTTACCTTTTCCCCCCGGCCCTTTTTTAAACCCCCTCCCTGTTCAAACCCCCACCCATCAAAGGGGACTGCTTGTTTACCAAAACCGACCCCCCCCGGGGGCCATCACGGCCGGTTTTAGTGGCGCCGGGTGTGCCCCCTGGCACCATCACAGGGTTGTCCTCTTTCCCAATTCCAACCCGTGATGGAAGGGCCCAAAAAATTTCAGGGCCCCAACTTTAAAGCTGGCCTTATGGGAAAGAATTCATGGTTCCCCGGGGGGTTTTTTTTACTTTTCAAGGCTGAAGCCCATTTTAAACAAAACCCCCTTACTATGCCTCTTTAGAGCAGACTTTATGATCTGCAAATAAAATGGAATGAAAAAATAAAAAACTTTAAAAAATTTTTTAAAAAAATTGCCTTTTAAAAAATTCTTTCCGACCTAAATCCCCCCGTTTTGGGTTAGTGATTAAAATTTTATGGGTTTACTGACACAATATGGGGTTTGTCTTTTACAGATTCGTTGGGAGTTTCTCCACAAATGTTGCAAAATTCCCCCTTTAATATTTGGAAATTTATTTTTCCCTCACCTTTAGTCAGTGTACCAAAAAGGGAAACCCAAGAGAGGATCCAAAATTTAAAACAGGACTGTTGTAGTCTTTTGAAACACAAATTCAGGTCTGCCGGAGGATTTGTGGGGCTTTGGAGGGTTCACAAGCAAATTAAAAACAGGTCTTTTTCAAAAATCAAAAAACCTCCCCCCCTTTTGAAAAAGCCCAAAACAGTTGTCATTGTGTGCGGAGCATTCTTCGGTTTTAAAGGGTCCCGGGGCCCCGGGGAAAAAAAACCCCGGGGTCCCTATCCCCCAAAAATTAAAAAATATGTTTTTCGCGTGGGTGGTTTTTTTTTCCCGTTAAAAGCAACCTTTTAAAAAGGTTGTTTAAAAATAGGTTGGGAAAAAAAAACTTTCCCTTTTAAAGTAGGGCCTCACATTTCTGTATTAAAATGCTTTTTTTATTTGCTGATATTCTAGGCAAATAAAGTCAATTTTCTAGGCATGTCATGTTTCCATTAGCTGTAAAAGGAAAATCTCATTTAAAAAATATTAAAAAGGGTTAAGGAAAACAAGTCTGTGTGTTTAATTAACCCTTTTAATGTGTTTTTACCCCTTTGTAATCGGATTGATTTTGAAAAAATGGTAAAAGGCCCTGCCCCTTTGTGTAGCACTTTATCAAGTCCAAGGACTCCAAAGCGCTTTACATTACAATCAGTCATCCACCCATTCATACACACATTCACACACTGATAGTGGGAAGCTATACTGTAGCCACAGATGCTTGGGGTAGACTGACAGAAGTGAGGCTGCCATATTGTCGGCGCCACCGGGACCTTTGACCACCATCAGCAGGCAAGGCGGGTGCATTTTAAATTATTGAATATGAGTGTACATATGCACAGCATTTTTTTTTAACTTTGATTTCCAAATGATTTTTTAAACCAAGAAAAATAATCAACCAAATAATCAATGCTTTGTTTGTCACATAAAATCCCAATAAAAAGGCATGGCAGTGTATGGGCACAATGGGAAAAAATTTAAAGAAATATAGGCAACATTAAGCTCTTTGCACGACATTACATAAATCAAAGATATTGCTCAAACACAAAATAATGAATATTTCTATGTTTTTAAGAGTTTTACATACCTTAAAATACATTAAAATAAAAGGTGAGAGGTTTATATTTTGTTTGTTAAATTATTTTTGTGTACACAGAAAAAAAATTAGTGGTCACATACCAGTTTTACATAAATGGTTTACACTCAACCCTCATTAATGTCAAAGCTCCATGTTTCTGTGAAGGTTTTCTGGCTAACTTGTTGTACTGGATGACTTTAGCTAAATGCTGTTCCCCTGCATCTGGCTGTGAGTCACGGAAACTGTGTTACGAGTCTTTGCATAACCGTGTGGGTGATATCTTTGATGTGTGTGTGAATGAGAGAAGGAAAGATGATGTTGTTGGAGAGTAGGTGTTTGTTTTTCTTATGCAATTTTCATAGTCACTCACTCTCTAGCTGTGTGTTTGCATTCTTTTTTATGCCCTCAGTGGTTAGCGCACAGGGTCTCCAGGCCAAGGACAGGACCGGCTCTAGTGATCCATATGTCACCATCCAGGTGGGAAAGACCAAGAAGAGAACAAAAACGATTTACGGGAACCTGAACCCGGTTTGGGAGGAAAAGTTCAGCTTGTGAGTGTTTTTTTTGCACGGATATGAAGCTCAGTAGAATTTCTCTGAAGTCAGCCTGCGGAAAAACATATCTGCCTGTATGACCTAAAATCACTCACACTGCAAACCCACATAGGTGATATCAATTGGTTCACATCTCTCTCATAGCTGTGTGGGTTAAGTAAATATTATCCTGCTACCTTAGTTTTATCTGATTAACACCTTCGTCTTTAATAAAACACAGATCTTCAGGGAAATTACTTCTAGATTTCCCTGCTTTGCCCAAAGCTTCTTTCCACTGAAATAGTCTTTAAGTTTAGGCAGTAAAATATCCACGTCTCGATCTTAAAAATGTGTAAAATTGGCTTTAAATTGATTCCTGTGTATGGATTGTTATCAAGAAAATTTAATTGGCACCTGAAAAGTTTTTTTTAAATTTCAAGACTTCATTTCATATTACATTTTGCAAAACATAAAATAAATCATTTTCACTTTTATATTTTTAAATTGCATCCTTTTTCCTTGGTTTGTCACATCTCAACTTGAATTCATCATTTTAGCAGTCATTCACACTTTGTTTTGGCCTGAAGAAATTCAGATTTTGAGCTAGATTCAAAACATGTGTTTATTTCCAGTGAAATTTATGAATTGAACAAATAATGAACTCTAAATTACTCCAGATAGCTAAAAAGCTGTCAAACAGTTCTTTACCAAACTTCTGAAGTACAGGCCAGCTTCTGTGAATAATTTGTAAAATGTGCAGATAATAAAATCCAAGCATTTTTAAGGTAAATATTACCCACTGTAGGGTCCAGAATGTTATTAAAGCTATGCGGACAATCTAGAAAGTTAAGTATGTGTTTCTAGAATAAAAAATCTGTACAGACCCTGGATTTCTGACACCATGCATGACTTTTTATCTGAACAGCAAAATCTTCATATATTCTGCCTTTGCAGCCAGTGCCATAATTCATCAGACCGGATCAAACTCCGCGTTTGGGACGAAGACGATGACATCAAGTCGCGAGTGAAGCAGCGACTAAAGAGAGAGTCTGATGACTTCCTGGGTCAGACGATCATCGAGGTCCGAACACTGAGTGGGGAGATGGACGTCTGGTACAACCTGGGTATGTAGTGCAAAAAATTTATATGAGCAGAGAAATATGTAAAGAAAACAAACAAAAAATGTTAAAACTTTGTTAAGTTAAATGCTGATAATCCTGTCTGTGGAGAACCAGGACCACAGAAAAAAGCTCAAACCTAGAAGCTAAACCCAACAGTTAAAAATGCATTAAAGCAGTGAAAAAAAGCATGCATTAGATTATTCATTGTTCCAACAATCAAATTACTGCTTTAGGTCCTAAGCTTGTTATCAAGTTCTGCAGACACCTACTAATAACCCATTAATTTAAATCCGGGAGGGAAACGCAATCTATTTTACTCACACGTGAAGTGAAAGATAACCAATCCAATCCAAACCACCTTTATTTATAATGTACTATAAAAACAACACAAATGGCCAAAGTGCTGGACACTGACAAGCACAAAGAAACAATAAAAAACATAAACAAAATTACAGTTTTTTGAGGTTCTGGTTTTCTGTTGCAGTTGAAATGTTCTTACTCATTAGTAAAGTAGGTGGAGAAGTTATTTTCTCTGGCTGTCAACTTAGATCCAGAGTTCAATCTCAGTTCACTCTGAGAGATGCTTGACTTTGGATTAACTGTTTGTGTGTCTGTATGTCTTCACGTGCAGAGAAGAGAACTGACAAGTCGGCAGTGTCTGGAGCCATCCGTCTTCAGATCAGTGTGGAGATTGAAGGAGAGGAGAAGGTTGCTCCGTACCATGTGCAGTACACGTGCCTTCATGAGGTATGAATTTAAGTATTAAGGTTAGTAATTTAGATTATGTAATTTAAACCAGATTTGTTCAAATTCAAAGACTTTTATCTCACTAATTTTCCTACAGAAAGATGGTTGACCATTTTTACTTTTTTTACCACCTGGAGGTATGCATGCATCTGATCGATACGTAGTGCCTACAGAGGTGTAACATCCTGACTGTGTGGCACGCATATAGCAGACTCTTAGATCCTACCCTCAGGGGGAAATATGATGGCTCTTTTATACCTGACAGTTGTTTGAAATTAAGTCTTTCAGCTTAAAGCAACTCTTCACTCCTAAATAAAACGCTGTTGAAGGTCGCCATAATGAGCTGGTTGAAAGTTATTCAGTAAAAAAACAGCCTTTGTTTATTTTTAAGTTCACATAAATATTATCAGCCCCTATTAACACTCTTATTTTAACACATTTTCAAACACACTGATGCTTTGTATTAACCTAGAATAAATTTACAGTTCCAGTCAGAAGAATGTTATTTTTGGCTCATAATAATTTACTTGAACTGACGTTTTTCCAGCAAGATATATAATGAGACTGCATGGTGGAACAGTTGGTTGCACTGTTGCCTTGAAGCAAGAAGGTCCTGGGTTTGATTCCCTTCCTAAAGTCTTTCTTTATTGAGCTTGCATGTTCTTCATCTGCAATCATGGGTTCTCACCAGGTACTCCAGCTTTCTTCATTAGGTTAATTGGTGTATCTGCATTTCCTTTAAGTATGTAAGTTTGAGTGCATGGTTATGTGTCTCTTTGCTGCCTTGTGACCGGCTGGTGATCTGTCCACTGATAAAACTTCTAATCAGATATTATGGCAATAACCCGATATTACATTCTCATCCTATGGAATGCAGATGCTCATTCTGCACAAATGAAGACTGAACTCACCTCAGCATCCCAAATGGTTGCCATATCTGACATTCTCTGACCTACATTCTGATTAAATCAACCAATAATTATTTGACTTCTTAAGTTGCACATATAGATTCTGTCAAGAGCAATGAGCTTTTTCTGCAGAGCATTATGTTTGATGGGGAAAAAAAGCAAGAGGGGGACATTACACCTAAAGTGAGTCCGTTTATTTAAACTGATTGGTTTTCTTCCACTAACCCGACTTTTAGGCTTAGATCCAAAATGTTCATCAGGGTACAGGTCGGGGTTTCAGAAGAACCATTCCAGAAGCTTTATCTTAGCTGCCTTTATCCATCCCAAAATCAGGTTAGTGGTGTATGGGATGAGTTTGCTGGTGGAACATCCACATTTCTGCACCTAATTTTTGTTTTAAAAACTAGTTCAATTCAATTCAGTTTATTTATATAGCGCCAATTCACAACACGTCGTCTCAAGGTACTTCATAAAAGTCAGGTAAATACATTCCAATTAATCCTAATCATTGAACTGTGCAGTCAGAGTTAGTTAGTTATTTATTCAAATTGGATAAAAAGTTTTTCTGTCTAAGTAAACCCAGCAGATTGCATCCAGTCAGTGACTTGCAGCATTCACTCCTCCTGGATGAGCATGTAGAGACAGTGGACAGTCACTCGCGTTGACTTTGCACTAATCCCTCATACTGAGCATGCATGTAGCGACAGTGAAGAGGAAAAACTCCCTTTTAACAGGAAGAAACCTCCAGCAGAACCAGGCTCAGTGTGAGCGGCCATCTGCCACGACCGACTGGGGGTTAGAGAGAACAGAGCAGAGACACAAAGAGATCAAAGAAGCACTGATCCAGGAGTACTTTCTATGGGAAGGAAAAGTAAATGTTAATGGATGTAGCTCCGTTAGTCGTTTCACCTAGAAAGAAAGAACAGATAAACTCTGAGCCAGTTTTCAAGGATAGAGTCTGAAAGAGAGCACATATAATTAGTTACAGTAAAGGGCCAGTCAATTGCTATATCTAGGAGAGAGAAAGGGTTAAACACTGAAAGACAGAGCCATGTGGATCATCTGTAGTTGAAGTGTTTTGTTGCATTAATACAATTAAATCATTAAAAGCCCAAATTGACTGTAGCGATAAGTGTATGTAAACCTTTCACAAGATGTGTAACTGACTGAATCTTACTGTACTGGGTTAAACTGGGGTGTTTTGGAATTAACTGGTTTGAAGTGGACCCATGGAGTGGGATGTGAATAGTGCTTGCTAAGATTTCATTTTGCAGTGAATTTTTGTAAACTAAATAAACTAAATTGAGCACAGTTAAGCGAAAATTAAAATACTTAAAACAACTGAATTGTGCACTTGATGGTTAAATCAAGATACATATTAATAGTTAGGAATTTATGAATAAAATAAGACAAATATAAAATGAATAAAAGTCCTCACAAATATTCTCAAAGCTACCAGATGAATGCCATTTTCCAAACCAAAACAAAAATTCCATAAATATGTCAGAATAACATAAAACCTCTCCCCAGGAAGATGACCTGGCCAAAGATTTCCAACATATCCAACAACGTTTCTTTATATTACCATAATACCACTTTAAACTCTAATTCTTAGATTTTTTTTGACTTTTTTACCCTCTGTGTTCAGAACATGTTTCACTTCTCAACGGATATTGAAGGAGGCGGAATGGTTAAGATCCCAACAGCTAACGGAGACGACGCGTGGAAGGTCTACTTCGACGAAATTCAGCAGGAAATCGTTGATGAGTTCGCCATGCGTTATGGTGTCGAGTCCATCTACCAGGCCATGACGTAAGCTCAGCTGATGAACTCCTTGTTCTGGCCGCAATTCATCCATTAGGCCGGTATTTTAGCTAATCTGTGGGTGAATGTAATCAGGAAATGCTTCATATCACTGTTTTTCTGAGCAGCACTGTTGGGTCCTGTGTGTGTGTGTGTATGAGGGGTTAGCAAGGTTTTCTCGAACTATAAACAGAATGCAAATCAGTTTATCTCATGTAATGAGAATATATGACCTGCCACCTCTGAGGTTTCTCCACTGTGTATATCAGATGGAGGGAAAGACTCTGTGACCTCATAAAACCACATATGAGCAAATGTAAACTGATATCGTTTCATCAGTAATGCTAAAATTAGATTAATTAGAGCTTCAAGCAAAACTGACAAGACTTTACCCCAGTGGAAAAGAGGCTGTAGAGCTGCTAAATCACACCTGGGATTATAACACAGAGGTTTCACTAAAAGCTCACTGGAAAGAGCAGATTCATTTGGTCTTCTGTATGCTTAAAATGTTACTTTGAACCTTGTTCAATGCTACTATGGCTTTTAGCTAAAATAATATTCTTTATATATCAATGCCCCCATTAAGAATATTTAAACAAATAAAAGGTTGAATTTTTGGATGTTTATTTTACTTGCAGGTATATATATAGTAGATGGCTACTCCTCTAAAATTTTAAAAATATTCAACAAGTTATTTATACATATTTCACAATAATGAAAAAAAAAAGTTAAAACTTTTAGGAATGTGTACAGTTAGTAAAACTAGTTCTGTGTCCCACAGGGTCAGCCAGATTAATAGATGGTATCCTGTTTGGGAGCAGTCCCTAATGGCTGATGGTTGAGACTCTTCTATGGTAGCAGGTGTCACCAGGTTTTTCCTGCAAGCTTGTTATTTTAGCCTCTGCAGAACACATCCCGTTTAACTTAAAACCCTTCGATTTACTTTGACAATAAAGCTTTAGGCTGTCTTTTGTGAGGTATTTTCAATCAGGGGTGGGTGAAAGGTGTGTGCCAGAGTGAAAATTAAGGGTAAAGAGAATGTATGTCCTAAACCGAAAGCATAAAGTGCGAAACGTTTGAAACATTTAAGACTTTCTGCATCCTCAGTTGCACTGCATTTCAATATATATATATACAGTATAACAATAATAATAATAATAATAATAATACATTTTATTTATAGGCGCCTTTCAAGGCACTCAAGGTCACCTTACAACACAGACACAATTTAAATAAATAAATAAAATAAGTACAAATTGGGTTAAATAAAACCGTGAAAAAAGTACAATTACAATGCATAGGCTAATTTAAACAGATACGTTTTGAGTTTAGTTTTGAAGTGTGGCAATGAGTGAGTGTTGCAGAGATCAGGTGGAAGTGAGTTCCAGAGCTGGGGAGCAGACCGGCTGAATGCTCTGCTCCCCATAGTAACAAGACGGGCGGGGGGAACAGTGAGTTGGATTGAAGAGGAGGATCTGAGGGTACGGACAGGTACAATAATGTGAAGAAGGTTTGAAAGATATAAAGGAGCGAGGTTGTGAATAGCTTTAAAGGTAAGGAGGAGTATTTTGTAGTTGATACGATATGAAATAGGAAGCCAATGAAGCTGTTGTAGAACAGTAGTAATTAATGACTCCATCAATAAGGTGTTGGTTCTAAAGTTGGCAAACGATACCTCTTTCTCAGCACTTGGTCAGGATTTCCTTCAGTTTGAAATCATCTGGCAGCATCATGATCTGTGGATGTTTATTTTCAGAGACAGCTGCTCTAAAATGAGTGAAAGTAGAGGGAAGAGAATGGATAAAACTAGAAAGCTACTTGGATTATCAGCATTAGGTGCATCGTTTTGAAGTAACATGTTTAGAATGGAAGAAAAAAAGAAGAATTTATTATGCCAAGCAAAAGGCAGGATTCCAAAAACCTTGGAAAACTTTATATATAGGTACAGTACAGACCAAAGGTTTGGACACACCTTCTCATTCAAAGAGTTGTCTTTATTTTAGCTTCACATTGAAGGCATCAAAACTATGAATTAACACGTGGAATTATATACTGAACAAAAAGTGTGAAACAATGGAAATATGTCTTATATTCTAGGTTCTTCAAAGTAGCCACCTTTTGCTTTGATTACTGCTCCGCACACTCTTGGCATTCTGTTGATGAGCTTCAAGAAGTAGTCACCTGAAATGGTTTTCACTTCACAGGTGTGCCCTGTCAGGTTTAATAAGTGGGATTTCAAGCCTTACTCAGAAGTGGCTACGCACAGATTAATTCCTACTCATGGGCCACACATATTGCATTCCTTGTGTTTTTGAACCCGAGACTGGACTGTTGCTCAGTGGTCCAAAGTCCTCTTTTCAGATGACTCTCTGTCTGCCAGGAAATGTGAGAGTACTTTATGCAACCTTCTGCTGACGAGCTTAATGGAGATGCTGACTTTATTTTCCATCAGGATTTAGTATCGGCCCATATTGCCAAAGGTACCAAAAGCTGGTTCAGTGGCCATGGTGTTACTGTGCTTGATTGGCCAGCAAACTGGCCTGACCTGAACCCAAAAGAGAATCTATGGAGTATTGTCAAGAGGAAGATGAGAGACACCAGAGCCAACAATGCAGAGGAGCTGAACGTCGCTATCAAAGCAACCTGGGATTCCATTACACCTCAGCAGAACTAGCAGCTCGCCTCCAGGTCTCACCCCATTGATGCAGTAAATCAAGCCCCAAACAAGTTTTACTTGCTCAGCAATAAATTAAGCATGCAATAATTTAATGAAACAAAGTAAAAAAGAACATTAACAAAGAGTGTCCAGTTGCATCAGCTCTATTTACTGGAGGGCCAAATGTGTGCCATTCTTGAAATGTGGTTGAGGGCCACACAAAATTATTCCAAGGGCCGCAAATGGCTCCTAGGCCGCACTTTGGGCATTCCTGCCCTAGACAAACCTTAATTGACATGTGTGGCCTCCAGAGGTTTCTGCCACTCAGGGTTCAACAGCTTTTTTAAATGACTTTTTTGTATTTGAAATTACTTTTTGTTTGAGATCAAAATCTCCTTTATGCACGACTCGTGTTTCTTAGAAAGGGGGGAAAACACCATAGCAATCAATGACAGCATTTTTTTCTGAGTCTCTGGTTCTTGCATGACTCAGCAGATTCTTCTTTCCTATATTTGATTATCTTTAGTTAGATTCTGAATACTTAACCAGACCAACTGAAAGGTGCTGATGTGCATTTATGTTGGCTGTAGCTGCATTGGTGCCCTTGAAAAATAGGTTGCTTATTTCATGCTACTCATAATGTTGACTGTTTTCTGCCATTTTCTTCTCTCTTCCCCCCCCCCTACAGCCATTTCTCCTGCCTATCATCTAAGTACATGCTGTCAGGAGTGCCAGCAGTGATGAGCACCCTGCTGGCCAACATCAATGCCTTCTACGCCCACCCCACTGCCTCCACAAATGTCTCCGCTCCTGCCAGATTTGCTGCTTCCAACTTTGGGGTGAGGGACCGACAGTCACAGTGAAACAGACACATCGTTTCTCATGTTTTCCTCACGGGACAAGGAGTCAAACTGTCAATTAGTCGGAATATTGTCAAAATATTATTGGCAGTTTTAAATTAGAAGAAAAATCACCCAGAAATAATAAATTAAAACTTAAATAGTTAGAGGTAAAACATGTAACATTTCTGCTGCTTTTATGTACTCATTGTATTATTTATGGTCTTTTTAAACATGGAAGCATTAACGTTTGTTCAATCTTTTTCGTTAGGTTATTAGGTTCGTGGGCTTTTTTTTGCCTTTTTTGGAGAGAAATTGTAGCACATTTTCGAAGAGTTAGATTGATTGCTTATTAGGTTTGTATTTTTAATCAAAGAAAACTGCATAGCCATAATGGAATAATTCAAATTAAAAAAGTTTAAAGCAAATCATATGTTAGAAATTGCCCAGTCCAAGTCCAGACCAAAATTTTATTGAGAATCTTTGGGTAGACTTGAAATCTGCTTTCCATCCAGTCTGACTGAAGTCGAACTATTTTGCAAACAAGACCTGAAAGTTCAGTCTCTAGAAATGAAAGGCTGGTAGAGACATACTGTAACTTGCAACTGTGAATGCAAAGCGAGGTGAGTCCAAGTACCACTCAGGAGGCTTAAGTACTTATGCATGGCACAGCTTATAGATTATAAACTAAAGAAATAAAAAATTAAAAAGGGAAATTGAAGAATTATACAAATCTTGCCTATTATTCAGTGAGACGAGACGAAATCTGGAAATAGATTCACATTTATCTTTACAGATGACATAAAGGAATTTTAAATTTTCTATTAAAGAAGGAAGGCATCTTCACGCAACTGTAGTTATAGGATAACATGGATGTTGTTTTGAATGACCTGCAGAGTTCCAGCAGGTCTATTTTTATACTGAGTCTATTCTTCATCATTAATTGTGACATCTTGTGAGACTTTTGGGAGGGGTCTGAACTGTGTGTTGGCCCATATTGGGCCCGTGGCCGTTGTGGGAACCACAGGCAGGTGTGGGGAGGGATAACAATGACTGCCAGAGGCCGTAGTTAATGGCTCCTGGGATTTCTGCCAATAGTGCAGATTTCTTTTCCACTGCTTGGTTGCGCTCTAATAACATATGAGCAGCTGCAGGCAGATGGCTTCAGCTTTAATGGGTCAGAGGATGCAGACAGGTCCACACTCATTATGAGCAATGGTGTAGGTCTGTTTCTGGATTGTCAGCTCAGTAATAAGTCCTGCAGGTCGGGTCGGTTAGTTTGTTTGCCTCATTAGATCCCCCTGAATTGACTCTTTTTGTCTGTGGACCTGTCACAAAAATGTTTCAGTAAGCTGTTTTGGTTCCCTCTGTTAATCCTATTGGATCTTAGCAGAAAGGTAATATGTTACTCAGCATGAAATAGTATAACAAAAACTGTGCATTAAGGTGTAATCATCCTGAATTAATGTTATTTATTCAAACCACACATAAGCTCAGACATTAAATTTAATGATTTTATGATGTTTATTAATTGAGAGAAATGATTTTGGTAAAAACAAAAATGTTGGTCATAGGAGACTGATGAAATATTTCAGCAGCAATCAGTCAGAAATACTTTTAATAACACATGAAGTTTTTCACTATTTGTTCTAATCAATCAACT
Organism: Crenichthys baileyi; assembly: GCA_036173005.1. Taxonomy (NCBI): domain Eukaryota; kingdom Metazoa; phylum Chordata; class Actinopteri; order Cyprinodontiformes; family Goodeidae; genus Crenichthys; species Crenichthys baileyi. The sequence continues at coordinate 475,072 of JAHHUM010000036.1, forward strand.
TTAAATAAATTGTTAACATCAAGGTAAGAGTTATGAGATTAATCTAAATCAGTCATAAGCCATAAGTCTTATACAAACTAAAAATTTGGAATTAAGTAAAACATTTGCGGTACCCTCCACACTTAATGGTAAATACTTATGAAAAGCCTTAAAATAGAGGCATCTTTATAGACCCACTGCAGCCTGTGTCTGTTCAGATGGATGCACCACCTCAAATGACTACTAGTCCCAGCTGCCCCGAGATGATGCAGCTCCACACTCCGCCTCTAAGGCTGAGTCTGGCCACCCTACACAGAAAGTTTATATTAGTTGCTTGTTCTTTCAGTCATGATCCATCTCTCATAGGTGATGGCTATAATGTAAAACAGGCTGGCAATGTAAGAGATTGCTTTTGGCTCAGCTCTTTCTTTACTGAGAAGGATTGAAGCAGCATCTCCTTTACAGTAGATGAGTCCACAGTCTGTGTCCATCTCCAGTTTCACCCTACCTTCACTTTAAAACAAGACAAAATTGATAACTCAATACAGAAACTGGCCAAGGTGACTGACCGCAACACTGAAGGAGCTGCAGAAGTTTCTAGCAAGTACCCGTTATGTTCTGCATGTGACAGCACTCTGCTCTGTTCTCTATAAGTCTAGTCTTGTATGGTTGTGAGACAAAATCCTTTTCTTCTAAAGAAAGCACCCTGGCCTGAAGTTCACCAAAACAACTCCATACCCAGAGTGAAACATGGTGGTGGCAGCATCATGCTTTGGGTTACTTTTCTTCAGATGGAACTGGGTTCCTTTGTCAAGGTGAATCACCAGGTCAAATACCCTTAAGTTGTGCCCCAAAAACTTCAGGTGCCTGCTAGAAGGATGAAGATGAGGAGGGATTTTTTCTTTAGTCTCACAGTGAGTTCAAATCAACAAAAATGGCTTATTTAGAGCTTAGAACATAATCCAGCTAAAAATCTTAGCAGTGATCCGAACAGGGTTGTTTACAAGAGATTTCCTCATGATGATGCTAGATCAGGAGACTTTTTGCAACACAGAGTGAGCAAATATTTTGAAGTAAAGATGTGGATGCTGAGAGATTCTAACCAATAAAGACTGAAATGGATTCAAATGGTGCTTCTTGGCAACAGGTTCCCACCCTCACCAGGTTGATAAGGTTGTGCACACTTATCTACCAAGTTTTGTACCCTATTTTATTTTTCTCCCTGTCAGATTTCTGATCTGCAGAGATCTGCACACTTCTGAGAGCCACTCTACATATTTGTTCAGAATAATAAATATATTTATTTGTCATCATAAATTTCTTATTTTTGATTTCAGATAAAACAACAGAGACAACGGAGAGGCCCTTTTTGGTTTCAGTCCCATCTGATTTAATGGTTATTTTCTCTAATAGAGTGAAGTGTTTCTTCCCTAACATTCCTTATAAAGGAAGGTGATAAACCTTGAGTAACTGCAAATCTCTGCAGATTTAATACCAGTTAAGTCATATTTTTTTCAAGCAGTTATAGTGAAGGAAACTAACTGTAGAGACCAAAACTACCAGGTTGTAAAGAAGTGTTTAGTCAAAGTCTGAAGCAACCTTCTAACTACAGCTAAAACCAGATAGAACATAAGAGAAAACACATATTATCCATTGAAATTGTCATGTGGCTTAGGATTAATTTATTTACAATCCTTGTATGTTAGAAACAATGAATTAATAAAGATAGAATTAAATAAATAAATCAAAAGTTGTAAAATTTTTAAGACAAAATGGAAAAAGACAGCAGAAACAAGGAAAATCCTCAGAGCTGCTCAGACTTGCTGCAGGTCAGACCAGTTCATAGCAACCATTATATGCTGTTTTTATTTAGATGTTAACACATTGTGGAAAAAGACACATATGCAGTATTTCCTCACTGTCTGACATTAAATCAGACTAAACCTTTCCTTTTTTTAGAGATTTTTTTTATCACTTTCTTTGAATTCAGATGTTTACATACACCAAGACTACTAGACCGTTAAACAAATTGGGAAAGGCTAGATAATGGTGTCATGGCTTTACAAGCTTCTGTTTAAAACACAGCTATTTGTGTCCGATTTAATTGCACTTTTCTTTTCATACAGTTTATATAAATATCTCAATTAAAATGACTGCGCTATCCCAGATCATGTGGGCGGTGAAACATTTAACGGTCCTGTGTTGTTTCAATTACCAAGAAAAGAAAAATAAATGTATGCATTCGAGCAAAACAGGTTAACGACGGCTTGAAATGGTCCTGTTTATAAAGCTGGACAGATTCATATAGTTCAGTTGTGAGTTATTAGTTTAAGAAAGCGTTGAAGCTCTGCAGAGAAAAGGGAAAATGTTAGGATGTTGGATAGCAAGCAGCTTTTCAATGCAGTTGTGTAAGTTGGTGCTTGTGAATTCCCAACTCTTTGTGTCTTTTTTTGCTTTGTCGTGACTGTCGTGACTCACAAAGCCATACTGCACGCTCTGTGCTTCTGCTTCCTCAAGCCCCGCCACTATCTGTTTGTGTTGTTCCTGCCTCCATGGGATGCCCAGATAGCCAGAAACAAGACAGAAATAAAAACAAAAACTCTGAGGGTGACTACATTTTGGTGTTTTTCTTTCTTTCATGCCAGGTTTTTGCTAAATGTTTAACACACTTTTCATGCGCAGAAACACAGAAATACACAGATTGTAGCTTACCAGGAAGGCACAGTTTTCTTGCTATCCTTGCAAACATCAGTGACTACTTTTTTGAGGGTATTAATGGTAAAAAGATAGGAGACATTACATGAAATCTTTAATGGTCATATTAAAATGCTGCATTTTGGGGATCTTTTCCATATTGTGTAACCAATCAGCTAATATTCAGTGAGAATGGAAACCCAAGTTTCCAGTAATTATCAGATAAGACTCAGTGTGGTTTCCTCCCTTTGTTTTCCTTTATGGCAGATAACTCTCCTTCCAAATTGCAAGTTGCTTTTTTCCCATGCCATATATTTGTGTAGCCAATGCATTTGTAGGAAAGTGGATAAAAATAAACATTGGGAATACCGCTACTGGCCCTAATTCAGCTGAGCGAGCTGCTCCGCCTTTCATCGCAGATTTAGAGGATCCTGTAACTCCCTAACGCCTGTTTTTTAAAATATACACTGAGCTCAACCTGCTTTCAAAAGGCAGGCAGTCGATGAACTGTGTGTATGGAACAAAGACCTAGTAGACCATCAATTACCTAAATTAACTTAAGCAGCTGGTTAGGGTGCAACAGAAGATAAACATATGTATCATGTTTTAAATACAACTTATACAAACTGGGACCTATGAGGGTCCCAGTTTAATAACAATAGAACCATTTGGTTAAGTTTAGTTTCATTCAGTGTATAGATTTGTTTTGAGCATAAGTTAAAAGACAAAAATAAACTAGGAACCAAACGTATGAGACTGTTCGAAAGTAGCAGGTTAAAGTAAAAATGTATGATTTCCTGCCTCTTTTTGATAATATCATGTTTGTAAATTATTTACATCCCAGATAAAACATAAACGCTGACATCACATATTTCCAGTTTCAATATGATACAGTAAAGATTTGTAATGATAAAAGCCAATGTTATGTGACCATATCTCACTACAACCAATCCTCAGTTCCCCAAAATATCTTTTTTCACATTGTTTTCTGTTCCATTTCCATTCTGGCTTTGTTTCAAGCCATCACCCAAACTATTCCTGAGATCCACCCCACAAAGCGAAATTCGCCTTTTATTTCCACAAACACTGTTTTTAAAAAGTTCTCTTTGCCCCTTAAATACTAAGCCCCATCTCTGTCACTATGCATTTTCTGAATATTGCCTGAAAGTAAATTGTTTCTTCTCTCAACAAAATTATTGACATTTTAAATTTGATTCTGTCGACCAGTTTTAATGTTTTTGACCCTAAAATCAGTGAGTTAGTGTGTTCACTCTTTCCCACATTATTTACAATTCTGACTTCTCTTTTTTTTATATGTACATCAACACAGTAAGAAACAGTAGTACAAGTGAATAATACAGAATAATCACTGATCTATGATTTAGCCTATGTCAGGATTTCCCCAAAACTGCAATACTTTTAGTAATTTTCATGCTTTCATGTCTTACCTGAGGTTTCCAGCAGAATTTGTGGTCAGCTGTTACACCCAGAAATGTGTTTTCATGTACTTATTAGTTAGGATTAGTGTTGAACTTCTAGATGAAGGTATATATAGCATTTAGTATTGTTTATATGAGGCACAATTAATATGCATATAGACTGATATTAATATTAAGATGAATAGTATGTGTATAAACGTTATCATAAATAAAGGTAGGCCTCTTTAAAACATAACAGATGTTTCAGCTGTATTACCTTCCACCTAATACTTTTTCAAAGTCAATTCTTATAATCTTTCCTCATGGAAATACGTTGATTGATCATAATTAATCTTTTGCATGGCGTATTATCAGTTGCACCTGTGTACTGATGCTGGTTTAAGGTTCTCTCAGAGGCATGCATCATCTGTAGGGGAACCCCTTCACACACCGCTGTGCAGCATAATACTCAGAAAAGAAGAGGTTCTTAGCATCTTTATACAGATTTCAATAACAATAATGACGTTAATGTATTAACTTGAGATTGGGAGAAGAGCCATGATTCAGACATACTTCTAATTACCTGACAGGCCTTCTTTCAGCACAGTTTGTCACTTGTTTTTAACCCCTCCTCAGCTATTTCTGTTATGATTCTGGCACGTCTGCACTACTCTGTCTCTCTGGCTGCAATCAGCAGATGAGATGCACCTGGTGACTGCTGCAGTGCAGTGCTATCTGTGGCATTCCAAGCACCTGTGTCTTCCCTGATATATACTGACTCTGACAAGCAGACGGTGCCAGATTTTTGAAAGCCATCGTGTGAGTAGATATCCAGCGTTCCTTCCTGACTGATCGTTGTTTTGACCTTGCCTTGCCTCTTGGATTTTTGCCTCTGCCTGCCCCTTGTCAGACTGTTTGGATTTTGGTTTTGACCCTGTTTCCTGCATCTGATTTATGCCTCTGCCTGCCCCTTGCCTGACGTCTCTTGTTCCGATCATTGACCCTGTTTCTGTCCCTGGATTATTGAATCAGCCTAGCCCTTGGATTATTCAGCCAAAAGTCACATGTTCCTCTCACCTGCGCTGTGGAGATCCCTGCCTTCTACCCACTTGGGGTTTCCCCTCTGGGTTTCAAGTTTAACCCAAGACAAAAACAGGGTAGTGATTTTTTCTGATCCTTGAAATTTTTTGGGAAAAAACTACAAGTCATAATCCTTCTTTCTGCTTTAGTGTTTCCCTGGAATTTGTGTGGTTTTTAAAACCCTGATTTGACGTTTTCCTGTGGCTAAATAAACTTTTTAAAAATTTTTTTAATTCTTTGTCTGGCTGAATCGGGGGTCCGCCTTTTTCAAATTTCGAAATAAAAAAAATCGGGCCCAAAAAATGGACCGTCGCCAGCACAGCAGGGGGGGGGGCCGCACCAAACGTTGATGAGACCCTTTCCTGGCTGGGTTCCGGCAGGGGGAAAAATTAATTTCCACTTTACTTTTTTTTTTCTGGCAATCCTGTCCCCAAAGCCGCCACCGTCAAAAAATTAAACCACGCCCAAGTGACAAAGAAAAACCCAGCAGGGGAAAGGGGACCCAGCCTATCCCCGCCTGAAAGTTCAGGGGGCCCCGGGAACCAGGTCGAGTTTTCCCCTAACCATTTGTGAGATTAAATTTTGAGCTTGGGCCTTTCATCCTTTCCCCTGAGCGTTTCCAAAGGGGGCCCTTTTGTTATATCTCTGCTGGCGGGAAAGGGCGAACCCATTTGGGGGATGTAAAAAAAATGGCATAACAGGCTGCATCTTAAAAAATTCTATAAAATTTTTTTCCCAAGGAACTCATTCTTTTTTTTTAACCCCCCGGGTTTTTCCCAAGGGTCGGGGAAACCCGCAAGACCCTTACTGCCCCCCCCCCCCAAAAAAAAAAAAAAAAAAAAAAAAAAAAAAGGGTTGGGTGATCGCCTGTCTCGTCCTATAAAATTGATTTTCCTTTGCTGGCCGCGGAAAAGCTGTTGGAAGAGGCAGCAAAAATGGATGCTTTTTAGAAAAGGATTTTTTGAACGCAGACACCCGGGTTTTTGATTTAAAAAACCCCAATGTTTCCCCCTTTTCCCTAAAACGCTCGAGGATCTTGCTGTCGCAAAAGATTTTGGCTAGCAGAGAGAAGGAGGGAAAACCCGACATGGGGAGGGTCGCTTTTCATCCCCTAAAGGTCCTGAAACCCCACCCGTCATGAAAAAAAGGGAAAGGGTTTCAACTCTCCGGGGTTTAACGATATTGGACCCCATGCGGGTTGGGCAGAAACCAAGATTCCCCCTGGGGGGGAAAGATCGTCGGAGGAACTTCAAGCTCTTTTTTTTATTGGGGAAAAAAAAAGGACTTTTGCACTCGAGGGTCCTTTAAAAAGGGGCCGGCTCAGAAAGGGGAAGGGGGGCTTTTATGACCCCGAAGCCAGCAAACTCCCTCCCCTTCTTTTTTCCCTCCCGGGTTTTAAAACCCTTTTTCCCATGTCTCCTCCAGGGGGCCGTGTTTTTGTTTTTTTTCGGAGCAGAAAATAAAACCCCAGGGCCCAAACATTTCCCCAAATAAGACGGCTTTTAAAAACTCATTCCCCCCCCAGCTGACACACAAAAACGGCTACCCATTGGGGGGGTTTTTTAAACAGCAAAAAAACCCCCAATTCACCCCCTCGGGAAAGGAGGAGTTCCCTTTAAAAAAGTTGGAGGTAACCCATAAAGAAAAAGAAACTTTCAGATCTTTAATTCCCCTGAATTTCCCCTAGTCTTGGGGCCTCCGGGTTTTGCAAAAACACAACCCCCACTTTGACGGGAAGAAGAAAAAAATTTCTGTGTTGGTCTGATTTCATGTTCGCTCCCCTGTTTTGTCGTTGTTAGGAGGTTTCAGCGTGGGGGGAAAATGAGGTCGGGGAAAAACAAAACCGGATTTACCCAAAAAGGTTTCCCCCAAAAAGAAAACCCTTTGATTTAAAAGGAAGTGTTTAAATCTCAAGGCCACGTTTCTGCCACCCCACAACAAAAAAAAATTGTGCTATTGTTTGTTCCCTGGCCCCTCCCCCCCCAAAAGGCAGGTTTTTACCCCTTTTGCCCGGGGTCCGGGAGACAGGGCCATGAAGAAATTTTGTTGATGAGGCATTAAAGGCAGGAAAAATTAAAACTTCTTCCTACCTGCAGGTGGGGTTTTCTTTTTTGTTGGGGAAAGGGAGGGTTCGTTGAAACCAGAATTGTTTATAGGGGCCCTTAATGAGATAACATTTTAAAAATAGATCCCCCTTTCCCCATCATGAACACAGTTTTTTGATCAGCCCAGGGAGCCAAATTATTTTTTTAAGCTTGGATCTAAGGAATGCTTACATTGGCCGAATCAAAAAGAAGGGGATGAGTGGAAAAAAACGGCTTTTAAAAACCCAAACGGGCCCCTTAGGGAATAAAAGGGTCATGCCTTTTGGGGCCCCCTTCCCCCTAACGCCCCCTGCGTTTTTCTAATTTTTTGGTCAATGACGTTCTAAGAGACATGGTGGGTCAATTCGTTTTGGGTTTTTCTCTGATTTAAAATTAATTTTATTTTCAAAATCTGGTACCCACAGGAAACATGGCAGAGTGTTCTCCCGCGTCTTCTGCAAAAACCCGTTGTTGTCAAGGCCGAGAAATGTGAGTTTTCCTACCATTACTACCTCCTTTTTTGGGTTCCCTCATTTCCCCAAAGGGCAAGTGATTTGTGAAAATCTAAAGTAAAGGCCCGGGCTTGGAATTTGGGCCCGTCCCCACTGATCCCAAAAACCCGCCCTTTCAGGGGGTTCCTGGGATTCGCAAACTTTTATAGGAGGGGTTTTTTGAAATTTTCAGCCTGGTTTTACCCTCTGAACGCTCTTTAACCCCCTTCCTGGGCAAAATTTTTAAAGGAAAAAGGGAAAGCAGAGAAGGCCTTAAAAAAGGTTAAAGGGAAATCTTCAAAGTCCGCTCCAGTGGTAAAGGTTTCTGGCCCAGAGAGACCCGTTTTTAAACGTGGAAGGGTAGATGCTTCCCAAACACCCGGGGTTGGAGGGGTGTTAAGCCCAAAAAGGTGAAAGGAAAGAACCCTTTTCCCCCCAGTGCCCCTTTTTCTAAAAGGGCTTGTCCCCAGGTGACGGGAAATTTAAAGTTTGGGGACAGAGAGTTTTTTTTGGGCCCTCAAGTTGGCCCTTGAAAAGAGTGGAGGAAAATTGGTGGAAGGGGAAATAAGGAGCTGTTTTTGGTGGGCCCCCCGACCAAAAAGTTTTGGAGTAAAATGAAATCAGCTAAACGGGCCCCGAAACCCAGGCAGGGAAGGTTTTGGGGTCGGGTTTTTTGGGCTTTTTTAATTTTTTCCCCTGTCTTACAGGCCAAAGGGGGTAAAAATGGCCCAAAAACCGACGGCCCCCTTCCCCGATTTAAAAGCCTGCAGAAAACTCAGTTTTCAGGGAAGAGGGGGTTTATTTCCCTTTCCCGGGGGGCCGGTTTAGGTTGCTCTGTCCCCGAGTGAGGTGGAAAGGGGGGTCCAGGAAACCAAACAGGGATTTTGCCCCCATCCCACCATAAAGCCCCAACCCGGGCCGCTGTTTTTTGGGGTTTTGAACGCCTTATCCAAAAGGTACTGGAGTCTTGTCATTGGGTCTCGCCCCTTTTGTATCCTGGAACAGCAGAAAAAAGATTTTGACTGTACAAGCTCAGTTTTGGGGGCCCCGCTTGTGAAGGGTTGGGCAAAGACTATTTTTTCTGCATTTCCCCTCAATGTTGTCAAACCCAAAGTCTTCTCGTCGCCCCCCTGCAGGGGTTTTTGCACCCCTTGCCCATTCCCCTCGGGCCCCCGGTCACAAAGGACTTTTTTTAAAAAAGGTTTACCGATGTCAAATGGGCACCCCTGTTCTACTGACGATAATTTACAGATTTTTCCCCAAAATGGGTTTATTGGGGCCCCTTTGGGGAAGTCCTGTCTGCAAAAGGGGATTGGTGAGATATTGACCAAAGGGAAATTTTTCAGGCTCCCTAAAATAAACCTTTTTGGAAATTGTTTTATAGAGGGCCCCAGTTTTTTGCCACGTTTTTTGGAAGGAGTTCCCGTTTTTTTGTTTGGGGAAATTTCTGTTAGTCTCTCCCTTTAGGGGTTTCAACCCCCCCCTCTGAGGCCCAAAATCAGGAGCCCAAACCCGAAATGGAAACCAAACTTCGCCATTTTTGTGAGTCAGACCCAACCCAAGGGGGTCACAAAATTTTTCTTGGTTAATACCCCCGGAAAATCCCCTTTTCCCGGCCCAAATGCCACTGGTTTGTCCCTTTTCCCTGTTGTGTTTTTTTGGGTTTCCCGCCACCCCTGTTTTCCGGAAAGGGGGAAAAAGGTAATGTTTTCCCTTTTGCCAAGCAGCTTCCTTAAAGGCCAAAAAAAATATGGAGAAAGGGGCCCGGGGGTCAATGGGTCAGAATGTCACTGGTTCAACCAAAAAAAAGGCCAAAAGGGGGACGGGTCCCTGCCCCTAAGTAACCCGGTGGGGAAAAATTTGGGTCCCCCCGCCCCAAAGGGTACCATTTCCCGGGTAGAGCCCCGGAAGTTGGCACCCCCCATTTGTTTGGACCTTTTTCCCCTAAAAACCAAGATATCCAAAACCCTTTTCCTGTACAATGAGTTGCCCAATTTTCCCGAGGGGGTTCCCCCAGTTCCACGTTTTCCCCAGGGGCAACCCTTCGTGGAGCCCCGAAATCGGGCCCAAAAAAACCTCCGGGCCCCCCCCCCCACCCGGGTCATTGAGGGAGGCCCAGTGTTTACCCGTCCGGGCCCTTTCCCCGGTCCCCGGCGAAGGGGGACGTGGATTGGGAAACATGGTTGACCCCGGGAGGGGCTATGGGGGCCCCAGGGAGCGGACTTGGATTCCTCTTTGGTTTATCCTTGATAAGGAAACCCAATTTGTGAGTTTCGTCGTCTCCATCCCCGATTCCCCTCCCCGTGGTCCGTCAGGAGCCGGGGTCTTTGAGGGGGGGGGTACGGGTTATGATTTTTGGGCCACGTCTGCTCTACCCCTTTTTCTCCCCTGGCCAGCAGTCAGCAGATGAGATGCACCTGGTGACTGCTGCAGTGCAGTGGAATCTGTGGCATTCCCAAGCACCTGTGGTCTTCCCCAATATACTGACTCTGACAAGCAAACGGTGCCAGATTTTTTGAAAGCCATCGTGTGAGTAGATATCCAGCCTTTTCCTTTTCCTGACCCCTGATCGTTTTTTTGACCTTGCCTTGCCTCTTTGGATTTTTGCCTCTGCCTGCCCCTTGTCGGACTGTTTTTGGGTTTTTGGTTTTGACCCTGTTTCCTGCATCTGATTTATGCCTCTGCCTCCCCCTTGCCTGACGTCTCTTTTTCCGATCATTGACCCCGTTTTTTGTTTCCCTGGATTATTGGGGGGAATCAGCCTAGCACTTGGATTATTCAGCCCAAAAAGTCACCTGCCTCTCTCACCCCGCTGTGGAGATCCTGCCTTCTACCCCACTGAGGTTTCCCCCTGGGTTTCAAAAGTTTAAAAACCCCCAAGACAAGAACAGGTTTTGTGACTTTTCTGATCCTTGCAAGATTTGGAAAAATACAAGTCCTTTAATCCTTCTTTCTGCTTCAGTGATTCCTGGAAGCTGTGTGGAGTTAACCTGAGTGACGTTTTCCTGTGGCTGAATAAACTTTTTAATCTTTCAGTTCTGTGTCTGGCTGAATCTTGGGTCCGCCTTTTTTTAATTCGTAATAATTTACCCTCCACATCTCTTACCTCATCCTCAACCCTTTTAATCTAATTAAATGTACTTTATGCCCCTCCTCCCTATTCAAATCATCCTCATACACATTCTCATCCCACATACTCTTCCTAAACTTCCTTATTCTCATTTCTACCTCTCTTTATCCCTCTAATCCTCATTTTTTTCTTTACTTCTGTCCTGTTATAAGTCACCAGTTCTCCTTACCTCTCATCCCTACGGTTTCTTATCCACTGTGCCCCCTCAGTTTATTCATCTTCATCCCTCTCATGTCCCTTGACCCTGAAGATCCTTTTTAATACACATATTTTCTATCCCTATTTATTTAACTCATCCTTCCTCCATGTTGTTATAAAAGGATAAGTGGCAGGAAGGGTGGATCTTATTCCACTTCTTATTCCATTTATCCTATCTTTACATTATCTAGCAGTATCTGCACTTTCCGTTCTACATTCTCCACATTAAATCTGGTTGCGCTCACAGAGCATCATCTGAATATCGTGCATTACAAAAATGTTATTTTATTATAGTTTCTGTTTTTGTAGTTTTGCTAAGTTCTTCATTCGTGGGTTCTCCTTGCAGTCTGTCAGAGTATAAATTATCTCTGTGATTTGTCTTTTTTTCCTCCAACAGAGGGATCGTTTTGTGAAGCTCCTGGATCAGCTGCATAACTCTTTAAGAATCGACCTCTCCATGTACAGAGTGAGTGGAAGCTTTCAGACGCTCTTTCCCTTCTCACAAACATATGAAAATGTGTGGTTTCAATGCAGTGAAGGACGATGTTTTCATAGATGCTACTGTAGGAGAATGCACAAGTTTTAAATTATCTGTTTAAAAATGTAGATGGCAAATATTTATCTTCTGTTTCCGCTAGCTTCTCGTTGTCTTCCAAAACAAAATACAAAAAAATGTACACTTTTAGACATCCTGACAGATACTTATTTTCCGGCGTTACTTGTATTTGGACTACCTTTTACCTATTAATAGGGGATAATTCAGGTTAATTTAAAGTTCTGTAAGATGAGTTTTAATAAATCGTGTCCATTAGGGCTGAAACAATTAATCGGAAATAATCGTGATTAATTGATTATTGCTTATGTGGAGTATACAGGCTCTAAAACATGCCATTTGCTGAAAGAACAACCCACTCAGAGCAGTAATTAGCCTAAAATTTTACAAAAATATATACAGTTTACATTTAAGATGTAAAACTTTCTTTGTCTGTAAATATGCTCTATCCAGAACTCCTCATGTGGCATAGCCTTAGCTTCTCAGAGTTAAATTCATAAAAGATCTCCTATTAAGCACTTTCTGCTTTCCAATTATTAATTGATTGATCAAAAGAAATAGTAGACAGATTAATTTATTAGCAAAATAAACATTAGTTGCAGCCCTAGTATCTATTACATATACCAGTTTTTAGTGGTAGATAAACTTTGATATCCATTGAGTTCTTGGTGTTGTTTTGTGTGTTTTTGTGCGTAGAATAACTTCCCAGCCAGCAACAAGGCCCGTCTCAACGACCTGAAATCGACGGTAGATCTTCTCACCAGCATCACCTTCTTCAGGATGAAGGTGAAAATAGATATATTCACACTGTGAATGAATTACACACAACTTCACCCCGTCAACTTCTGAAAGCAACTGGAGCCACAAGATTTTTTTTTTACTTTTAATCTTTCTTCAGAACTAAATCTCTTTATATAAATCTCTTTTTTTCTGTTTTTCAATTTCAGTGTAATTGTTTAACTTAATTCATGTATTTGCAGCGACTGATGTCCTGCTTGTAATACTTTTCAGGGAAACCATTTAGTTTGGTGACCACATGTTCTTTCACCAAGCTGTGCCTTTAGTACCAACGGTTGATGTATGTGTGGTTGGTCATGTTAACTGGTCCCTGTCCTCACGCTCACTGTCTGCTAACGTTCAGGTGTTGGAGCTGCCGAGTCCGCCCAGAGCGGCCAACGTGGTCCGTGATTGCGTCAAAGCCTGTCTGAACTCTACGTATGAGTACATCTTCAACAATTGTCTGGAGCTGTTCAACCGCCAGTTTCAACCTGCAGTCCAAGAAGTGAGTTTTGAAGTTTTTACAGTTTGTAAGAGATTCTCAGGAAAAATTTGATTTCCTCGCAGGTGATAGGAAATGTAACACTACAGAGCATTTAGTGCCGGCAAAGCATCAACTTTTAATATTATGCATAATCCAGAAGGGTGTATGAAGGGCCATAGCTATTAAAATAAAAACAAAACATAAAAAAATAGGAGAATAAAATAATAATTTATTACACAATCAATTTACCAATACTTAAAGACAGCCTAAATATGAGCTACCTTCCATGTTTTGTTTGGTATTTTCGTTTATTTTTATTTATGAATTTGTATTTACTGTAGTTTCCTGATATTTTTTCTGCTGCTTTGAATATTAATAATAAAAGGCATCTCTGAATATTTTATAATTATGCTTTAAAGTAGTAGTCTCATAATGGGTTGAAACTTGTTTTACTGTCTTTATATTTAGTAGAAATTAACCACACTTTTTATCTTTAAAAAGCGTGTACAACCTTACATGAATACAGATCCAGAAGCCTTATTTTAGCTTTTTATTTCAGTATAATACAGGATTTATGTTCTGTGGTTCTTTGGTGCAGAGCCTGCTTTCATCCTAATGAACAACTCCTGTCGGTTTTTTGGAGATGTAACAAACTCAAAACATGTCAACTAACTTTTTCCATTGATTTTTATATTCTGTCTGTTTACACATCTACAGCCTGAGCAGGACAAGAAGAAGAAGAAAAAGAAGGAAAAAGCTGAGGATTGTGAAGAGGAAGAAGAAGAGGAGGAAGATGATGAAGAAGAAGAGGAAGAGGAGAGAAAGGAGGAGAGTCAACCAGAAGAGCAAGGCCCGAGCATCCAGAATCTGGACTTTTGGCCTAAACTCATCACGCTCATTGTGTCCATCATCGAGGAAGACAAGAACTCATACACGCCCGTCATTAACCAGTCAGTACTGGCCTCTTTGCTTAGCATGTTGCTGCACTGACAGTGAAAATGTTCATTCATTTGTTCACATTCATCATCTGAGTATTTAGATTCATTTTTACATTTCAGTTAAATTCAGTCTATTAATTATTACTTTCATTATTAAATATATATAAGCAGTTTTAAAGATTTCTTATTCAGAAAATCCAGTAAGATGATAAAATGTCAAAGAAGGTTTGTTAAGAAAGGGAATTCCCTTCATTTGCTTCAGCTTTCAGCTACTGCGATGAGCTTCCTATAGGAAAGTGGTTCCATGAAACAACAACATGGGAGGTCTTTATATAATTGTTGTGTTTCAGGGTTTGGTTACCTTCACACTTCCTATGTGAGAACACTCCAGGGAAAACACTCTGTTGACACGGACTTGGTCGATCAAAGGAGGATTTTATTTCAACCAGGCCCATTTTAAAAATTACAGATCTGTGCACCAATCTGGAGGACTCTGGACCCGAATGTAGAAGAATTCCCAAAGAGCTATGAACACAGGCCCTCTTTATAGACCTACAGACAGCACACACATAGTTTTCCATATTTAGCTTAGTTACCTCTAAGCATACAGCTCCAATTATAAGCAAGGCCAGGCAGTCATGTCTGGCCGTTTTTGATCACGGCCTGAGGACTCGACAGGACCCAAAATCCAGTTTATTTCCTCACATTTAGACCTATGTAACATTGCATTTGTCAGTATGCCAGCATGCCTGGCAAGAGAGACAGCTTAACTTTTCTTCTCCGACTCTTTTTAGATTTCCTCAGGAACTAAATGTGGGTAAAGTCAGCGCTGAAGTCATGTGGACTCTCTTTGCTCAGGACATGAAATATGCTCTGGAGGGTAAGACCACGTTTCTCTGAGCGTTTGGTACTCCTGAGCGCGAGTGTATGTCTTTCACATCTCCATCCTCCCCTCTACATTCACACATTCAACTCTCTTCCCTCTCTTCTCCATCATCTCCTTCAGTTTTGGATAAAATTGACCACTATCACTGGAACAATGGTGAGATTAGAGGCAGTAACACAATGTAGCTGTTAAGATAGAATAGTCATCAGTGGGATATGCACCGGCTTCATGCTATTATAATAGAAAATTGTTACAATGTTTAACCTGAGCTACTTGCATTTATTTCTAGAATAAAAAATCATTTCTGCTGCTAAAATTAAATATTAATTAAATTATTATAATTAAATATATTTGTTTGATATTTTTGTTACATACTGATTGGCGTCCCAGTTAAACATGTATGAAAAACTTTAAAACATCATCACACACTGAAAAATTTACCAAAAAAATCCATAATTCAGTTTCAGTGCATTTAACAGGAAAAAATCTGCAGTTAAGGATTTTTTTTAATCAAAACTTTAAGGGCCTCAATAAATTTAACCTCTAAAATTCCCTTTAAAACAAATGAAACTGAAGCGTATTTTTATCGTTCGCTTTACTTTTTCCAGCTGTTCGGTTTGTGTAGGAACTTTTAAACACTTTCCCTTAGCCAGTCCTTAAAGCAGGACAGACAAGAAAACGTATACTCAGAATTATTATTTTTTCTGTCTCTCTGCTCTTTGAAAAGTCATGTTGAGAGCCTAACTAATTAATGTTAGGTGGGTTAGCGCACTTGCAGTGGCTGTTTATTTTAGCATTTATTTATTTAACACCATTAGCCTAAAAATCAAGATGGGTGGCACCCCCCTAGTAGCCCAGTTATGATAGTCTGGGTGTTTTGTGTGACTGGAAATGTTTCCAATCAGACCTGTTAATCTTTTATTAATAAGCAGTAAAGAATATCAGGTTACGCTTAGTGCTGTCATAATACACAGCATGCAGCAACATGTGGCCAAGAAAAGTACTACTCTGTTTTATAAATATGAAGATCTGTTACTGTAACAGCATAGAGGCTTGTAGAAATAATGAAGTACTGTCCTGGTAGCCTAGATCCCTGCAATATGTTTTATCCTGAATTATTAGATTACTCAGATTATTCAATAATAGTGATATTATTTGTAGTGAAATTGTTTAGTTCACCCCAGAACTTGCATGATAGCAGTGTTATTTTCTGCTTTCAAAGACTTCCTCCTCTGTTGGTTAACGCATCAAGCTTTTTTCTTGCTTTGTTTGAACTCTCATTGCTTGATTCATTGTTCTGTTGCCATCTCAGCTCCCGCCACATTTCGCATCCGCAGAGTTGATTTTTACGCTGGTAAGACTTGTGTGTGTGTGCGTATATGTGTGTGTGTGTGTGTGTGTATACTGGTTTACGTGGTCTATTAAGGTCTTTCTCTGGTATATTGACTCGTCTTCTGAAGGCTGATAGACCTTATGGGGACCAAAGCACGGTACTGAAGCGGTAGACCCAAATTTTAAGACTTAAGGGTTGGGGTTAGGTGTTGGATATGACTTAAGGTTAGGGTGAGGGTAGCATTAGGAATATTTTGATAATGGTTAGGGTAAGGTAAGGTAAGATTAGGGTTAGGCATATATACAGTTAAGAGTAACTATGGGGTCTTGGATAAAGTCTTTCCCCTCTTACAGATTTGTATTGTTTTGCTTTGTCACTCTTAAGTGTTTCAAATGATCAAACACTGTTTTTATCAGACAAAGATAACCTACATACATATCCAGCCTGGCTCTATCTTAAAAAGTATTTATCCCCTATTGTAATCTTGTTATTTGGCAATGTGTCTCTTACCTTACTGTGGAGAAATTGTAGTCAGAATAGTCTGAATTCAGTCAGCATCACCCCTGTTTAGTTTCACCCCACAGCATCTCAGTCAGGACTTTAACTAGGCCACTCCTTTTGTGTTTTGGGATCATTATTCTGCTTGACCTTAAGGTAACAGAATGAAAATTTCCTTGAGCATTTTCTCCTACAGAGCAGAATGTATGAAGAAAAGTCATTCACTTTGTGTCACACAGAAAAGACTAGTAAACTAGTTGGCTAACAAGCTCCCTTCTTTGCATTTGTTAATATAAAAGATAATGGAGGTGATGGAAAGTAATAGAAAAGAGCTTTCTGCTGTCCAGCTCTGACTGTGTTATCAAGGCATAAAATCAAGTAAAACAAGCCCATCGACAGAATTGACCACAAACATACTCGGCAATATTGTTGCCTTGATGCATTTTTCACTGCAACCTTTTGTTTTTTCCATCTTTTAGTGATAGGTTGCCTTAAACAGCGAGTTTAATTTCCATGAATTTAGTCTGATAAAAACAACAGGTCTTCTATGCTGGCGGTTTCAAATGTTTTGTTTGTTTAATCTGTGTCATTTTGCTGTTTCTCACAGAGCATGAGAAGCAAAGGCTCTGTAAATCTGCTGACTACATGAACCTGCACTTCAAAGTCAAGTGGCTATACAACGAGTACGTGAAGGAGCTGCCAACGTTTACAGATGCTGTGCCTGAATACCCGGCGTAAGAAACTCATTCTTTGCACACTTCTCTCTCTAACCCTCTTTCTAAGGGGAGCTTCTCCTGATTGATGTTTGATCGATTATTTAATTTGCCTGTAATGTGTTGCATATCGAGCTGCACTATTAGCACTGTTGCCATGCTGCAAGATGGTTCTGGGTTTGACTTCACTCTAAATGGATCTTAGTTGAGAGTGTAGGCATGTATAAGATAAGCTAACCCCTCCCCACCCGACACACACCGAATATTTGGGTATAGAAGAAAATGGATCACTGGACTGGATACGTTGCACATCATGCACTAGACTTACTTTTTTAACTCAGAAAACTCCTGTTTTGGACGAGAAGATTGTAATAACACAATGTTTCATGTCTCAAACTAGATTACAAGTTTCTTATGCAATTGCACATTTTACAAAGATAAGTTTAAAGTTCCTTTCACCCAAAACAGACCAGTATACCACATTTTCTCCCGTCAATGCCTGTTCCCAAACTAAAGAAATACTCAAAACAGCTAAAAATACTAGATACAGCACAATGCTAAAGTCTCAAGCCACTTATATGTTTACTAACACCCCCTTCAGGCTGGATGAAGACTATGGCATTAAAAAAATCGGACAGGAGGAGCTGTGTGGTGTAGCAGTAGAGCAGGAGCCCCACAAAGCAAGGCTATTAGTCCTCAACACAGCTGTCTTGGGGTTCCACCTTCAATCTCACTACCTCTTATGCATTCTCCTCCCCCTTTCTCTCTGCTCCTTTTTCGTCTCAATTCCTTTGAATAAGGCCACTAACACCACTAAATCTTTCAGAAATTATCCTGAAGGAGGATGTTGTTTTGTAGAGGTAAGAGATACCTGTTCTCATCATAGGTAGGCCTGCAGAGTTGCTGCAGAGAAAACCCCATCACATACATCCTCCCACACTGCCACTGTCAAATATAAAAATATTGTTGGCTTTTTCTTTTCTACATCAGGACTAAAACTAGGGCAATATCAGTGAATTGCAGTTATATTGTTAAATACTGAGAAGGGAATATCGGTTGCCGTTAATGAATCAGCATTATCCTCACTCATCTTTTTTTTAATCAGTGTCTACATCACCTCCTTAAGATGATGTATCTTAATCAATAAAACCTGTATCATGTACAGTCATGAAGGCCACTAAGAGCTAATTATTTACACAAAGAACCTGAATGTATTGCACATAAAATATAATATACATTCCATATATTGTATCCAAGCAGTCCTTTGTGATCACGGTTCTCTGCACTTTGATGTTGCAGTGACGATACCTGTCTGATACATGGTGCAGCTTTAGCTAAAACTGGTGGCAGAGGCCCAGAAACCTTTCAAAGGAGGAGCTATACTGGGTTATCAGGCAGATCTTGGAAAAAAACCCAGCAAAGACTGATATCCGTGTGGTAACGTGTTTGTGTTGCGTGATAAACTGAAGCACAGCTGCATCCTGAAGGGGTCAGAGAGAGTTGGGCCAGGAGGGAATGTTGTAGTGTTGGATGTTTCATTGTTTCATTGGATGTTAGGTGTCATTGGTCTGGGAGAGCTTATCAGTGTCCACTACTGCAGCAGCAAAAAACAATTAAGCGAGATTAAGAGCGTAACGCCGTCATGATTTACCTTAGATCGAAGAAGCTTTTTCCAACTTACTGTGATCCATCTACATTGTTATAGTTTGGGTAGGTCCTCCAGTCCTCCAGGGCATCCTTAATAACAAAGATGGTGAGAACTCTTTTATTCATTCTGTCTGCCTCCTTGTTGTTGCAGGTGGTTCCTCCAGTTTGTGCTGGCCTGGCTGGCTGAGAACGAGGAGGTGTCGATGGAGTTCATGTCTGGAGCTCTGGAGAGAGACAAAAGGGAAGGGGTGAGTTTTCATTTGCCCACAAAGAACAACAGGAATAAAAAAAACTGTAACTTGCTCCACAAACTCTAATTCAACAATGTTTCCATCCTATGAACAGCTGTATGAACAAAACTATCAGGTTGATCTCTTGCAGGTCACTTCTTACTGCAAAAAATCAACACAGTGATGTTTAAATGCTCAACGTACCCTCTCTGTTTTAATCAAATAAACACATCTAAGGGTAGAGAAAACAAGAGGGAGGTGAACAAACCCTATTAATTTTTCAATATGCAAAAATATAACAAGAAAGGCGAAAGGTAGAAAAGAAATGAACACAATCACATTGGAGTGCAGCAGTCATAACTTTTCAATTTCAAACAAACTGATGATGTCTAGATGACAGCATCAAGGGTTTATGAGTTATGGTCGCCGGTTCTGTCCAAGGCCACGTGCGGGGTATGCTCAGTTTTTACCAGTATATGGACATATGAATAAAAACACAGAGAATTATTATTGCTAAATGTCTGATAGATTTGTAAAAATGGCTAGGAGCTAATCTTTTGAAAAAGTGTAGTTTTGTAATTAGAGATAGTTTAGGAATGCACTTTCTCTCTGGACTCTTCTGCTAGCATTTGTTGAATACAGGCAGAATTTATCTACAGTACCGTCCACTGTTTAACTTAAGTACTGTTAAACAGTGAGAGATGCTACTTTTAACTGCAACTCAAAATATTGCAGAGACAGCTCATCAGAAATCTGATAGCTGATAATATTTGTAATTTGTTGGCCATTTTTTATCAAATTGCAAAGCTTGACCCCTGTAACTGAGAGAAGACTAGATGCACATGGATACGAACGACTAAAAGGAGCTGCCTCTGTTGAGTGCTTGGACGCAGCCTTAAGTTGAGGACATGCTACACAATCTTTTGGCAGATTTCACCCATGTCAACCAGGTGGAGAAAGTCAGCACCAGTCTGTAGTATTTCTACACAGTTGGCATGGCTAGTTGGCACAAACATCTTAGTTTGAGAGAAGTAGCAATGCTAAATGTTTGTCTGCAAGTGTTTTTATCTTAGGAACAGACCCGACCCGAACTCAGTTGTCCTCAGTCTTTTTTTTAACTGAATCTAGATGCAATCAGATAATGTGAACGGATTATCTACAAGCAATTTGCTGCCTACAGCCAGTAAAAAAGGCAGCAGCAAGCCGATTGTTTACTTATTCCTTATTTTCTTCTTTGTTTTAAGAAGGGTAATGCTGAGAGGGAAAGAGATGCCAAAAAGTTAGTTAAAACAGAAATAAAAAAGCCAAATTTATTTATAAGGACACATTCGAACAAAATTTTAAGAGCAGACATTTAAAAAAAAAACGGAGTGGCATGTCAGTCATGACAGACGAAAATACCAAATTCACACATCAGAATAAATGGGTTTAAGTTAGACAAGGAACTAGCGGGTCATTTTAATATTTATTATCTTATGTTTGATAGTAAGGATTTTCATCCATGTTTTATAGCTCTATAATATAATCTGTGCTTACATTTGCTTTCATCGCAAGAGACGGAAATAGGATGAATCAAGTAGTAAAAGTGAATGGTAAAATAATGGAACTAAATGACCTGATTTAACAGAAACATTTTTAATGAGTTGGACAAAAGGCAGAGGCTTTTCTTCACTCTCCTCATCATCCACTTCATGTTGAATGTGAGCTCCTACCATCTGGAAAGAGATTCAGGCAGCCTTAATCAAGGACCAACAGATGGAAAATAATTTTATTACTCAGACCATTATTCAGACAAAATTTAAAAAGTGATTGCTTGTGTCATTCTAAGTTACATTGTTACTTGTAATGTTGTAGAGTGTCTGCATCTGTGTTATGTTTTCTATGTTTGCCATCGGACTGCAATACAAATTTCCCTACGGGTACACATATTCTGTTAGTTATTCTGATTATTCTGATTCTATAAAGTAACTTGAAAGTCATGGAAGTAAATATGAAAACAAAAATCTAAAAAAGAAAAAAAGAAGGAAGATTCCTCCAGAAGTTTTCATGGAAACAAATCCAGTTTTCACACAAAGCATGTTTTCCTTCATTCCCTGAACAAGTCCTGTATCCCCCAGCAGCTGGAAATACACTGCGGCTGTATACATCAGAGTTGCTTAACAGATTGTTGAAAAGCGACCTGAGCTCAGCAGCAGCAGCAGAACAAAAGCAGGTTACAACAGGCTGATTTACAGCTTCTCTCTGATGACCTCGGGTTCACAGACTCTCTCCTGGATTGTTTTATTGATTCTGATTTAGCCGATTCTTCTTTTGGCCACCAACTACCCAATTTTACATGATAATGGACAAGTGTTGTCTGTCGAACTCCTTTTGCTCCCAAAGCTTCACTCTTTGTTTGGTGAACCAGGATGACCTTTCTTCTTCTTGCATTGTGAAGTTCCTAGAACCTGGAGTTCACTCAGTTCAGTTTTGTTCACTTTATGTTGAACTCATCCTGAATATCTGCAGTCATCTGTAGTAAAGACATTACTTTAACTGTTGAATATTTACAGAATTTAAAGAAACTTAAGGAAATGGCTTTGCACCAGTCCGTCTGCCCATCATGTTTTTCTTCAACAAAAGTGGTTTCTTTGCTTCCCCTTTTGTCACATGGCTGTTGTCCTGCCCTCTCTGTGCATGCAGAACCACAAACACCAACCTGCTGCCAGTGTGCAAGCTCTGTACTGGTGGCAGCTTTATTCTACTCAGAAGAGGATGGTTCTGAAGCCTCCTGGTCACTGTTGAATTTCCTGAAACCCTTTTACCTGCAGCTGAAGCTCTTACCATGAAGTTCTTGATAATTCAGAAAATGGTCATTTCAGCTGCAATATTTTAGCAGGAATTACATACCTGCTTGTGATGCAATTTCTATGCAACATGGCAAAGAGGGATTCATTGCTTACAATAAAAGACAGCGATTTTAGGCATTCATAATATAGAGATCAGTCTGCTAATTAGACTGATGGTTATTTCAGCTCTTTCACAGCTTCACCTGTGCTGATGACATGACTGACAAGACGTATTTTTTGTCATAAAGAATGGAAAGAAAAGGCAAGTTTATCTGTACAGTGCCATTTATACACAGTGTAATTCAAAATGCGGTAATAAGACACATGATAGAATTACCACTAAGCCTTCAAGGATAAGCTGCAGCAAACATTTCAGAATCAGAATCAGAATCAGAATTTCAGTCCTGATTTGAAGAAGACGACAGTTTCTGATCATCTTAGGTTTCGAGGCAGTTGGTTACAGAGCTGAGGAACAAAAAACTAAATGCCACCTCCATTTGTTTAGTTCTGGTCCTGGGAACACTGTGTGAACAGGTCTCTGATGACCTGAGGGGTCTACATGGGTGACAATTGACATTACAATAATCTGATTACTAATTTCTCTGCTTGCAATTTTGGGAACAGAAAGAATGACTTTTTGCCTTAAATTGGAGGAAATTCTGGCAGATTTTTTGAACACACTTAAACAGTGGACTGTTGTGGACTAGTTCAAGTGGTGAAATAGAAATATAAAGCTGTATGTCATCAGCATGCATATTGTAAGAGATGATGTTGTACTCCATAATCTGAGCCAGTCACATCATGTAGATGTTGTAAAAACGAAGCCCGAGAAAGGAGCCTTGAGGAACCCCACATGGGATCCTTGCTTGCTCTGATTTATAATAACCAAATGACTCGAACTAGTCCAGGTCTAATAGGGTTGTAAGTAAAAAGAAAAGGTTCTTTAAAATGAATACATGTGCACCTGATCACTCAATTTTGCTTAGCAAAAAAGCTAAATTATGTCAGTGCCCAAACTTTTAGCTGTGACTGTCCTCTGCATCTTTACTTTAGCATAACAAAAATATTGTTAAGTAGTGGGAAATATTATGACATTTTGTTCTTATTAATTATTGACCTCATCAGTCTCTTTTAGAATCATCCGTGAATGTAAATATTTTAAAAGTAAAACAAAAGGAACCATCAGCAGAAACTTGACACTCTGAGCCACCCATCTAATGACTTCCTCTGTAGCAACACCCAATACTGTAAGTGCGACTGTGTGATAATGATTCAATTGCAGGAGAGTAAATATGGAGCAGGGGTTTATGTGAATGAGGAGCAGTGTCTGTAGTTACAAAAATGTGTCCTCTTATACTTCTACGTCCAGTTCCAACAGACGTCTGAGCACGTTCTGTTCTCCAGTTCGGTGGTGGACATCTTCACTCAGCTCAACCAGAGCTTTGAGATCATCAAGAAACTGGACTGTCCCGATCCCACAGTGGTGGCCCATTACAACAGACGCTTCGCCAAGGTGAGGTTTTACACCAGCTTCTTTGAGCTACTGATTTATATTTTACTCCCATTTCATAAAGATCCAGTTTATAGTGAAGCTAAAAAATACATATTCTCTTTCTGCTTCTGCTATATAATGTGATATTTATCTCAGCTTTCTTTCTCAGTACAGTGTTGATGAAAAGAACTGCCTCACATTAAGATGTAGAAAGCAGCACGCAATAATTTGATTCTTTGTCTTACACAATACTAAATGGATCAGTTTTGGCTTTAGAAATTTTACAAAAAAGGAAAATAAACTGTGTCTTCTTGGGCTTTCATGAATTCTGACTAAAGGTTTCTTCTGTTTTTTCTCATATTTATTGCATTGGCTTGTTTATTTTTTTTTAACAAATAATTTAGAGATGTGTCAGCTCTTTGCAGAAAATTCTAATTCTCAGTATTATTCTTTTAAAAAAAAAATATGAATCCAAAATATAGACCAGGAGACTTCCACAGTTTCTCAGTTCAGAATATCAGTCTATAAACAGTTAAAGATGATTATGTTTGGACGTTCTCAACTGTAGTTTGTGATTTGTGATTTCAAATCACAAACTACAGGGTTGTGGTCTGGGGAATTTCCTGGATCGTCCACTGTTAGGGAGGATTGGCGACTGACTTAAGTTTTTCACTTGTGACTAAAAAAGAAAATCTCACTGTTTTACAATAACTTCAAATTGTTTCCAAATGGCCTTATAACCCTTCTCAGATAGATGAGCAGCAACTGTTGCTTCTCTCAGGCCATTGCTAAGGTGTCTCTGCTTTGGCATTGTGTTTATATGTACCTGTATGCTCCAGAGCAGCAAACTGCAAAAACTCCTGGTTTTACAGAAGTGACCATACTGATAAATTTTTCCCTGTGATAGTGTTCCTTGTGGACTCACATGTTGACAGAAGACATGTTTCTTTTAGCAGTGTAGCTAATCTACACAATCAATTACATTAGTAGCTGGGTAGAAAACAAACTACCTATCTGATTTTAGAGTGTTCACTTCTGATGTGAGGTAAGGGTTTATTTTTCACACAAAATTGCTCCCCTGGTGCAGATTAGGATCAAGCCTTTGGACACCTCCTCATTTCAGTTTTACATCTGAAATAGCTAAACCAACAGCTTAAAAAAATTCTGTTATGTTTAGATATGTGTAGTATATTCTGCAGGTTCACACCTTTTTTATGTTAATTTTAAGCAACAGCTTTTAGGCATTTCCATTAAAACTAATGAACCTTTAAGCCTGGATCGATTACATAAAGAATGGATATTGTAAGCCATCTCTCTGTCCCCTGCCACTGAATGACTTTTCATTTTCTGCCACTCCACGCATGTCAATCTTCCACTCATGCTTTTCAACCTCCCTCTGTTTGTTTTTCATCCCTTCTGCCATTTTCTATTCTCATTGGTTTTAAAACTTTTATGTCACCAGTTCGTGCAGCATCTTCTTTCTCATCGTCATCCAGACAACAATAGTTATTAATCTTTATGACAGTAGAGACAGCAGCAGGAATGTCTAACTGGAAAGACAGAGCTGCACAACCAGAGGATGGCGGGAATGAAGGAAGTACTGCAGCCAGTTAATGGCCTGAATGTTTAATGCATGAGTCCGCCATCCGGCTGAGTCAGCAGAAAGCTGGGAAATCTGTCACAGGGAGTTTTGGATGCTCTAAGGGGAAAACTGCACAATTTAAGTCTTTCCTTTCCCTAAGTTCCTGTCTTAACTCATAAATTATACCGCTGATTTCTTTAAGAGTTCCCGAAGGAGGTTGGAAGTAAACAAACATGACATTTAGTGTTTCTCACCAGGAGAGAGATTTTGTGCATCCTCACTAACATTGTTGACATCTCGTTAACATTTTCTTGACCTTTTCTTTAAATATTTTATTCTGAAATCTGGATTTTTTTTTTTACAGAGAAACTGGGATGATTTGCAGTCTGAATCCTCTCAACAGTCAAAATAACCTCATGCTGCTCTGATTACTTTAAAAAAAATCTTTTTAGCTTTAACCAGTTCGGTGCTCACATTGATGACAGATGTTCAAAGAGAAAAAGCTTTAATTACATCACCATATTCTGTTAGATTCCTCAACAATGAAAACCATCCATTCCAGTGCCGGATAAGTCTTCTGCTTATTAGACATCGTGTCGTGGGGGTTACCAGACCCAGGAGAGAAACCCAGACACCCCTCTTCCTTGCAACACTCTCCATCCCATTCTGGAGAAACCCAAGGAGTTGCTTGTGGAATGCCAGGTTCTTATTTGAGGAAACTGTTATATTTTTTCCATTTGTTTGGTAAATTATGACTGACAAAGCTAATGTCTCCACTGAAAATAAGTGCATCTACTATAAACCAACCCTTGGAGAATTTTTGCGTTACTGGTCTCTTCTTCACCGCTCCTGTGCGCTCCTTGTTGCTTTTGATGGTTGACCACCTTCTATACCTTTACTCCTTTTCTTGCTTTTGTCTTTCCTTGATGTACTTTCATTCCTCTTTTCTCCAGAGCATAACTCCACCTTTTCTTTCTTGCTTTCACCTGCTCTCTGCTCTCTCTACAGACCACAGTGTTATCAGCAAACATTGTAATCCAAACTTGCACCATAGCAAACACACAAAGACAAAAGAGTGGTGGGGATGGCAGCTTCAAGAAAACCTTATGTGCAACATAAGAATTAAGGAATTTGTCCATTAAACTTACAATCTGGGGTCTTTTGTGTGCAGTAAACCCAAAGCAGAAAGATAAGAACACAGCAGACTTAAATATTTGTTTCTTTATCGGAGGTCATACCATCATTGCGACATCCGTCATCATGATCGCATATGGCATGTTATGATATCATAAAAGGTGTTCTGGATAAACAGTGATTAGTTACTCTCGAGACTGTGACTGGGCGAGCTTCAAGCTTCATTAGGCAGCTTTATTATTTGTCTAACAGAGGACGTATTGATATTTACCATTACTAGATGATCCCAAAGCATTTTCTCTTGTTTTCTTGTTTCCACAGACAATCACCAAAGTTCTGCTGCAGTACTGTGCGGTGCTGGCCAAGAGCTTCCCATCCTACTGTGAGAAGGAGAAGACAGTGAGTACCGTCTGCTTCAAAACCCTTCCATGGCTTTTTGTCCAAAGACTCAAGCTAATGGGGTTTTATTTTCTTCTGCCTCTGCTGTGATCCTTTGATTGGTCTGTTTTTTTGATTTTCTTTGCTAAATACACCTGTTCTTGCCTTATGCGTCTTCCTGCAGCCCTGTGTGCTGATGAACAACATCCAGCAGATGAGGGTCTTGTTGGAGAAGATGTTTGAGTCAATGGGAGCTAAACAGGTGAGTGTGAACAATTGTACAAACACTACACAGCACCATTGTTTTTTTAATCATTCACTATCATCACCTGTGAGATTTTTTGCGTCACATTACAGATGTGAAATGTCTTGAATGTCTTCTTCAAATCTGGGGTAAAGATTTTCGTGAATCACTCAGTTTTATTCATTAGGTTTTACAGGGATCGAAGAAATAACTTTTTAGATTGTTTCAATAGCTTCAAGTATGAGAAAACAGCCTCCCTATTAAAGAACAAAAGTGTAAAAACTAACATTTTTGTAAAGGATTTTCAGGTGTGGTTGGCCTGTATGGGTCACCTCACAAGCCTCCAGGTGTAAATAGATTAAATTACATTTAGAAGGCCACACATTAAATATGAAGGGTGTTTTCTTATTAGTTTTGGCTCCCTAACTGTGCTCCTGTCCAGACACCAGATGCATAAATCCTGGTGCCTCTGTTCTGCATAAAGTAGCTTTGGTTTGTCCTAAAAGTCTCTGTTTGTAGCCGCTTTCACTGCTTTATAGGACCTCATTTGATATCAGCAGGCAGAGCTGCTCTCAGTTTTGAGTGTGTGGGAGCAAAGTTGTTAAGTTAAATGGCCCTCATGAAGCCACATGCAGGACAACAATCACATACTTAACTTCACAGGGAGAAAATGAAAATATCTTTCTGGGATATCAAAGGGAAGAAAACTTTTCATGACAACAAATATTTCCTGCAGAATTTTTTTAAGTAAAGTCAGAAGTTTAAAATAGTAATTTTATGTTAAAAGTAAGACTAATTGTCTATTTGCTCTTGTACAGTTTACTGCTGATGAGGAAAGGGTACGTCAGAGGATTTTTCCTTCACCCTCCTTCATCCTGTCAGTAGAAAACTAGAAACCCAGCCTGAACCCCTGAACCCCTAAGACCTTATCCTTCACTGTAGTCTGTGTTTGGATATTTTTAGATTAGATTAATTAGACTCGTCTTCCTCGACAATTCCTCTTTTCCCTCTGAATAAAAAAAGAAACGTTGTTCGTTCCCACTGATTCGTTGCTGCTTTTTTTCCAAAAGCTTGAGAATGAGGAGGAACCTGACGAGTGTGATGAAGAGGTGGGTTTAAATATAAGCTGAGTTTGTAATTTTGTGTTTTTTGGACTGGTTTGAAATCTCATATAAAGGTACAGTTGTAGTCTGAAGATTGGTTGGTTTCCTGACACACTCCTTGCTTTTAAGTTTAGTCCAACGATTTTCTGTAACACTGAAGTTGGAAGTTTGGAAAAGCCATTCAGGAAGCTTATTGTTAATGTTACAAAACTGATTATGTTGTGTATTTATCATCATGTTGAAACATCCAGTTGTGTCCAAATTCCTACCATCTGGGCCAAATGTTCTTCCTTCACATGAATGGAAATGAGTTAATATGTTAAGCAACAATCCAGGAACCACAAAGGTTTAAGCTTATCATAAACTAGAAGCTGCGGGAACACCACTGTCACTTTTCACGGTGAAGCCAGCTTTGCATTAGCATTGACCAAGAAATCCGAATCAACCCCTGGAAGCTTGACGGAAATTGTCTGATCCCCACATGCAGAAACCAAATGCCTGCTGGAGGACGATGTTATGGATTGATGAGACAAACATTGGTTTATTTTAGCCACATTTACTAGAAGAATGTTTAGAATGTTGGGGATGGTTATAATGGTTCAGTGGTTTAAAAGTAGTGTCTATGACAGGAAACCAGCGAGTTTAAATGAAGAAGGATGGTCAAATAGCCGGCCAGGATTAGGCCAGAATCTTGTTGATGGCTATGAAAAGCATAAGGTTGAGGTGCCAATTGCTAAGAGACAGTTAACCAAATCATTGGGTGTGTTTGAAATGTTTGCAATCGCAGAAGCACAAATTATGTGGTCAAAGGCGAGTTCTGGGTGAAAGTCCTGTCACTTTGGAGATAAAAACATTCATACTTTGTTCTTAAACTAATACATTTTGCTCCATGAGCCAAATCTATTATATATATAAATCCATATAAATTAAAATATATCCTGACCTGAAGAATGTTATTAACAAAGACTCTTTCTATTTTTGGCACATAAGGTTAAAGGTGTTGAAGGAGGTAGAGCTCAGCGACGTATGTAGGCTGCCAAGTTCTTCCCCAGAAAGTGAAAAGCTGACATTTTTATTAATATCCTTGGCTTTGTGATCCGGTCTTATGGCCAAAACCCACCAGAGCCGAATAAATTCACAACAGCTTCTTTAAAGCCCTGTGAATGCTACTGCTTACACCATATTGCCCCACAGCCTATATTATATGCCTCTTTAACCTCCAAGCATTTCTCTGCCTTTATAACAGCAAGTCGCATAGTGTGTGTGGAGTTAAAAAAAAAGGAGAAGAAAATGGTTACTGAAGATGAGGAGAACATCATGATTACAATGAAAAATAGTTATCTATAGTATTATATATATATATATCTATATATTTATATATATATTATATATATATATATATATATATATATATAATATGTAATAATATATATATATATATATATACATATATATATATAATATTATATATATATATAGTAGTTTTTTTCAAAGTACTTAAAATCAAATCTCTCATCATGGATGTAGTTCAGGTTAAATGCCTCATGGATGGATGACTTTTGTGAAGTGCCTTGAGACAACATGTGTTGTGAATTGGTGCTATATAAATAAAACTGAATTGAATTGAATGGATGGATGGATGGATAGATGGATGATACAGTATTCAGAAATGGATTGCATTTTTTGTCCTATTTACAGAATACTGTGTACAAAGTGCAATGAAATTAGAAGTAAAAAGCAAGAAGAATGCAACAATACTGCAACACAATTAATAATTATTGTAGGTTTTTTTATAGGGAAGAAACTGTCCCTGAATCTCCATGTGACCTTGAGTTCCCTAATTCTTTCCCCTTCTAAGCTTCTCTTCACACCAAATTAAGACCGACGCACAATCTTCATGACCTCCACGACCATTTGAAATTGGCTGTAGCAAATTTGGAAAATACAGTGTGAAGGAAATTAAGCGCTCATAAGTGCTCTGCTAATGCGTTTTTCTGTGTTGTCTTCTCGGCCATCCTAAAGCAATGCTGCCACCACAGGTATCACATCTGCACCAGGATATTTTTTTACAATCTACGAAATTTCCCTGTTGATATGGAAGGTTTCTGCACCTCAATCATCAGTTTCAGTCTTGCTGTGGAGGAGTGGATGTGTTACAAATACATTTTACATTTGAACTAATGTCTGAGAAACTCTCAAGTTCCTTCAGTCAACCAGCCTATGTACAATTTGGAGGTGTGAGCGCCCCTCTTCCATCGGGTACCCATTGCGTATTGATTTCTATGTACAAGTGGCCTGATCATGTTGCAGCTTTTATTTGCGTGGCGATTGTGGTCTGTTGAGATCCTTCTGTTATCAGCCAAAGCAGTGGCAAGACTAAAAGTCCCTTGCAGCTGTTCTGCCAAGACCATTTTCTTAAATTTCCTACATTTTGAAGTTGGACTCCAGAAGCATTTAGTTTATTTTATATAAGGTTCTTTTTAGCAAAGCTTCACAAGGCAGCAGTTCTTCATAAAACTGTTACATATTTTTGATTTCTCATGTTACATATTTTTCTTTGTTTTACATTTTTCTTTGTTTCCTTTATTTTTCTTTCCCCCATGCGCTTACCACCAGGCCATTACTAATGATGAAGGAGATGATGGCAGGGTGGGTAGGCTGCAGAAGAAAAAATAATTATTTTATTAATTATAATTATTTTTTATTTATTATTTTCTCTGTCTTTATGTTTTAAAATAACCATCTTTGTTTGGTTCTCTGGGTGTAAACCTTCATCACCTTCAGTCAGAAGATTCCAAGGTGAGAGAGGGACCACTGAACTTATCCTTGTGAAACATCCTTCTTTGTTTTCTTTTATTATTTGTCTCATTTCTTCCTCTTTTTGTTATTCTACTAACTGCCAGTCTGGCTGCTCAGACTCGGAGGAATCTGAGGTAAGACTGAAGACTTATGTAAAAAACAAGGTCTTGCTCAGTTTTTAGAGTCCCTGAACCCAAAACTTGGAATCAGTTTGATATTTGCACCACAGGTGGCTCTGACATTTATTTGAAGGCATAATATGTTCATAAAAATCATTTCAACTGTTAGCCATGGTTATAGACATTCCACTTTATTAGGCTGTTTTTTCTTATTGTGGTGTCAGCATTAGCCTCATTATTGGGGTGTTGAAGTTGGGGAAATTTGTTATTGAATTAATTGTTTTTTGAGAAATCTGTCCAAATGTATGTGCAGATGTGGGGCCACAAACACAAATACAGAGTAACACAATTCTGTTTTTATGAGTTAATTATATTTTTATTAGCCTTGGTAAGAAAATAATTTAGTATAATTGTTGTCAGTAAATTATTTGTTTAAGTTTTTATGATCATTGAATCATCAGTTTCACCTTTAAATCTTGCTTTCTTGTGTGTAAACCTGATTAAATTTCCCATCTGCTGTCTTAAAGTCACAAATCATGAGTCCCTTAATGAACTTCAAGCCATACTTTTCCACAAAGCGTTTGTTACCACATGCTGGTAAAGCCTTTAATGCGTTTTTAGGGCTCCATACCCGAGGGATGCTTTAATGATGATGTAATTAGCCACCAGTTCATGGCTTATTCCAGTAGTTCAGTTTGGATTCGACTCAGGAGTCAGAGTATAGATAGAGTGATGTAGAACCAGTTAACATCCATCTGAGATGTTTGTTTGTTTTCCCCCTTAAATTTTATTATCAGAGAAAGATGAGGCAGTTCAAAAATCAGTTTTCAAATGATGACTTATGGTGGACCTGTTAAAAAAGTAATTGCCCCAACTCCACCCTTGGCTGCAACAACTGCCACCAAGTGTTCATGAAAACTGATGAGTCTTTTACATCCCTGCTGGGGAATTTTGGCCCACTCTTCTTTGCAGGATTGTTTTAATTCAGCCACATTGGGAGTATTTTAAGTATAAACGGCCTGTTTAAAGTCATGCCAAAGCATCCTAATTGGATTTAAGTCAATACTTTGACTAGGCCACTCCAAAACATTCCAAAACAAACTCGGGGTTAGACATGCTGGGTTTTTTTTAATAAAATGGCTGATAATTGCACAGTCAGA
Source organism: Crenichthys baileyi (assembly GCA_036173005.1). Lineage (NCBI taxonomy): Eukaryota > Metazoa > Chordata > Actinopteri > Cyprinodontiformes > Goodeidae > Crenichthys > Crenichthys baileyi. Next base: position 507,044 of record JAHHUM010000036.1, read on the forward strand.
TCCAGGCGCTTTGAGCCTGGTCGAGACTGTTTGTTTAGAAAGGGACTGGGCTTTGGGCCTGTCCTAGAACTGTTGTGGATTAAAGTCTGGCCTGAGTCTGAGTAAAAAGGGGCTGTTTTAAAGCTCGAGTAGGAGTCTTTATGGAGTCAGATAGAAACTTCAACTGAGATGAAAAATATGTGTTTTATGTTATCATTTGTGACACATTATCTAAAGACACTGTTATCTATTTATAACTCTGTCATCCTCTTCATGTCCTGTCTTTTCCAATCTGTCCTGCTCTAAATGGTTCTGCTGTCCCCTCGTAGGTTGACAACAAAGAGAAGGAGAAGGTCAGTCAGGGCGTGTTTTGTGTGTAGTGCTGTAAAAGTATAGCTAAATAAATTTAATCTTGTGAAAATGTTCAATTTTTTTGTCGCACATTTCAGGAAGTTAAACTCATATGGATTTATTCCAAAACAGTAAAGATATTTCAAGCCTTTCTTCAAGACTTCTTAAAGGTATGTTTTCCATGCACTCAATACTTGGCTGGGGCTCCTTTTGCATGAATTACTGCTTCAATGCGGCGAGGAGATCAGCCTGTGGTTCTGCTGAGGTGTAATGGCGACCCAGGTTGCTTTGGTAGCGGCCTTCAGGTCATCTGCATTGTTGGTTCTGGTGTCTCTCATCTTCATCTTCATCTTCACCAAGTCCTGCTGGAAAATAAAATGGGGATCTTTATAAAGCTTGTCAGCAGTAGGAAGCATGAGGTGCTCTAATGTTTCCTAGTAGATGGCTGTGTTAATAATGGACTTTAGAAAACCCAGTGGACCAGAACCAACAGATGACATGGCTCCCCAAATCATTACTGACTGTGGAAACTTCACGCTGGACTTCAAGCAACTTGGATTCTGTGCCTCTCCTCTCTTCCTCCAGACTCTGGGACTTTGATTTCCAAATGAAATGCAACCTTTACTTTCATCTGAAAACAGGACCACTGACCGACAGTCCAGTAGGTAAGATGCTTCTGACGTTGTCTCTGGTTCAGGAGTGGCTTGACATTAAGAATGCAACATTTGTAGCTCGTGTTTAGGATTTGTCTGTGCATAGTGGTTCTTGATGCACTGACTTCAGCCTCAATGCAATTCTTGTAAAGCTCCCGAAATTCTTCAGTGGATTTTGGATCCTCGCTGCAGATATTCTTTTTGCTGGTGCACCTTTTCCTACCACATTTCTTTCTTCCACACAACTTTCTATTAATATTCTATAACTTTTTCACAATATTCAAATTTTGTAAGACACTAAATTTTGGGTTTTCATTATCTGTAAACCATAATCATCAAAATTACAAGAAAAAGGCTTGAAATATTCTTCTCTGTGTAATAAATTTAAAAAAATGTAAGAGTTTCACTTTCTGAAATAAATGACCAAAACTATTGAACTTTTTACGATAGTCTAATTTATTCAGGTGTACTTGTAATAGTGAGGTTTCATCAGCTGTGTGTTTGTATTCTGTGCTTATAAAGATAAAGAATCCTATCAGAACAGGATATTTCAGCTGTGCTCAGCTATAGACTTTACAAAGACAACAGAAATTAAAAGATTAGTTTCCTGCTGTTACAATGAATGTCCAGACATCTTTTTCCTATCTCAAAGCACTCGAACAAAGCTTCAGTTGATTTTTGGCTGCTGCATACAATTAATCAGAGAAGATTGAAAATGTGGTTGAAGTGGAAACCAAGTGGAAACAGGCTTTAGATGCTGTCTTTTCATGTTTTATCACTGAGCACATGATTGTTCCTGAAATCAGAGCCCTTTTTTGTAGAATTGAATGGATTCAAGTTTGTTTTGTGATTAGAGCAGTTGTTATCTGTCCTCCTGTAGGACGACTCCTCAGCTTATGATGAGAGCGAGGAGGAGCAGGAGAAGGTTTGGTTTGTTTGGTTTCTTACTCCTCTTCATTTTTCTAGAACTAACCTCTTCTGCTCGTGGACTCCTCAGCACCGACTAAAATCCTCATATTTTAACATTGTCTCCACTCACTTCTCCGTTGAGCAGGTTTCTCTGTATCAGGTGTGGCCAAGTCCAGTCATTAAAAGCTAACATGCTGCAGCTGTTAGATTCATCCCTTCTCCAACACACCTGAATCAAATGGCTGAATTCCCTCATCAGCATTCAGTCATCCAGATCTGCAGAGGCCTGGTAACGAGTTGTTCATTTGATTCAGGTGTTTTGGAGCAGGGACGCATCTGAAAGTTGCTGGGTGGTAGCTCTCGAGGACTGGACTTGCCTTGTCAACCCTGTTCTATATATTCTTCTTCATCACCCACCTGTTATCTTCATTTAAACTCAAATTCTTGTGTTTTGTTTTGTGTTTCTCCTGTCTTTGATTAAAAGCTTGACGAGGAGAAGGTGAGGCTTAAACAGAATAACTGGACACTAATGTTTTTGATGTTTTTATTTTTATTTTTGTGTGTTTAACATTTGAACAAGTTGTCTTTTTCTTTTCCATCTCTTCATAGTCTGAGTGCAAAAAGGAAAAGGTTTGTGCTTTGAAATCCTCATCCTAAAAACAACATTTCTGCACCTATATTTGACAGCACTCCGCCCACATCTTTAGCTATTTTTTTTACATGTCTTTACCCTTGAAAAAACTGAAAATTAATTCATCATTTATTGCCATAATATTATCTCACACTGAACATTTTTGAAACATGGCATACAACCTTTTTAGATTGAGTTTCTTCTTTTATTTGCATCCCCTGCTGTTAAATTGTTGTCCAACGCCCTTTCAGCTAGAATAGCTCTTCTACGAGAACATTTCACAAGGTTATACTTTACATGCAGAAAGATCTTTGACCATTCCTCCTTGCAAAATCTCTCTAGATCATCCAGATTCCTGGGTCTTGTCCCATGAGCTCTTCTCTGCAGCTCAGCCCACATGTTTTCTATTGGATTTACTGTAGGTCATGGGACAGAGATGGTTTTAATAGAAGATTCCATTTTTGTGTTTTTGCCGTATGTTTCAGATTACTATCCTGCTATAAGATAAAATGACCAATTTTCAGTTTACTGGCAGAGGCCATCAGATTTTATTTGAAATCTACTGGTATTTCAAAGAGTACATGTTGCTTTGCTCGCCAACGAGGTTCCCAGGGCCTTTAGAGGAGAAAAAGGCCCTCAGCATCACGGATCATTCACCATACTTAACAGTGGGCATGAAGTGCTGTTCCAGATATTCATCTTTTGTTTCACTCCAGACCCTTGTAATGTTTGTTTCAGACAATCTCAACCTTAGTCCCATCTGGCCAAAGCTCACAGTTCTAGGAAAGAAAAGGCTTTTTTGTTGCTTCCCAAACAACCAGTTGGCAGGTTTTGGTAGTGTCTAATAGTTGTTATGGAGACTTGGGGACCTTAAAATGCCTGTCTTTGGTGCAGTGACCACTGGTGATGTTTTTCTACCTCCCCTACTGTCCTCACCCAGCCTCTGTTATTATTGCTCTGACTGTAGATATGGTAAGGTATAGACGAGTATCTGTTTTCCTCTATTTTCTGACTTTTTCTGATCCGCACACATCTTCCTTTATTGGTCTGGTCTGTTCTCTTGTCTTTCCTGTTTTGAAAATACATTTTTAAAAATAGATTGTTACATTTGTTTTACAGAAATTGTTAGAAGCTTCAGTAAATGTGGCACCGTTGCTTTTCTAAAAAAAAAAAATCTCAAAGGTTTCTGTATAAATGTATTAAAATTAAAGGTTGGATTTTGAGATTATGCTGCTGCAATAAAAGATGTATTATTTAAGACTTTTTACATCCTTGCAGCACCTCTGTGGGAGTGCACGCATTATATTAACTTTCCTAACACAATCAAGGGGTTAAAATCATGATAACCTTGGTCTGAGAGGTACCTAAAGGTGTAAATCTTGTCTGTGCATAACTATGTCAAATGTCAAGGTTGCATTTCAGCTCTTTAGTCCCCTCCAAAGGGATGATGCAGGTTAAAAGAGGAAACTGGGAATTACAAACCCTGCAACTATTTCACCTGTAAGCAGTAATTAAGGTTTGAGTCGCAGCCTAAAGGAGAAGGACGGTGAAACTGCTAGAACAAGAGGGCTGCCAGCATGATGTTGTTGCTCATGACTGTCTGCAAGGGGGATATGAAACAGAAGCTGTGTGTGTGTGTTTTCAGGCTGAAAAGAAGGACGAAGAGAAGCAGGTTGGTCTGTTTGTGATCTCATTTCACCTCCATCTGCAGAAAGCTTCCCACAAAGTTTATTAAACATTGCTTTAATGCAGTGCTCCCTGCAATGGCTAATCTTTACAGCCTGGTATTTTCTCTCCATTGTTTATAATTAGTTTATTTTAACGTCATTTTCCTGTAAATGTTTTAACTTTACTAGTTGTGAATATGTCTGGCTAAGAAAGCTAATAACTTTCCTCTTGAATTTTTTCATTCTCATTTTTGCCAAAGGAGGAGTCTAATACCAAAGAGGTAGGTTAATCCTCACTTTAGATACAGGTTAATCTCCCAAAATTAGAATATCGTCAAAAGGTTAATCCTTTTGATGATATTCTGCCTTTAAGACAAACCTTGATTTGTCTTGAAGGCATCCGCACCTGGTGTGCACCAGGTGTGAACAGAACCAAATAGTGCTGTATACAACGCTAATATTGGAAAGTTAGGTGGAATGAAAAAATGTGATAAAGGTGAGCAAGCAATAGGGATAAGCTCAGCTTCGAAAGGAGTAGAAAACGAAGCCCATTCGAGTGTTTGGGGGAGATTCACAAGGTTTGGATTCCAGCTGGGCCCATTACCTTTTAAAGACTGTCTTCATCGCACTCTACATGTCACACACCTTGTACTTCATGATTGCGCCGCATCAAGGCCATAGCACCATTTTTCTCAGTGTCAGGATGTGGCTGTGTGCAGAAAGCTCCACCGTGACCTTGCTACAGTAGTTTATGTCCATGCTTAAAACATTCGGGGAGCTCTTACGTTTAACAAGAAGCCCCCTTTTGTTCTTTATAAAGCCCTGATGAGCTCACAAAGACCTTGCAAAGACTAAACATATTCAGATTTGTTATTTTTTTTCCTTTACGGTGGGATCTTCTTTCAGTGCAAAGCCGGGTGTAAGTGTGCCGCCTGGATTGTCGCTAATCGCCAAAAAAATAGAACATATAAATACAGATTAAAACTCCATAAATGTAAATGCAGAGTCAAAACATCACTGATCATGATTCAAACTGTTGACAAACTATTACCTAACGTGAGAAGTTTTCAAATTAAAAAAACTCTGAAGGGAAACATTTTTTAGAAAAGACTCCATAGAGCAAAATATGTAAATTACTCAAACAACCACAAATCAGTTCTAAAGTGTTCTATATCTTGTCTAGAGTTATGTGATGTGATAACTTTGAGGCCCGACTGAAGCTGACAATGTTAATAGTTCTGTCCGCTTACCCTGTTTGCTCGCACATTTCCCAGAACTGTTCCCACTTCATTTTATCATCAATGGAGGCAAAAAACCCATTTGATCTGTTTGACCATCTCCTTCCCTTGTTTACCTCTGTTGAATGTGTTTTAAGATAGTTATGGGGGTAAAGGGCAGAAAAGACTGCTTTAGATGTTGTCCGTTTATTTTTTGCTTGGTGTGCTCTTTACAGTCAAACGAAGAAGTCAACAAGGTCTGTCTGCTTAGTGAACTTCATCTTTCCTTCCCACTACATGTGCTGTATAAACTGTTGCAGCATCCTTCCAGCTGTCCCCATTAGAGATCATTGGTACCTATTGCCCTGTGGTAGAAGTTTTCATTCATTTCACCCCCTGCCATCCAGGAAATATCACAAAACCAGAAATGTTGTGTGTAGTTTTGTTGTTGTCCATCATTGGGTGGTTCTTCTTATGCTTTTGTCTTATTTTTTTATATTTCTGTCATTCTGGAAAGACTGAAGCCACTGCTGTGGTCACACAGAAGGTACAGTGAAGTTAAATGGTTAAAGTATTGCCTCTTTATCAGTTTAAGGTCAACTGAGTGTCACTTTTTAGTCTATTTATGTCCTGAAGATGATTTTTATTGCATTTTTGGAGAAATATCTGCCATATTCTTTTAATCTGGAAAAGTCTGGAAATGTGTGAAAACCCTGGAAAAAAGGCATGTGTCTCAAGCTCCTGATTCCCAGTTCCTGATCTCGGGACTCTCTACCCAGCATGTTTTAAATGTTTCCGAGCTTCGTCATGCCGAATTTCGACTAGTGGTTCATTATCAGGCTTATCTTAGTGACTTGCTGTTGAGGTATGTCATTGGTTGAGGGTCAGGTCTATAGGACCAGATAAAACATCTAAAGCATGCGAAGATCCAGGGCTGTGGATCTGAAGGTCAAGGGTTGGGAAACAGACTTATAAAAGAGCACAGAATTAAATCTTAACCAACTTGGTTGCACATGGGTTCAACTGACTCAACCACAGAGTTGTAAATATAAAATAACTATAAAAATACTTAATATAAAAGACGTTGTTACTATACTAAAACTACTTGGTCTACATCACTGCTGTAGAATTCAGATCTTAAACCAAGGGTTCCTCCTTGCCACAGCACAGTAGTTTAGCAGTTCTGCATGCTTATGTGTAATGTAAAGATACCACAAAGAAATTATGAGCCATTTCCTTGATTCCCTTCATCTACCACATTTATTGTGGTTCCTTGTTTAAGCGCTTTGCTTAGCTTGGATGAATAATTTGCTGTTCTGTTCAGTTAATGCTTTATGGGAAGCTGGAGTGGGGCTGATCTATCCAGGGTATGACCATGTCAGCTTTGTCCTAATTAACAGGGGTGGCATGTTTTAAACTGAGTAAACTTCCAGTACTAAAGGTAAACTGAATTCTGCAATTTACTTGTTCCGAATCCATGCTGGAAAACTGTGCATGACCTTAATTTTTCAAAGAGATCGAAGACTCACTTTGACGTTTACATGCCCATAAATATGTTTTACTCAGTTCCATGTAAACACAGCAGGGTATTTTGTTGACCTGCCTTTCACCTCCATCAGTGCAACATTTATCAATTAACATGCAACAGGGAGAAGAAGTGCTGTCGCTTGAAAGTCGCTGCCCCTCTTTAGCCCACTTTTATATATACTCTGGGGCAGCGTGCCCAGTGTCTTCTAGCTAATAACACTCTCCTACAGTTATTGATGGAGCACTTTTAATAAAGACTTATTGGGATGCCTCGCCTTGTATTCGTCCAGCTACGGCTTTGAGTGGTGTAACGTGGAGAACAGGTGAAGCATCGTAATGAGCTTCGGTTTTCTTATACAGATCTATTGATGGTTTGTTACCAAACTTCTCAAGCCCAGTTTATTCTGCAGCCCATGAAAGACAAGTTTAGTGCTGCATGATTTTTGCATGAAACAGCTTTGTGCTGTGGCCACTCAGGTAGTTCTTTGTAATTCATATTTGGCCCAAATGTCCCCAGATTAGTTTAGCATTATGTTAAACATCACCTAAAGTGGGGTTAAAGTTTATAGGACTTTATAAGAGTTTTTTTTTGCAGAAATTAATAAAAACACAGCAGCTGGCATTTTTGTAACTTCAAATACCATTTATTTGTTATTTTTGCTTAAGGTACCTCATTTAAACCTCAGCCATTCGGTTTATTATATACAAAATCCCTATGCAGGTGCAAAAAGTCATGAATTATGGAAAAGTCATGAAGTATGGAAAAAGATGTGAGCATGTAAAAATATATGTATGTCCAGACTTTATGTCCTATTGCAATGTCTAGGTCTGTCCTTCCTTCCTTCTTTCCTTACCTCCTTCCAAATGTCCTTCCTTCCTTTTTTATGTCTTACCTTCATTCCTTTCTGGTGTACTTGCTTTTCTTCCCAACCTCAATTTCTTCTTTCTGCTCTTACTTCTCTCCCTCTTTTTCTTTCCTTCCTTCGTTCATTCCTTGAAGCCTGTTGAATTATAGCCACATGAACTCATAAAAAAAACTATTAGTATTTTATATTTTAGGTGAATGTAAAAGACTGAGGACTCTGGGAAGTGGAGTCTGGAAAAGTAGAGAATTCTTACATGAAAAATGTGTCGGAACTCTGTATGTAATGTGTGAATGTTCAGCTTTCACTCGGCTTCAATCACTCCTTTTCTGTCGAAAATTAAAGCTACCTCCATGACGTTTATGGCTTCTTATAAAAAGGTTTTTATTTCAGCCTCTTGAACATTTTTTAAGAACTGCTCGAGTTTCAGGAAATAGCCTCTTTAAATGCTGCACTCAGACACCAATGAGGTCTAAAGAGCTTGTCTTTTGTATTTGCTATTACATCTATGAATTTTATACACATTAAATGTATCATAGGCTCTACTTTTCTTCAGGGTCTCAACGCTTATTTTCTACTGCCTCACTGTATGCAGTGCTTACACACTGATTTCTGTTCGTATGTCTAATATGCGGAGAAAAGAGACATCTGCTGCAGAATCTCCTCAACAATATTTTCTTTTTCAGCAGGCAACATCGTCCTGTTTTAAATTTGCAAAAAGTTCCATTAAAATATCAGTGCATGCACTGAATGAAACATAAGGAGGGGGTTGATTTACAGAAAGAAACCTAGTGTGACCCGACCCATGACCCGACTTGTATGTTTCTAAATGATTCATTTTAGCAGAGAGTGACAACCTAAGGGTCAAGTAGATTCAACTATTATATTTTTGCTTATGCTTTTATTTCAGAAAAAAATAGTTATGCATAAGGAAGTTTGCAACTGATTATAAAATGATTAATAAAGTAGGGGTCAGGACTCCAACATGGGTCATGGAACGCCAGGACGGGATCATCTCACGAAATTTAAATGGCTACAAGATTATGGTAAAGTGATCTTCTAGTCATACAGTCCACTCTTAGCCATGTTCACCCATCTACACTCACTAACTCATGCACATTCATACACTGATACGCAGTAGGGAACTTGGGAACAAGTGCCTTGCCCAGGGCTATATCGACATATGGAAGGAGAGGAGGCTGGAATCTAACCCTCACCTTTTACAGTTGAATACTTTTCTCCTTGAGTCATATTTACCCAGCCGGTCAAAAGTTATTCATGTAAAAAAGCAAAATTTCATCAAGTCCTGAGCAAGCACATGGTGACAATGGACAGATAATTGTGCTGAGCACTTGACTTTGTAGCAATCCCTCATACTGAGAAAGTGTGTGGCGAATGTGGCAAGAAACAACTTCCTTTAATTAGCCAGAAACCTTCAGGAAAGAAAAATAGCTACGCAAAGAATCGCAGGTCCAGTAGATTTATGGGATGAAAGTAAACAGAGAGAGAAGGATACACATAGTTAGTCTCAGGAAAGCGTTAAAAGCAAAAATATTATTATATATTATTCGGGCCACAGTTAATTGTTGATTTAAAAGTGCCACTTCTAACTTCCTGAGGCGGTGCAGTGCTAGCTTGGAACTGTGTTTCTCTGTGCTCTTTTTCAACAATATTGATGGTGTGAAGTGTAAAAAAAAGAAGTTGGTATGGCTTTAAAATGGAAGAACAATTAAAACCATGAAACTTGAAACTTGAGTATCTCCTCAGAAGAGCAAACAGGCCACGTCTGTTAAATGTTATTGCAGCCCGGTTCTGGCTAAAGTACTGAGTCCAAAGTGTGTCCACCCTGTTACCATCTCCTTTATCCTTTTCATTTCTAACCATGTTGCAGCTGGATACTGAGGCCGCCAACATCCTCAATGACCTGCAGGTGAAGCTCAGTACTGTCCTAGACAACTTCAGCGCTGTGTTTGCCAAAAGGTAACAGCCCTTAGAACCTGGCTCAAATCTAAACCCCAAAGCTAAATAGACTAACAAAGATGTGAGAGATGCAAAAACCATTATAAGCCTAGCAAAAAGGGTGTTTTACTAACTTAACCCCTGCTCTCTTCAGTTTCCAGAACCGTATAAACAGCTGCATGCGGCAGATGGCAGAGATCCTCTACCAGATGAAAGGCCCACCCAACCACAACACTGCAGAGGCAGAAGCCGACACCACACTGAGGCCCCTAATGGAGTTCCTGGATGGAAAGTAAGTCGACAAGATCTGCTGTAGATTAAGCTCAGGAGTGCTCAGCTGATTCCTTCAAAGATAAAGAGTACAACCTTACTGAGAAAATGGTAAATTGGAGGTCAGTGTCATATTTAAATTATGTAGAACTGAGCCAAGCCACACTGACAGGTGGAAACATCTCTTCACGTTGACTCTTTCTCGAACTCAAGTGTCTTGTTTACAAGTAATGCCAGGGTGGAGCGAGATTGGATGGAGTGGACAGGAATTTCATTTGAAGTAACGACGTTGATCCAAGAGGCGTACCTCTTTAAATTTAATTGTCTGTCTACATTCTAACCTTCAACTACAGACATGACACATAGTGTGCTGTTAAAAAGTATTTGCACCCATACAGATTTCTTCTGTTTCTGTTACAATATTTGTTATTAAAACTAATTTTAGTAAATACCAAATCAAGTTTTCATTTAATAAGGGAAAAAAGCTATCCAGACCAATCTGAACATAAATGAAAAAGCAGTTGGCCACCTTGTTCAATCATGAATTAACTGCGATTAACCAAATTTTTTGAAAGCCACACCTAAACCTGTTTACTGCCAGCCTGCACAATTAAGAATTAACTCAAAGAGAACCTGACGTGCAACATGAAGTCGGCAAAAATATCTTAAAAAGTAACACATGCTTTGGTTACAAAGGCACGTCTCAGGCTTTGGGTCTGCAGTGAACCACAGTGAGAACTATTTTCCACAAACAGTTAAAACATGAAAATGTGGTGAACCTTACCAGGAGTGGCTGGCCCACCAAAGTTACTCCAAGAGCACATCAATGTCTCAACCAGGATGGCAGAAAAGAACCCAGAACCACATCAAAGCACTGCAGGCCCTTATTTGCCTCAGTTTAACATTAACAGAAAGACTGGTCAAAAGTGTCCTTCATGAGAGAATTCTGAGGCCAAAACCACTGCTGAACAAAAAGACCCTAAAAATATCTTAATGATCCCCAAGAATTTTAGGAAAATATTTTTTTGGAACAACTGGTGGAATGTTTTTTGAAGATGTGTGTACCGTTTGATCTGGTGTAAAAGTAACACAGCATTTCAAAAGAACAACAGCATACCAACTGTCAAACATGGTGGTGGTATGGTGATGATATGGGGCTGCTTTGCATCTGCAGGACCTGGAAAACTTGCCATTATTGATGGAACCATGAATTCTGCTCTCTACCAGAAAATCCTGAAGTTCATTACCTTGCCCCAAGCACACCTGGGTTAACCAGCAGGACAATGATTTAAAGCACACCAGCAAGTCCACCTCTGAATGTTTCAACAAAAACAAACTTCAATTCAGGTTATTTATATAGTTTTATTTCACAGCAAATGCGTCTCGAGGCACTTTACGAAACAAACGGATCCAATTTATATACAGAAATAAACAGCCGGTTCAGTCCAATCAAATAGACAGATTCAAAATTAATCACACACGTTTATTATGCCAAATGGTAAATCTATCTAAATATGAATCTAGGGAAACTTGGCTGACTGCATCAAGTCAGTGAAGTCTTGTGAAAAGTCTGGACTTTGACTGAAATGCTGTGGCATGACCTTAAAAAAACTGCTCATGCTTGAAATCCTCCAAATTGGCTGAATTTAAACCATTCTGCAAAGAAGAGTGAGTCAAAATTCCACCACAGTGACTCATTGTAAAAGACTCATTGCAAGTTATTGCAAACACTTACTGGCTGTTACTGCAATTATGTTGTGGAGGAAATTACTTTTTCACATAGGGCCAGGTGGATTTGGATACCTTTTTTCCCTTTAAAAAATGAAATCATCATTTGAGCACTACTTTTTTGTATTCACTCAGGTTATTTTGGTCTGATATTAAAATTTGTCTAAAATATTAGGTGTAACAAAATACCAAAAAATGAAGAAATCTTTAAGGAGGCAAATACTTTTTCACAGCACTGTGGATCATAATCGATAGAACAAGATCTTGGATGGAAGCGGCTAAAATTAGTTTTCTTTGCAGTTTTGCTGGGATTGGCCTTAGAGTTAAGGTCAAGATCTTTTTTATCTGGTGGCGTTTTGGACTACACCCCCTGCCTCCCATGGGTGCAGTGCCTCATTCACAGAAATTCTGCAAGCATAGTGTTTTCTCCCTCAAGTCACACAAAATTGCTTTAAATTCATTTTTGTACAGCCATCTTCTTAACGTTTAAGTAGGTTTGCTGTTGATTTCAGCAAAAAATGTCAGTATCCCTTTTTTTCACTGTGTAAAAACCTTACTAGTCCAGTTATCGTCTGTTGTCACAAACTTGCCTTAGACTGCTTCTAGTGTTAATGCAGTTAGGTGGGGTATGTATCCCACTAATGCTGGATGATGCTTATTCCACTCATGCCAGGTCATATTGGAAGCACTTTGCTGCCATCTGGTGGTCAGAATTATGTTGAGTTATGCCAATGTTACGCATTTTCAAACTCTTTATTTACATTACAGAAAAAAACTAAACATTTCATATATAATAAAAAAATCAGACAGTAAGAGATTAAGTAGGTTAAATGTTTCCAAATGAAATGTACATTGGCCCTTTTTGGTTGTTTGGTTTGTGTGTTTCTCATTAACCAATATTATTTGTTATCTTTACTCATTTGTAAACCACTGTCATTCATTACTGCGTGCATTTTCTTTGGCAGACCTTAAATATCAAACTTTAAAACCTCATCTTACTTTTGCTTGTATTCCAGCCTCAGCATATTTGCTGACATCTGTGAGAAAACGGTGCTGAAGAGGATCCTAAAGGATCTGTGGAAGATCGTCTTAAGCAGCCTGGAGAGGACCGTCGTCCTGCCCCAAAGCAATGACAGCCTGGTGAGAGTAACAACAACCCTCCCCATCATTGCCTACCTCACTCACTGCAACTCTAACCATGTTCAAAATTATACACACAAAAAGGCCTCAGAAAAGGGGATTTATTTTAGAGATTAAACACCAAAACTCCAGAATCAAAGCAGCACATATGCCTCCTTCAGGACCTTAATTTTCTCCATTGTTATCTACAATGCACCAGACAAATTGACAATTATAAGGGTAGAGGAATAGAAGAATGTTGCACAGATGACAATGGAAGTCAAGTTTCTGTTGAGGTGAAAAGAGAATTCTGGATTCTTTCCTTTTGCTGTTTTGCTCTTCAGGCACCTTGTTTAAAACCATATTTAGCTGAATATAGGTCAAAATTTCAGACATTAATATTTACTAATAATTTTGTGCATTTTCTTAGTGATTATGACTGCTCTTTTATAGATGCTATAATAGCTACACAAAGAGTAAATCTCCAGACCTGTATACAGTGTAGATCATGTGTAGTAGATCATGGAAGGATCTCCACAGCATTTGTGGGCTCTGCTGCCCTTTGCTGGTGGCCGACAGTCAGTGGTTTCCTTTTCCAGTATGTTGGGAAGACTTTTCACAGTTTTTCCAAGTGTTTTGTCTCAGTCTGATGTATGTGTTTGGGGAAAAATGAAATCTTGCTCTTTCTCTGTTTGCAGGGAGCTCAACTCCTCACAGCAGCGAAAGGACTCTCTAATCTCAAGGTAATAGACAGAGCATTAATCAGAGGCATTTATTTCTCTGACAGGAGTTTGTTATTCATTATTGTGTTCTCAGTTATTCATTTAAAAAAGCCTAAAAATAAAATAAGATTGACCTACTCAATACAAACTGCCCCTCTTTGCAAACAATGAACTTCTGTTCTTAAGCGTTAAGATTTGACTAAATTAATTTACACTTGATTAGAAACTGACAATAAAACTCTGCAACTATAATGTCTTGCAAAAGTATTCACAGCTAGTTTTTCACATGAAATCCCAATAAAAATGCATTAAACTGTGTGGATGTAATGTGACAAAATGCAATAAATGGGGTGTGAATACTTTTGTAAGGCTCTGTATGTGTCTCTCCTTTTTCTGTGTACTGAAGTCATTTTCTTACTGTGTTTGTAATATGTAGATCCACTGATTTCTCATAGTTTCGCCTTTGTGCTTGTGTATTAATCTTGAGGGCTGCTTTATAAGGAACATTTGTGTTAATCTTTGACTTTTGCTTTCAACAGGGAGGAGCTGAAGCCAAAACTCTGACACCTAAACAATGTATAATTATTGATGCAGGGCTAGAGACAATCAAGGTAAGTCTAATAAACACTCCTAATTCTTTAAGACAGGATTTGGAAAAGGTCAGCTGAATCCTAACTTTTATTGCACTAAAAATTGTTTCTTTTCCTTTTTAGTATGATTTTTTTTAACAATCTAAAATTATTTGTTATTTTAAAATGTTTAGGAAAAGGTGTAGAAGGGTAGTGTAAATGTATTTAATGAATATAACACCAAAACAAATGGATAACGGAGCTGGACGTACAGACAAACAGATGGTCCGATGTCAGATGGGGGCAATTCAGTGAGCAGCAAACTCATGCTGTCCAGAAAATTCTGTAATTTGATTTTAGTATTTTAGTTTAAATAAATATCTATATTTAGTCATCCCGATATCTAAAGGTTGTCAGTCCTTCCATCTTCATGTCCTCTGTTATTTCCTTCCTTTTGATCTAATGTCATTCTTTCTACCTTTCTACTCTTCCTTCTCCTTCCTTCTTTTTATCCTTTCTTCCTTGTTTCCTTATTTTGTTCCTTCTTTGTATACTTACTTCCTGTCTTCGCTTCCTTGTTTGAATCCTTTTCTTTCTATCATTTCTTCCTTCCTCTTTGATGTCCTTACTTCCCTCTGCAGCTTTCATATTTAAGCCAAATCCCTGTAGAATTATCTGCCATAAATTAATTTGAAGAGTTTGTATTTTAAAGTGAGTATATAGGACATTTATTCATCCTTTAGATCAGATCACCAGTCCTTCACAGGACAACACTGAGAGATGCAACCATTCACACTCATACCTAAGGCCAGTTTAGAGAGACCAGTTAACCTAAAAGTCATATTTTTTGACTGTGGGAGGAAGCTGGAGTACACAGAGAGAACCCATGCATGTTAGGAGAACATGCAAAAATACCTAAGGCTAGGATTTGAACCATGGACCTTCTTGCTGCAAGGCAACAGTGCTACCAGCTGTGCCACCATGCAGCCCTATTGTGGTATAAAGAACAGAGAACTAAAAATTCAGCTAGAATCAGCAAATCTACAGCAAACTGAAAGTCCAGTGGTGTTTTAAAGAGTCTTTATCCTGAATCAAGATTGCAGGTGCAGGTATCAAGGGATCTTTTAATCCTTATTGAACAATATGGCAGTCTACACTCAGTGTGGTATGTCTTGGGCAACTAGAACTGCCATCTTGCCACTGTGACATATCTGAACTCAGTCAAATCCAGCTTTATTTATAAAGCACTTTAATATGCCACTCAGGACCAAAGTGCTCTGTAGAAGAATGAATACAAACATAGTAAATAAAAAACTAGCAGAAGATGCAAAATAAAAAATAAAACTACAAATATATAAGATAGATAAAAACACACATAGGGACAGCCATAAAATAAAAACTGATAAAATCACAATAAATATGTCAAAAACGTGGTGAAATCAAAATCTCATGTGCTGAGAAAAGCCAGAGCAAAGAGATACTCTGTTTAACGTGGGATTTGAGACCAGGCAAAGAAGAAGGCTGTCTGAATGCCCCACATGCTGGAGAAACAAACCAACTGTCTTCACAATGTGACTCCTATGAATCTTAATAAAATTTTGCCAATACTGGTAATGCATCTGCAAGGCATCCTTTGTATCTGCTGACCTGAACTCCTTTTTTCTGACTTTTTTTCTGATTTTTTTCTTTCTGAATATTCTTTCAGCTAATTACTTTTGGTGATAGCATATTTAAATTGAAATTTGATCATTTAAAAAAAGAAATTTATATACATTTTTGGGGAAATAACTAGATTAACTTAGATTACGTTACCATAATTACGTTACAGACTACTTTACTTTTTGCTTCTTTGGTAATAAAATGACCTCCCTTTTGTTGTCTTTCAGCAATACTTTCATGCTGGAGGAAACGGGCTGAAGAAAGCATTCGTTGAGAAAAGTCCTGAGCTAGCTTCAATGCGTTACGCCCTCTCACTGTACACCCAGAGCACCGATGCGTTGATCAAAACTTTCGTCACAACACAACACTCCCAAGGTGATCTCAGACCCACACGCTGCATGTGTCTGATGCTGGTTATGTGGTTTATTTGTCCTAAAATCATGTCTTTGTTATTGTCTCAGTGCACGATGGGATTGGCATCAGAATCACCAGCAATGAGAAGATTAAGCCTGACAGGGGTAAATCATTTAAAGTGTAAAGTTGAGGCTTTCTGCAGCGTCTTTGTGGGGGTGATTAGTAGGGGAAAACACCTCCGCTGAAACATCTGAATGTTGGATATGTGTGAAATGAAACTGAACCTTTGTGAGATCTTTCTGGGTCTTCCTGAAGACCACAGGATGCTCAGCTCTGGAATCTCTATAGATTTACACTCACCGGCCACTTATTAGGTACACCTTGCTAGTATGGGGTTGGACCCCCTTTTGCCTTCAGAACTGCCTTAATCCTTCATGGCATAGATTAAACAAGATATTGGAAACATTCCTCAGAGAGTTTGGTCCATATTGACATGATAGCATCACACAGATGCTGAAGATTTGTCGGCTGCACATCCATCATGCGTATCTCCCGTTCCACCACATCCCAAAGGTGCTCTATTGGATTGAGATCTGGTGGCTGTGGAGGCCATTTGAGTACAGTGAACGCATTGTCATGTTCAAGAAACCAGTCTGAGATGATTTGTGCTTTATGACATGGCCCGTTATCCTGCTGGAAGTAACCATTAGAAGATGGGTCCACTGTGGTCATAAAGGGATGGACATGGTCAGCAACAATACTCAGGTAGGCTGTGGCTTTCACGATGCTCAGTTGGTACTAAGGGGCCCAAAGTGTGCCAAGAAAATATCCCCCACACCATTACACCACCACCAGCCTGAACCGCTGATACAAGGCAGGATGGATCCATGCTTTCATGTTGTTGATGCCAAATTCTGACCCTACCATCCGAATGTTATAGCAGAAATCGAGACTCATCAGACCAGGCAACGTTTTTCCAATCTTCTATTGTCCAATTTTGGTGAGCCTGTGCGAATTGTAGCCTCAGTTTCCTGTTTTTAGCTAACAGGAGTGGCACCCGGTGTGGTCTTCTGCTGCTGTAGTCCATCTGCCTCAAGGTTCGACATGTTGTGCATTCAGAGATGCTCTTCTGCATGCCTTGGTTGTAACGAGTGGTTATTTGAGTTACTGTTGCCTTTCTATCAGCTCGAACCAGTCTGGCCATTCTCCTCTGACCTCTGGCATCAACAAGGCATTTGCGCCCAGAGAACTGCCGCTCACTGGATATTTTCTCTTTTTCGGACCATTCTCTGTAAACCCTAGAGATGGTAGTGCGTGAAAATCCCAGTAGATCAGCAGTTTCTGAAATACTCAGATCAGCCCGTCTGGCACCAACAACCATGCCACGTTCAAAGTCACTTAAATCACCTTTCTTCCCCATTCTGATGCTCGGTTTGAACTGCAGCAGATCGTCTTGACCATGTCTACATGCCTAAATGCATTGAGGTGCTGCCATGTGAATAGCTGATTAGAAATTTGCGTTAACGACCAAAGGTGCACCTAATAAAGTGGCCGGTGAGTGTACACACACATCTAGAGTTTTCAGTGGAAACACTGGAGTAAAACTTCACTTTGTTTTAGTCTTTGCTGCTTTAAAGCAAATGCTGTAATTTAAGAAATTATCACTTTATCAAAAACAATAACATATTAGGTAGGTGGTGTTACTTTGTTGCTACCCGTTGTTACTACCAACGTCTGCAGGCACTAAAGGAATTTTTAAATAAGTTTAAAACCCACAGTGGAAATTGAAGATGATGAAATGGGTCACTGAAGCTACGATAAAACCACAATAAGAAATTGTTGTTACAGTGATTAAGGTTGCGAGGTGTTGTCACTCATATTGATGTGTTGACTGTGTTATACAGGCCCAGGGGTGGAGAAGCCAATCGGACAGGCTGTGCTGCAGATCGACATGCTGCTCGGGAAGGAACGCAAGATCAACGTCAGGGGTGAGAATTTAAGCTGCTGAAACAATAAACTTATTTACTGAATTCAAAACTACATGTGAAGCCCCTCTACAATGAAGGAAGCAGCAAGGACAGTTCCTTTTTTTTACTAAATGTATAACACAAAAAATTGTAAAGGAATGTAAACAGAATATACATAAATGGTGAGAAAATGTCAGAGCTGCTACCCCCTAACAACGTTACTTAATCTCATCCTGCACAATGCAGATGGCAGCATGTTTCATGACAGAAAGAGATTGAAAGCCTCCGCTTAGCCTTCCCATTAACAGCTGAGAGTCTTGATCTCTCCTGCAGCCTGAATGAGCAACAAACATATTGTAGGAAATGGTTTCCTTAAAAAAAAATCAAATCAAGCTTTATTGTCAAAATGCTGTGCATACAATCGTAATGCAACAAAATGAAAGAGTGTTTCTCTATGGTCAACATAAAAAAATTTAAACTCACAAATGTATAAACTCAGAAAAATAAAAAAACATTTTAAGAAGTATAAACACACATGCACGTCCTGTAACACCCCCAGATAACAGATAAACTCCAGATGTATCTCTACAATTAATAAAATCATATTAGTGTGGTGATGAATTATAAAAAATAGAACTGAAACACTGCCAGAGACACTTGGGTGTATAGTACCTCTTATTCAGCAGTTCAGCATTCTAACAGCAAGTGGGAGGAAGCTGTTGACCAGCTGGAGGTTCTGCCTTTTATACTGCGTTATCATTGGCAGGATGGTGGCATTTCAATGAATTTATATAAAATAAAATAAATAACAGAAGATAAGTAGAAACAAACAAAATCACAAATGTGCTTGAAGAAATGCCTTGGGTACTAAATTATATTTTTTAGAGAATATAACAATGAACAGCAATACAAATTTCTCCTGGCACAATTAGTACACCAACAATAACCCCGTAATCTCTAATTTTTCTTTTGAAAGGTTCAGAAAAGGCTGCCACATTTCACAAAACCTAGTAGGACTACCGTTGAGTGTGCCTAATTTATTCTGTTTTCATGAATTATGAAATATCCTTCATCCACTTTCAGTGAGATGCAGGTACTTTGTTCTTCGAGTTTATTAAAATTAGCCTGCAAGCAAATAGTTTGCTTCTTGTTACTTACTTTTTGTTTCTACTTTCATGTGTGTCCGCTCAGTAATTGCAGTGAATGACATGAAGTGGCAGACATCTGGGATGTTTCGGCCGTTTGTTGAGGTCTCCATGCTGGGTCCCTTTTTGGCCGATAAGAAGCGCAAGTTCACCACAAAATCTAAGAACAACAGCTGGACAGCAAAGTTCAACGAGACCTTCCAGTTGTAAGTTAGAAATCAGAAGCTCCTCCATGCACTTGCATTAATGGATGCATCACGTTAGTTTTTGACTATTCATTTCTCCTTCTGCTTTGCAGTGTCCTGGGTAAGGAGTCCCCAGACTGCTACGAGCTCCAGGCAACAGTGAAGGATTACTGCTTCGGCCGGGCGGACCGACTGGTCGGCGTGGCTGTGGTCCAGCTGAGAGACGTGGCCGACAGAAAAAGCTGCGTGTGCTGGTGTCCTCTTGGCCCGCGCATCCAAACCGATGAGACGGGCTTGACGGTGATGCGCATCCTGGCCCAGCGGCCGGCTGACGAGGTGGCCAAGGAGTTCGTGAAGCTGAAGTCTGAAACTCGCCCTGCAGAGGAGGGCAGATGAGAAGAGGTTCTGACTCAGGGCTGAATGTTCCTAAAATGGGGAAAATGTTGATGACCAAAGTCATCTTTATCCTCAGTTAATAGACTCCCCATGTGAGTTACTGATTGTATATGGCACCGAGGAGAAATACAGCTTACTGCTTATGAAATATAAATTAAAGGTGTGTTTTGGAAGATGATGTTTCAAAATGTTAGACAGTTGATCTGGATAAAATCAATCTGGCTAAAATCAATCTTAAAATCCTTCTACAAATAATGGATTTGTGTCCCCTAGCAGTAGGAGCTAATTACAAAGAATGCTTGTAAGGGGAAAATTACCTGAACAGCAGGTCTGTTTATGAAAAGGTAACTTTGACTACTTGAGGCCTTAAGACTCCTCATAAAAATCTTTTGTGCCATCAGTAACACCATTTATTTTGGCTCTCAACTCTAGAGGAGGGAATCATAGAAACTCATCTTAAATTGGTCTTCAAATTTAGTAGCGGATGACTTCTTTCCCCTACTGGGCTTGATTTTATGTGAATCCGACCTTTTACAACTTAGAAGCACCAATCAACATTCGTAGCACCAGATGTGTCTTAAGGAAAGCAGATTTTTTAATTCAGTTTCCAGGACCGAAGCATATCCCAAAAAGAAGTGAGTCATCTCTAATTGTTATTGCTTTTAAACATTGAATCGCTGGTGATTGATGGTGCAAAATGACATGGAAATATAATGTTGTAGCAAGTTCTTAAAGCCTTAAACAGAGACTTTTAGCTGCTTGGTTCAGTTTTTAATCGGTTGATCAGGAAACTGGTATCTATTTTATTTAGAAACAAAGCTGTGTTGACCCACCATTGACTGAGACCTTCAATTTTAGCTTCTCCTCTTTTTTTTTTTAACAGTTACGCCAGAATCAAAACAACCAAACTTACCCGAAGACGTGAATCAGATATTCTTTTTACTACATTTATAGTTTTTACAAGCTGAATAAGAACAATTCAGGTGCCGCAACTTTGCCATGCATTCATGCAGTCTTGCTCGTTGCAAACATTTTCCAGTACCTGCAGCAACCTGCAGCATTGACCAAACCGACTGAGGTACATCAGCTAGTTCTGCGATCTTGTGTGCTGACTATGTGCCAAGGAAGGCAAGTGTTCAGCGAGTCACATACTTTGTGCTTTAGGTTGCTTTCAGAGACAAATGTGGCCTTTCTAGAAATCCCATATTTTGATGCTGGTTTTCCAAAACCCACCTATCGACAACCTTTATTAAACTGAACAAACAGCCTGCTGTGAGTTGAAGACCAAGGTGGGATCTTGTGCATCGGCCACATCTGGAGTGACAGCTGAACACTTGCACTCTGCTTAGAACAAAATTGTAAAAATATAAAAGGCTATGACTAGAGCATGTATTTATTGTACACAGAATCTACTAGATTTGTGATTTTTTTTTTTTATGTATGTACTGTGAAATTGAGTAACTGTAATTATAAATATCCTAATGTGACATATGTTGAATATACTTGTAACAACATTTTGTACATAAAATATTTATGAATCAGAACATTGAGGCTCAGCCCTTTGTTTTTTGTTTGGACATTAGATATTATTTGAATTTAGTCAACAATCTAAACACCACAGGTTTAGCTAACGTAATATTTCACTGCACATTTTATTATTCTGTCTGTAATCCTGTTGTTATCATAAAGCTTGCTGACATTTCCCTACGTAGTCTACCTCAGTATTTCCTCGACCCTTTTTCCTTTATTATGACCTGTGAGTAAAGAGATATTTTCAGAATTGTTAACACTTGTTGAACTTACAAATTACATTCTGTAATTTACAGGTTAACTGTGGTTCATTATAAATGTCTGTCTTATCGTTCTTTAATAAGAAAGTAACAAGCCAAACTCTACAGTACAGTCTGTACTTGCAAAAATGTTCTCATGTAGTGTAATAGGTTCACGTTTTATTTTTTTTAAACAATTATCTGAGGTGGACTGTCTTTTATGTTGTAAAATTACAGATCTGAGGAAACTAACCCGTAGCTACTACGAAAGTTGCCTGTAAATTCTAGGTAAGTTCCAAGAAAGTAACTTGTAAGTTCCAGTCAAATTCAAAATAAGGTGTAAATTATTAACTAATAATCGTCAACTAATTTAGTAATGGAGTAATCATTAACTGACCCTAAAACTCGCCATTTCCTCAAAGAACAACCCACTCAGAGCAGTAATTAGGCCAAAATGGAATGAAAATATATACATTTTGCATTTAAGATGAAAAACCTTTTTCTGTAAATATGCTCTATCCAGAACTCCTCAAGTGGCGTAGTTGTTGGTTCAGATTCTGTAAATAATCTTCTATAAAGCACCTTTTGCTATCCGATTATTAAACGATTGTTTGAAAAAATAATCCACAGATTAATCCATTATCAAACTGCAGCCCTATTTGAAAGTTACTAGTAAATTTCTAAAAAAGTTAGTTTTAGTAAAGAAGCCTATAGGTTCCAGGAACCTAACCTGTCAATCGCATAAAGTAACCTGTCAGTTATTTCAAGGTAACTGAAAATGGTGAAAGTAATTTGTAAATTCTGAGTAAATTCCAAAATGTAGCCTGTAAGTTCCAGGATAGTATCTATTAAGTTTTAGGAAAATAAACTAAGTTCCAGGTAAAAATAAACTAAGTACCTGTAAGTACAAGAAAGGAACCTGTGCATTTTAGGACATCAACCTGTCAGTTTTGTACCAAAAAAAAGAATCAGTTCTGTGAAAGTAACTTGTAAGTTCTGCAAAGTCACAGGAAAGTAAGCAGAGTTATGCAAGTTTCAGTTTATCATCTAATACTCCTTCGTAATTATGTTTCCCCCATTTTAACAGGTTGTTTACCTAACACAGTCATGATTTAAATTAAGAGGGCCATAGCTATGGTTTTGACTCCCTCCCAGTTAAGATTTGCACCCTCATAAAACATGTTTAAAAAAATAGAAAAAAAATCTTTGGGGTAAATAATTTTTTTTAGACATCTTGAACAAAACTATACATTTTGGAAATATGAATTACTTTTAGCAAAGAGAAATCTTTTATTGTGATTTCTGACATTGCCAAAATGGTGATGGTATTTAAGATATTTTATCCCCAGCATATACAAATTATATCTGTAAATAAAGTCACCCAATGATTGTCCATCCAAGGTAATTATAGTTTCTGGGTGAAAATAAATCATCAGAAAATGTATGAATTTTTGCCTATTTTAAGTAAAGAGCATATATTTAAAACTGAATGCTTTTGATTAAATTAGGGCTTCACAATATAGGAGAATCTTGCGATAGTGAAAACATTGGTAAATATTGTGATGACAATACCGTTTGTGATATATGCCTATTGTCAGCATTTTAGGCAATGCCAATTGTGTCTGATGTGAGCATCTCCTGCTGTGAGATTCTGTCTAACTGGCTGAATATTACATTAACATGTAAAGTTCATAGCTTTTAAAATATTTTATTAGCCAGCAATTATTGCACTCCAAACTGCCCTTTGCAACTTGACTATCGCACACACTGATGTGATGACATTTTTGTGATATATTGTGCAGTCTTGGATTGTAGCCTGAATCCAGTTACATTTAGTTAGATTGTAATACAGCCTACACACAAAATATTTAACTGAATGAAAAAGGGACGTTGGAGAACCATTATTTTGCGTCTTAAGCAGAAATAATGTGGAAAATTTAGCATTTTGTCAACAGTAACCCAAGATCAGGTGTTTCACCAGATTCGTGAGTGTCAGTTTTTGTGCCACCAGAGGGCGCTGTTAATACGCTGGACTGAAATACAGAGATGTTTGCATTTTTTCAGAGCAATTATCAAAAACTGTCACAATTTTTGTCATGACCAAGAAAATTACAAATACAGACTTGTTAATAAATATAAGGCTACTAGTAGTTTTTAATTTACTTATCTGCCCAAAAAATAAGTAAATAAAATATTTAGATACTAGTATGGTGGCATTTTTGTTAGCTGCATGAATTGTAATAATTTTTTATGTATTCTGAAATGTCAGAAAAGCCACCTTTATTGAATTAAACAATTTTTCTTGAATTTGTATTGTAGATATTTTCTGATAACAATACATGAGCATCTTTGTTTTAGTCCAACTCTGCAGTCACATAATCGGACAGTCACAGAATCTGGTGTAATACTTCCTTAAGTATAATAATAACAATAATAATAATCATCATCTTTATTGGTCATTGCACATGTACATTACAACGAAATTTGTCCTCTGCATTTAACCCATCCCTTATAGGGGAGCAGTGGGCTGCCATTGTGCAGCGCCCGGGGAATGGGTAGAGGAAATGATTAAGACCTTCAAATTGCAATATTATTACATATTTATGCTGATTTGCAGAGCCAATTGACCTGAATCCTGACGTTAAGAATGCAGCAGGGGAAAGCGAATACGCAGGTCAGAAAATCAGATAATAAAACAGACACTTTTTAAATTTTTTATCAACAGTCTGTATCTAAATGGTTATTGCTAGAAAGGACAGAAAAAATACTTTCCAATGACAGGGTGATTGTGACCAGTTTTGAACCCTGTGAGATTTGTTTTGGTCCTATTTTAAAAGCAAACTGTCATTACAATAGGTAATGCATATGAAAATTACATCTTATGGTATGCTTCTATCAGGGGTTTGAAAGATAAATAATAGCATGTGGTGCTTTCCAGCTAAGACATGCATCATTTTCCAGATAAATTTATAGTTTGGGACACCAAAATAAAACCAAACTTTGCTGATTTTATATTAGATTTTTTAAATATTTTTAAATCATATACGTTCTATATGAAGTTGGATAATGCACTAATTGGAGTCAAACTTAACTTTCTCTACGTACAATGAATATTTCCATTGTACGTAGATTCTCAATGAAGGCACCAAACAGTGAATGAACACATATGCAATTATGTAGCAAAGCAAAAATTGTAAAATAACTTTAGATATGTTGTATTTTAGAAAGTAGCAGCCCTGTGCTGTATTGGACTTTTGACGAAAATTCAATGTGGAAGAGTCACCCCCTCCTCTGCTCCATCCAATGACTCCACCATTCGCTCCCGCTCCAGCCAATCAGCATCGAGTCCGCATTTTCTCTTTAGCCAATCACCGTCCAAGGCTCCGTTTTAAAGATCTTCACTCACGGACTTCCTCGCTCTTCAAGCTGAGTTGTGACCCTCCTTCTCCCCATCTCCACCATCTGGCTTCCTAGCTCCTCCCGATTTCCCTACCTCCTCAGGCCTCCACTCCACCACCAGTTGGATCCCGGGGGGAAGACCGCTCTAATTCTAATCATAAGTTGTTCATTCAAGCTCACGTCATTCTCAGCGTTCGTGCCTTCCTCCGGAATCCGAGCGCCAAAGAAATAAATATCTGTAAATAAACATCTCTAATCGCCACCCATGTGTTTTCTAATTGTGAGTCTTACAGGATTGTTTGACTGAAATATTAACCATTGGCATTCTCTGGAAAACCATTTCAGGTGACCATCTTATGAAGCTCTTGGAGAGAAGGCCAAGAGTTTTAGCCCTGGTCAAACTGGTCAATGTTTGAATACTGGTCCTATTGTAGAACCTTCTTTTCCTCATATACTACAAAGGATTTTATAATGAATATAGCTGGAATCCTATAGAGCAGTATGAATTTACTTAATATCAAAATCCCAAATAACTACCTGTTGAAGCCCTTAAACCACTAGGCACACAGACTTCTTCATTGTCTGGTCTTTGCGGTTTCTCAGTTTTCTTTGTGTTAATTTTAAGGCTACACTAATGATTATTTTGCCAGTTGATTAATCTGTTAATCCAGGTGATCAAATATTTATCACATGCAATAAAATGCAAATTAATTACTTAAAAAAAGATCACAAAATGTGTTTTTCTGGATTTTTATTTTAGATTTGCAGTTCACCCGCAGTTGAAGAGTACCTATGATAAAAATTTAGAGACTTCTACATGCTTTGCAAGTGGGAAAACCTGCAAAATTGGCAGTGTATCAAATACTTGTTCTCCCCACTGCAGATCTTGTAAAATCTTTAATTCTATTATCAGAATCTAATTGGTAAATTCTCCCTTTTTGTCACAAAAAATCTGATTTATTACAATTCCAATAGATGTGAGACAGTACCTTAGCAAATTACAGGAAGGATTACAAGACTGCTGGGCAAGCATTTTATCATCGGGACAGTGGAAGTGTGGTGACAGAAAAAGACAAAAAATATTCAGTTTCTTTTCAGGAATGATTTGCAACAACTTTAAAACATCTAAAGTTGGTATTTTTTTTATTTCGGTACTAATGAACCATCCGGTATTAACATCTGAAACCTAACTTCAAACAAAACCAGCACAATAAAAAGCAGACAGTTACACACTGACAATTAATCTCCAAAAGCAAGTATATGGGTAAACCCATATATTGGAAGAGTTTGGAATAAATAAAAAAATTATTATAGTGCAAGAAAAAAAGGGGACTTTATTCTGACCCCAGTCTACATTCAGCAGTTATTTGTTGACATAAACATTGAGAAACAAGAGTCCATTAAATCTGAAAAGAAATGACATTAATGTATAATACTGCTGATTCAAAATAAAAATATATCAGCGTTAACATTGCATAAATAAGAGATTGTTTTTATCATCACATATTGATTATATTCAGTATTTTTAGAAATGTTTGTGAAGCTGTATTAGTTACATGTCAAGAAGAGAAAGATGTGCCTTTGACTTGGGCACCAGGAATGAAGAATCATTGAGAATAAATCAGCATGTACCTGTGAGTTTATGTTCACCATAGAAACATTATCATTTTGTCTGCTACATAATTATAGAAACAACAGCAAGATGGTTACAGGCATGTTTACAACAGGACAGCATTCATTTAAGGATCATCCAAACCAAGATGTAAACTTGCCATTGAAAATGACAAATCATAAACCTTTGTACACATCTTGATAAATGCTAGCACTCATTTTGTGTCACTGCATGAAATCAAAACAGTTCACAATAAAAAAAATATTGGAAGAAAAATATTTACCTTATACAAAAAAATGAATTGGCGCTATATAAATAAAACTGAATGGAATTTAATTGAAAACATATTTACTGAGTTTTTCATTTATAAATAAAATGTATGTTTATATAAATAAATGTATGTTTATATTCACTTATACATCAAGTCCAATAAGCCATCGATTGAATCAACCTGTTGAATTTAAACCAGTTGACTACTGAAACTTCAAAATAAATTCAAATGTCTCATCAAATAGACAATTAATAGAGGCCAACTAAGATGATTAAAGTATCGTTGAATATTCAGATAGTTATTTGTCGAATATATTTTATAGTTTATATAAAACCCGTCTATAAATGCAGTAAATATGACATCAGGAAATTTATAAACCTAACAGACACTAATTAAGTGCCACCTGCCGGTGCCCTGCCCGTTTTAAATCTAAACATTTTATTACTAAGGAGAAGCTATTCATTTTTTTAATTTGCATTCTTGAAACAAGCCCACTTAATTTCAAATTTTTGGTATGTTCTTTTATGAACATACCCTTTAATAATCAAAACCTTAACCCCAAGAGCGTCAGTCTCTGCTCCGCCACGGTATGAACTTTCCCATAATTACACACCCTTTATTGTAAATGAGAGTGTTCACACTGCCTCCGCAGGGCGGGGCGCAGGGCGGTGGTGTGCACACAGCCATTCGGTAAAATTCAACCTGATTCTATTTTTGCCGGATACCAGAGCCAAGTCGGAGTCAATCTACACAGATCACACTACACCACCTGGAAGCTAAACATGACCAACATCCGTATTTTCAAAATAATTCACTTAAGACACTAGATTTTCTTAAAGGCCTCGCTATATTAATAAATGTCCGCGTATGTTCATTAACATGTATATGTCCATATTAGCAGTGAACTTAGGTAATGAAAACCTAACAAATAAACATTAAATGCACCAAAATAAGCAAATTAAATAGCTTATCTGTACTCAGTGTACTCACCTACCGAAGAACAAAACTTGAGAAAATGTCAGAATGCTAAAAAAAAAAAAAAACAGCAGTTTTAACTGTTTTAATTTCCACAGAATGAGTCGTTATTTCCGCATTTATCACTTGCTTTTCTTGTGCGACCTAAAGAACCTCTGGGATTCTTAGTGGAGCATTCCAATGTAAATCAGGACTGGAATGAATGGCGGTGAAGGTCGGAGCGGTGCAGAGAAAACGATGCGTAAATTTGGGGTAATGTTTGACATATGGCTTGTTAAAAAACGTTCAAATTTGTCAAAAAATTTACTTTTTGATTAAACTGAAAGTTGCAAATTGACATATTCTTTCCATATATATAGACCAATTAGTCAGAACCTCCTCATAGCAAGAATAGTTTGATTTCTTTTTAAAAGGACACATTTTTCAGTTTTAAATAGGAGAAAACAAACCTAGAATTTGACTTATTTTATTTTTTGGTTGTACAAAACGCTTAAAGCGTGACTTATGTGTAATGTTACAACCCAACTAATAACTATAAATTAGTGAGCAGTGCGGTCCTGTTTACATCAAGTATGTCAGGCTGTGCTTCTTATTAGCGGCTAAACATCCCTAAACCTATCTAACATCACAGTCGTGACTGTTCGTCTTCTGCTTGTACGTTGTTGCTGGATCTCCCGTTGGTCCCGTTGGTCAGGGCTTCCCGTTGCGACTGTAACTGGTCAGAGAGCAGGACCTCAACAGTATAACTGACTCGTTTGGCCTGGAAGATGCTGTACGTGTTGTCAAATCTCAGCACATCTGTGTTCAACAGTAAGTGAAGCATTTTAAAGCTTGGACTTTATGCTGTGTTGACTTTAGATAATCAGACAGACTACTCACAGACTCCTGGATGCTCACAGGTCAGCGATCCATCCTCAGGCACTAAGTGAGCATTGTATCGCTGGCTGGGAATGACTTCCTGCATTTCAGATGCCTTCTTCCACTCACCCTTTTTCGTCTTTAGAAACACCCCAAAACCAATGTCTGCACCCTCACAGGCAAACTGCCACCTTAAAGAATCACAGATTACAAACATTTCTAGAGATTGCATAATTAAGTCATCTTTTACTTTTATAGTTCCCAATATTAGGACACCTACTGGATGTATGCCCACACAAAATAATGTGTCAGCAATTGTGATGCTCAGAGGCAATTACCTACAAAACTAGGTAACAGAACTATACCTCCTACAACAAAATTTCAGATTCTTTAATGTTGGTTGATCATTACTGATTTGCAAACAGGGAATTACACACACAAACAGTGGTGTTTCGTCGAACCTCAAGTGTCTGTGCTTGTTTTCTTTCTCAAGGAGTAATTTTATAAGCACCATTTAGGCAATACTGAAAACCAGGTATTAAAAAAATAGAACCAGTACCACCTAAATACTGTCATTAAAACAGTGCTTTGGATTCTAAATCAGACGTGTGCAGCTAAATAGACGCCATGTAGTTATGTTTGGGAAAGGTAAGGGAAGTTTGTATAACACTATACATACACAAGGTAATTCATGTACTTTAAGGCAAAATAAAAGAACAGAGGTAAAGAAAGTCGTATTGAAATTTGTCAAAGGAATAATGGCAACATTTTAAACAAAACTTTAACAAATAGCTAAAACATGATAAAAATAACCTGATAAAGTAATGTTTGATCTATATTTGAAAGCTGAAGTAAACAGTAATGTTTTTAGTCCTGATGTAAACGAGCCAACAGTTTCTTCACATCGCAGGTTTCCAGACAGTTGATTTGAGTTGAGTTGATTTGAGTTGAGGAGGATTGAAACTAAATGCTGCTCCCCCTGTTTAGTCCTCGTCTTGGAGTGATTCTATCTCGGATGACCTGAAGGGACTACCTGACAAGCAGCTCAGAAAGACCATTCAGCATTTTACAAACTGGGAGCCAGTGTAGAGATTCAAGGACTGGCATGATGTCACACTTTCCTGTTGTTGATCAGGAGTATGGCAGCCTTTGGGATGAGCTGCAGCAGGACTGTGTCCTGAAGAATATATTTCCTGTAGGTTTATCTGCTGCCATTCTGGCTATGTTACTGTGTATAACTGTGGTATTTTTTCTGTAGTAACACCCCCTGTTCAAGAGGGGGACTGCAGAGTGTAGTTTCTTAAAGACGTGTTGCAGCAGCAGCTCTGCTATGTGAAAGCCATAACTCACTTGCACCATGACCAATGCTGATGTACATTTTGGCATTATAATTTTTTTTTCCGATAATAAAACGATTTCATCATCTTAAATGACAAGTTGTAAAATATTTTATCTAATCTATTGACCATTGGAATCTTTCATAATAACATAGCCTTCTGCACAGACTGAAGAGGAGAAATAAAAAAAAAACCTTAGGCAGTCTCTTGCGATAAAAAATATTGCAGTGGAAGGGGAACGTCACACCATGGAAGTAAAGGCAGAAGCAGAGCTGACTGGACAAAGAGTGGGGGCTAACTATTTCCACAGATGAATAGCAAGTTTATATTTCTGATTGATCAAATGTGTGGAATGCAGTTTGAGTGATACAGCTCGGGACCCAAGCCTACATAAGTCTTGTTGCCAAATAGTTCAGTTAAGGAAATAGTGGTTCCACATTTTATATACAACATACGTTTGCTTTCTTAGTTTGTATCAAAGAAAGGAGATGAAAGAATATGTGTGTTGCAGGTAAACGAATGGTTAATGTTAAATTCAGGCTTACTTGTCCCATTGGTATACTGACCGGAGAACGCAGCCCGGGAACAAGATCTCATAGTCCAGTTGTTGGGAAGAACCTCGATTGACAGTCATACAGTATTCATAATCCACTTTGACATGGTCCCGCACATAGTAGGAAGAGGGCACTGGTCCAACATGATTTATCTGCATAAGAATCATAAAAAGTCAAAATACAGGTAATGAAAACTTGGATGTTGAAGGTTAGAAGAAATCGAGGCAAAGGAGGCTTGACTTACGGTTTCGTTATGTCTATGACTGCTTGAATTCATTGTACTCTTGTACCGAACCAACTTATTTAGACATTCAGCAGCATGTCACATGAAGAATAAAAGGGTTCTCTTTTTCCCACATTTTCCCTTTTATTTACACAAACTCAAACCAATAAAATCAGTATACTGTAATACAATACATTAAACACAACTAAAACAACAGGCCTTTGTTTCCTGATGTGACCATAAATCTAGGAATAAAGGTGGCACTGCAAATGAACCATAATCTAGACAATCTAGACAGAAAAAGAAATAAATAGAAGCAATATAAAAACAGACAATAGAAAGCAAGCAGTAGGAATCTTCCAGTGAAGGTTTTTTAGCTTTAAAACTCTTTCATTACATAAGTTGTGCACAACTAAACCCAACTGAGAAAAATAATTGAAACATAAAAAAACCTTACAAAATGCACAAGGCTCAACATTTTTCAAGTTTTTCAAATAATGTGATTTCTTGTATGCAATGTCTAACTGTGATCAGAAGTTCAAACATAATTACAAGGGGAAAGAGGTTAATGGGTGCACTATTTTGCACCGTTACCCACACTGGTTCATTGTATCCTCATCCATTTACGAATCTGCTAGGAAACATTAAAAAATTTTATATTCTTTAAAATAAATATTTATTTTCTTTACCAAATCTTTACTGTGGTAGGGATTTAGCTGACAAAATTTTCCAATTTCAAAATTTGTTTGTGGTTTCTATGCATCTTAAATTAGCAAAAGGGTTACTCTAGAATAATTCCTTGCTAATCTTTAAACCCATCAGGTGTTTTATTACTATTGCAAATAAAAGGTACAATATCCAGCCAGACACAAATATATCAACGTTTGTCAGTTTTACTTCAGTCTATAGTGCACCAATTCAATTCAATTCAGTTTATTTAGCGCCAATTCACAACACATGTCGTCTCAAGGCAACCAACTTTATATAAGATTAGCACTTTGATTCCTGCGCATGATCTCTGCAGTTTACAGTTTCTGTTTAGTCCCCTTACCTAAATGAAGCAAAAGCACAAAGACATATTTAAAACTGAAAGTAGTCTGTGAAAAAGGCGCCTATGCACTCTAAAATGTTTTGTATAATTAAAGTGTATTTAACAGACCGAAATGTTAAGCTTAACTCTTGTGACACATCATGTTTTCTGATAAATGTACACCTAGTGCGGTAAGCTGCAATCAAACTCCACATGAATCTAGATATGGACACACAACATATGATCTGTTATCATGTAAGAACAATGTGAACAGATGTCAGGTCCCAAACGAACCAAAATATCACGGTACAATGTGAAGGACACAGCAAGCTAACTAGAGGAGAAGTTAAATCAAACAGGAAAAAGCCCAAAACACTTTGAGGCCGAGTTAATTCCAAGAATCTTGCACGCTGTCAAAATGAATTTGCCTCCTTGTGTTCCTCATCTGTCCTGGGCCCAGTTTCTTATCTGAAGAAACAGTGACAAACACGGGTCAGTTTTCTAATCGTCTCCTGGAGCCAGACTCCTACAGCAGCTTCTATTGGGTTGGGACTACATTAGGCATGGGCCAGTTCCAGTTATCAACTTATACCAAGGTTTTAAAAAGTTACAGTTGAAAAGTTTGAAAACCAATTCATTTGACAACAAGCCTGCAGTGTGAACGCACACAGAGGCACAGGTGATGCCACAGACTGCAGCAAGTAGTTTCTTCACATATGCAGTGGTTCTGAGATCAGGAGATTATAGAAAGATGAATTAACCAACCAGCCAGCATGTTACACTAGACAAAGTAAATCATTTACCTCCTGAATGTAAAGGAAACTGCATCCGGCCTTCAATTTAAGGCCTACATAGGAGTAACACAGCAGTGGACCTCCTCCACCTGCTGCTGTACACTGCCTCTCAGCTGGCTTAGAGAGGGCTACTGCATTTCCTTATAAGAAAGGCAAAATTGGGTGTTTGGAAATATTTCCATTGACAAAAAACACGACGATTGTGGTTTGTAAGCTAAAAGAGCGCCACCTATCACTCAGGTTAAGGCAACACGGTTATAAACCTAAAATTGGAAACTCAAATCGTCAGGCTTGCTACCTGAGCAAAACACCAAGCTAATTAAAACAGACAAAATCAGTTTGTGTAACTATACAAAGAGCAGAAAAGCAAAAGTTATTAGATCATGTGATATATTTTTCTTTTGCATTTCTGAGTGAATAACATGACTCCGTGGTATTTTTACTTAGGGTTATCATTTCTTGAGATACTCATACCGGCCCATGCCTATACTGCATTAACTAAAAAAAATCTCTCATCTGACTGGGGGAGTTATATTGATTGCTTTCGCTATTTTAGCACAGCAAGGTGGGACAGCGTGGCATGAAGCCATATTGAATGGTCCTGGCAAAGAGCAGTCAAGAATAGCTTTTACTTTGCCTTTAATCAATTGTTCTTTCATGTGCAACAAGATCAGATTAAACATTATCCAAACATCAAAACATTTAGTGTTCCATAGAAAATCCAATGAGATTTATATTATTTCCCTGGATGGGATATTCAAATTCAAATTCAAAAATACTTTATTCCTCCCAAAAGGGAAATTAAATATGACTTTATTCCTGTGTAGGAAAATTATTTCTTTGTTCTAGCTACTTGGTCAGGACAGGTAAATCTGGCGGTTAAAGACCTTGGCATAGCAAAATATTTGCAAGTAAAATGTACACTTACAATATTCTATATGCACCGTGCATATTAGCCAGGCAGTGTTTCAATAAAGCAAAGCTGCAAGCTGCTATAAACTATCTGAGCAAAATATGAAAATAGCGCAAGATGAGAAGAGAAGCAGTTCCAAAGCAGCCATACTGTTAACTATGTCTATATCTACTTTCTTTCAGGTCATTTTTTCATCTTTTTAGATCTACAGCAGGGATGAATGGCTGTATTTGGAATCAGACTCTTATCCAGTAACAACATATTTGAGAAACAACCGTTTCTCCTGGTTGATAGGCAACATTTGATATATTCTTGACACATACTACTGTTTTAATTTGTTTGATAGCTTCGTTAAATTAATGTTTAACTAGGAAACCTTTTGTAAATGTTCAGAGTTGGCATCAGCTTCTCTCGGGGCTCTAGGATAACATTGTTAAAGTCTGTTCTGTACAAACAAGTCAGCGTTCTATATCATTTTCCAAAGAAACTGACACTGTGCTCCAAACCAAATACTAACAACCTACCCAGACTGTAATTATTGCCCCTTTTACACTGGCTTGATTTGGCCCTACTCGACTCCACTCGGCTCACTTTGCGAGCGTTTCCGTTAGTTTTTTTCCGTACCGGTACCTACTTTTTTTGGTCCATGCTCCTGAGCAGGTATGATTGGGACTGAGAAGGGACTACATGTGGTGTGAACAAACTGCTGTCCATGGACCATGAGACCAGGAAAATGAGAACGTGTTCACTGAGGTAGTGCAGGGAAAAGATCATAAAACTGAAGAGCAACTACAATAATATTAAGGACCAGATTTGCCAGAGGGTTATCATATCTTGAAATGGAAATATATTTTTAATATTTACAAATCATAAACCTTGCCTGAATCAAACATAAAATCAGCTGTTCAGACGCATAAACATTTCCCCCAAAACACACAAAACAATATCACCACAAAACAGAGAGTTTGGTTTGGAAATTTATTGATGGTCCTTCAGAGAACCAGCGTCTGCAGGAGGAGGGAGGAGGCAGAGAGCAGCTGCCTGTAATGAGACTGCCTGCATCAGATCAAACGGCAGGAAGACGCCGCTGAATCCCGGAGCAAGAATATCCGACCTAAACCTAACTTCGACGCGGTCAGAAGTTCGAGGTTTTATGCTTTAAAGTCTTTGTCTTCGTTACTGCCATGGTTGAGACAAAAACTTCCTCATAAAGTACAAAATTGCAGCTTCTTCAGGCACACTCTGGAGCTTCACCAGACCAGACAGCACCATCTCTCTTCTCCTCTCCTGCCACAACCCCCTCACATCAGAACCCCTGAGCCTTATCTTATAAGTTCTGGTTGGGATAATTATCCCAGTGGATTATTTTATACAAAAAACAACATATATAAGACATTCTTGCATATACAACAATACAAACAAGACTTGTATTTTGTTTATTTATGTTTTTATTTTCTATTTATTTATTATGTCTATTTTTATCATTTCCCCCAGGTTCCTTTAATATGACAACGTCACACATTAAAGTTAAAAGCAGCACAGCACACTACACTGATGGCCGGAGGCGGAGCTGCCATAACTCCAGCCTTCAGTGGGTCAATGGAAACACAGTTTGTACAGTACTGAGTAGAGCGAAACCGAGTCGAGTGGAACTGCGCCGGATTAAACGAGCCAGTGGAAAAGGGGCATAACAGAGTCCTAAAGCTTCGCTCTAGAATGGTACGGGGTTGCTTCATTGTGTTAAAACCAATTTCTGCTGTTGGAGGCTTGTGGGAGGCTTGTGTTTGATTCACCAGAGAGTGCCTTGAGTGGCCAGTTTGACTAGAAATGTGTCATATATGCTCTGTCCGTTTACCATTTTACGATAGAGTAGCAGATATTTTAGAGTAAAATATTTTACCTTTAAGACTACATCAGTGGCATTTACAGTGCCTTACAAACATATTAATGATGCGCTTGATCTTTTTAACATTTTGTCATGTAATAGCCATGCAGTAAAATATACTTTATGGGGATTTTATGAAATAAACCAACCAAAAGCAGTGAGTAATTGTGAGGTGAAAGATCACGTTATTAGTAAACAGAGTCCAACTGCGTGTAATTTACACTAAGTGAATCTTTCTGTTCTGCGAAGGCATCAGAGGTTTTTCAGAGAATATTAATGAACAAACAGCATCATGCAGACCAAGGAGCACAGCAGACAGATCAGGGATAAGAGTTGTAGAAAAAGGTTAGATTATAAAACAATATCCCAAGCTTTGAACTTCTCACAGAGCTCTGTTCAAATCCAGCATCTGAACATGGAGAGAGAATAGACCAACTGCAGACCTATTAAGACATGGATATCTACCTAAATTGAAAGCTCATGCAAAGAGAGCATTGATCAGAGAAGATGCCTATGGTAACTTTGGAGGAGCTGCAGAGAGTTGCAGCTCAGGTGGGGAGTCTGTTGAAGTACAAATATTAGGTGTGCACACCACATAGCTGTGGCAAGAGTGGCAAGAACTGTTGAACTGTTAAAATACTAAAAATAAACTTTTGGTCTCACAATGTTGTGTGTGGCAGAAATCTAACATCTTGAAAACACCAATGCTGGTGGCAGCATCTTGATGTGGCTATGCTTTTCTTCAACAGGAACAAGAAGCCTGGTCAAAGGTAAATGTAAGGTGGATGGATCTAAATATAAAACACACCTGGAAGAAAACATGTTAAAGGGTCTAATAGACTTGAGACTGGGGAGTAGGATTATCCTCCATCAGGAGAATGACCTTAAACATAAAGCCAG
Organism: Crenichthys baileyi; assembly: GCA_036173005.1. NCBI lineage: Eukaryota > Metazoa > Chordata > Actinopteri > Cyprinodontiformes > Goodeidae > Crenichthys > Crenichthys baileyi. The sequence continues at coordinate 543,434 of JAHHUM010000036.1, forward strand.
GTCTAGAGTAGAACAGTTTAGACCAGAGGTCAGCAACTTTTATAATCCAAAGAGCCATTTCTGCCCTCAGTCCAGCTAAATCAAACTCATTTAGAGCTGCAGATGTTATATGACCATTTAAAAAAAAGGCAACTTACAATTTTTGATATTTACTGAAGAAAATTTGTTGTCATTTTTAAAGAACTACTATTTCATTTCTACGTTTAGGTTTTAAAATAAATAAAAACATAAAACATTTGCAAAAAGAGGATGGAGACATTTTCTTCAATGTGATGTTATTTGTGGAAAATTATGTAAAAAAAACCCTAATGATTAAAATATAAATATATCTAAAAAATATTACTAGTACTTTAGTGTCATTCTCTTGTGGAAAAGCTAAAGAAACAAACTTTTAAACCGCAATTTCCAGCGTGCCTTACGGGACATCGCAACGGAGGCGCAAATCTGGAGAGACAAAAATATTGCAGGCAGACTTTTCCTCCACAGGGCCATTCCCGGAAGAGCTTGAAAGCTGGAATTCTGTCTGATACATGAAGGTCAGAAGATTCATTTACTGATTGAAGACCCCACCGACACCCGGCGCACGTGAAAACCCACAGAGGTTTGTTTCCAAGGAGACGAGTTTTCCTCCTTGTTGATTCAATCGACTGCAACAGTTCCTCATATTTTCCCTGTTTTGGATGGATGAGAAGTTTACCGTTTTTGAGTTGATCACGGACATGTGTCACTCTGGTCCCTCCCCCGATTTCTTCAGACCTACCCATCCTCACGCCGGTGAAGAGAAGTAGTCAACGTCAAAGTAATTTCGTTCCTTTTTTTTTGTTATTATATTGGATAGGTATATTTAGAGGTCTGGGCAAGGTGAGGCATAGTTAAGGTGATTTAGAATCACCAATAGTTAATGAAAAGTATCAACTTGTTGCATGCAATACTGATTAAAGTGTTTTATGCCGAGTTTGATTTGCTGTGCCAGTGTTGTTTGATCGTGGAGCGCGGATGCGAGCAGCAAGGTGCATGTTCCTGTTTTTGTCCGGCTGATCCCAAATCAGCCAGGAGTTGGAAGTTGGACTTTTAAAAGTTTTCCATTCAAAGCAGCTGCGGTCTGGGCCTCGTGGCCTGACCACTCCTTTGTCCCAGTTTTATTACTGGAATTTTTCCACCGATGATGGTGGAAAATGATAAATGTAATTATTAAGGGCTTTGAGCCCATAATCACAACACCAGAGGACATCTCTGACTTCTATTCGTAAGCAATGATTTTTGGAAGAAAAATATTTTTCTGAATTATGATTTTTAATTATAATTTTCGATAAATATTCATTAATCATTAATCCTTATATATTAAAAACATAAGTTGGTTCTTCATCATTTTTAGCTAAAGTTATTAAAAGTCGCTATGAAAGGTCCAAAAGCCACAGGTTGCAGACCCTTTGTTTAAATCAGGGTACATTCATGTGTTAGAATGGGCTAGACCTAAATCAAACTGAGAATATGTGGCTAAATGTGAAAACTGATGTTCCATCCAGTCTGATTGAGCTTAGCATGAGCAAAGATTTCTGTTTCTAGAAGTGCAAAGCTGATAGAGACTACCCGAATGAGCAGTGAATTGCAGTGACATGAAGCTATTAGTACAAACAACACTTTCCAGACCTGCATTTGTAAAAATAAAAGTTGAAAACAATTTATCATTTTTTTCCCACCATCTTCATAATTGTGCACTTTGTGTTGCTCCATCACATTAACACCCATAAAACAAATTGTAGTTTGTGTTTTATACTCTAAATACTTCTTCAAGTCACTCCTTGTCCTTTTTCAACAAGACAATGGAAAACCACTTTCTGCTGCTGGACCGCCCGGCCCATCCAAAAATTTGTTTGCCGGTTTGGCCGCTTCCTGAAAACTTTTTCATTTTTTCTTCTGTTTGCATGTTTGTGTTCAGAGGCATATGGCTCCATTACAAGTTTCACAACTTGTGATGAAAACCAGTTCAATAACTCATCAGATGCATCTATCTAGTTTCTACCTTGTTTCTAGAAGTTATCTGTGTGTGTTCCAGCTTTATTTATGGTCTTACTAGTCTTTGGTTGTTTTTTCTTTTCTTTTATAGCTTGTTGAACTGCGACAGGGCAGAGTACATCGGCTGGCTGAGGTCAAGATAACCTTACTGGAGTTGATGACAGCTGTTTTACTGCAAATGCGATTAAAAATCCTGATATTTTGATCATGATTAGAAAATCCACAAAGTGATATAAAATGTCTGAAAGGCCACAATATGGCATCTGTTGAGGATCTGACTTTTAACTTTTAAAGTCTGTTAGTAAAAGGAAAAGCAGGATTTTGACCAACACTTCTGCTAAAATTAATATAGTTATACCTAAAAAATTATTAAAAGAAAAAAAATAACAGGGAAAAAGTTTGATCATAATGTGCTCAAGGCTCTAAACTAAAAGGCAAACACTGATCCTAGAATCAGTGAACAAAAAATATTTCATATCTTTTTTTTTGGTTGTTCTAGATACTTATCTTCTCCAACTTATCAGCCATGTATTGCATGAAACAATGAGCACCAGCAGGTTTGCTGACTCACCCTGGTCCGACAACGAGGATCTCCATCAGGATCCGTCCGCTTCCCTCCGTAAATGGCCGGCAGCTCCTCTGCATCAATGTACTTCAGTAAAACCTCCTGCCAGTTAGCTGAAAAAACAGGATGACATGCCTTTACAGTTACAGCACAAATTTACTAAACGTATGGGTGCACTTAACATGAACAACCTTTATAGTGTATGAAAAGATGTATAAATATGAGCTGTGAGAAAGATAGGGTGGTATAAGTTTACTGCGCTGACAGGAATAACTGTTGCACATATGAGTATGACACTGTGTCGTGTTCTGATTTATGTAATCTGTTGCACAAGTATAACAGATCAGTATTCTGTTGTGCACAGTCTGACAGTTGCACAAGGTTCTGTGTGGTTGTGCAATTTAACTGCAGCAGTAACTGCAGTTAATTAGAAACGGTCTTAGTTACCACTGTTTTCCAAAACAGGATGGAGTGATGTAGGGCTGCACTATACTAGAAAATGACAAGCCTGATCTCAGTCAGGGTAAAATAACATCTTCCTCTCTCCTGTCTCTGGCATATGTGCCTCAAGCTCTCTTTGTGACTTTTAGCATTTTAGAGCACTATCCTTTGCCAGGTACTGGCATCCACTGCAGTGAGACTGCAACTGCCTAAATGTTGCATTGGCATGCAAAGTGGGAATTCACGACACCTGGAATAGATTAGAAAACGATTATTGCATTTGAAATAGTTGCAATGTTATTATTTAGAACACTGATATTGCTATGATACCATATGTTTAAGATATTGTTCAACTCTGGGGTGATGTGTCCAAATCTCACCCCCCAGGATGTAGATCTTCAGCCGTGTGTTCTCACTCAGAAAGTGCTTGACGAGGTTATAGGCCACAGGAAAGAGCTTGGGAGCTAAAGGAGGAAAAAATATGACAATGTTAAATAATAAGTATGTTGCAGTCAGGAGTTTACATACACTAAATATAGGCATAAATGTCAATAACTGGTTGCAGACGTTAGAATTTATTGTGGATTTTCACTAATACACACAGGGTTAGAATCATACATACAAATTTAAATACACTGCTCAAAAAAATAAAGGGAACACTCGAATAACACATCCTAGATCTGAATGAATGAAATATTCTCATTGAATACTTTGTTCTGTACAAAGTTGAATGTGCAGACAACAAGATCAAACAAAAATCATCCATGGAAATCAAATTTATTAACCAATGGAGGCCTGGATTTGGAGTCACACACAAAATTAAAGTGGAAAAACACACTACAGGCTGATCCAACTTTGATGTAATGTCCTTAAAACAAGTCAAAATGAGGCTCAGTATTGTGTGTGGCGTCCACGTGCCTGTATGACCTCCCTACAACGCCTAGGCATGCTCCTGATGAGACGGAGGATGGTCTCCTGAGGGATCTCCTCCCAGACCTGGACTAAAGCATCCGCCAATTCCTGGAGAGTCTGTGGTGCAACGTGACGTTGATGGATGGAGCGAGACATGATGTCCCAGATGTGCTCAATCGGATTCAGGTCTGGGGAACGGGCGGGCCAGTCCATAGCTTCAATGTCTTCATCTTGCAGGAACTGCTGACACACTCCAGCCACATGAGGTCTTAGCATTGTCCTGCATTAGAGGAACCCAGGGCCAACCGCACCAGCATGTGGTCTCACAAGGGGTCTGAGGATCTCATCTCGGTACCTAATGGCAGTCAGGCTACCTCTGGCGAGCACAGGGAGGGCCGTGCGGCCCTTCAAAGAAATGTCACCCCACACCATTACTGACCCACTGCCAAACCGGTCATGCTGACGGATGTTGCAGGCAGCCGATCGCTCTCCACGGTGTCTCCAGACTCTGTCACGTCTGTCACATGTGCTCAGTGTGAACCTGCTTTCACCTTTGAAGAGCACAGGGCACCAGTGCCGAATTTGCCAATCCTGGTGTTTTCTGGCAAATGCCAAGCGTCCTGCACGGTGTTGGGCTGTGAGCACAACCCCATTTGTGGACGTCGGGCCCTCATACCATCCTCATGGAGTCGGTTTCTAACCGTTTGTGCAGACACATGCACATTTGTGGCCTGCTGGAGGTCATTTTGCAGTGCTCTGGCAGTGCTCCTCTTGTTCCTCCTTGCACAAAGGTGGAGGTAGCGGTCCTGCTGCTGGGTTGTTGCCCTCCTACGGCCTCCTCCAGGTCTCCTGGTGTATTGGCCTGTCTCCTGGTAGCGCCTCCAGGCTCTGGACACTACGCTGACAGACACAGCAAACCTTCTTGCCACAGCTCGCATTGATGTGCCATCCTGGATGAGCTGCACTACCTGAGCCACTTGTGTGGGTTGTAGAGTCCATCTCATGCTACCACGAGTGTGAAAGCACCACCAACATTCAAAAGTGACCAAAACATCAGCCAGAAAGCATAGGTACTGAGAAGTGGTCTGTGGTCCCCACCTGCAGAACCACTCCTTTATTGAGTGTGTCTTGCTAATCGCCAAAGATTTCCCCCTGTTGTCTATTCCATTTGTACAACAGCAGTGAAATTGATTGTCAACCAGTGTTGCTTCCTAAGTGGACAGTTTGATTTCACAGAAGTTTGATGTACTTGGAGTTATATTGTGTTGTTTAAGTGTTCCCTTTATTTTTTTGAGCAGTGTATATTCATACATTCCAAAAAAGGTTAATAAGTGGTGCATTGGTTTTCACAATGTCTATGAAGTTTACAAGGCCTCTGAACGTCTGATTGAGGATCGTTTTCAGGAGGTAGGTTTTCATTCCCAGAAATAAAAAAATATTGTATATATATTTGTATATGTATATATGTTTATTGACACATACTGGATTGAACGCTCAGAACAGAAGCGTCCAAGAATCCCAGTGAAAGTGTCAGAAAGTGACCCTTTCAAAAACAACTACAGTTTCTTTCAGACCTTCATCTAAATAACTTGACTTACATTCAATTTATTTAACTAAGTCAGAATTTTGCCAAAGTCTGAAAAAAGATCCAAACATCCAAAGGAAAAAGGTTAAAATCAAGAACAACCAAGGAACCACCAAGGGTTAAGGGCCATGAACTGGTATTAGCCTAGACACCAGTGTCACTGTTCACAGTAAAACCAGTTTACAGTGTTATGAGTGCCAACAGAAAAACAAGCTCCTGCTCTAAAATAATCTACAATCAACGTCTAAAAGCTAGACAGAAATCTGTAAATGTTAACATCGACTAGACTACTGGAGAAATGTTTTATGATCAGACAAGATTGAGCTTTTTAGGCACAAAGATATCTGGAGAAGTCAATGTGAGGCCAGCTGTAACACATGGTGGTAGTAGCATCATCCTGCGAGGCTCTATTGATACCATTTCATTTTGACTACCAACAAACTTTTCAACTTCACATCAAGTCCACACCTAGACGTTGAAACCTGGAAAGATTTGGGTGGTCCAGTAGGACATTAGACATCTTTTATTACCTTGTCAAATGTCCAACCTTGGCCCAATTGAAAACTTATTAAATAGACTTAAAAACCTGGTCCATGCCAGGAAACCTACTTATTTGATTGACCTCTACCAATTCTTTGAAGACAAGTAGCCAAATATTCAACCAGAATTATGCAAGAAGCTTGTTGATGGCCAAAAAAAGTATGTGGTTAAGGTGAAACTTGATAAGGGACATTTAATCAAAGGTTGGTTGAGGTGTAATATTTGAGCCTTTATGCATTTCTGACTCTTTAGGGAATTGAAGAAAACAATCTGTGCACCAAATACTAGTTTTTAGTAACAATAAGTAAAGCACATTTATATCCATGTTTAGTTTATGTAAAGTGTATTAATCAGAAAACATTAAATAATAGACCCTGTTAATGTCAGATGTTTTTTTTTAAATGTAAAAGCATAAATTGAGCATATTCAATTAGTTTCATCTCTCAGAACATTGTTTATTTTTAAATTTACCCTTAATGACAAACAGCCTCTTCAGGCCCTCTGGATAGTTATCTTCAAACATCTGCAGGATCTGGTGGGACAATGGAGCCGAGATATCAACAAACTGTTCAGTGTGAGAGAGGATAACACAGGATTCGTGTAGCGTTATACCTCTCCATATGTTTCTATTGCAGGTTTCCATAAGTGTTTCAGTCCCAGACCTTCAACATCGTAGATCATCGTGATTGACTCAACATTTCTGCCCAGCTAAAAAACAACACAGGAGAAGAAAAACAAACCCGCATGAATTCAATTCAATTTAATTCAAAAATACTTTATTATTCCCAAAGGGAAATTAAATGTTGTCATAGCTCATTATTAATAATTAAACTGCAATTCAGTATAATCTAGCAAATTGTTCACTATTGAAAAATGTAATTACACAAACTACATTTTTATTATCATCATGTTTACATGTTTGACCAAAAGGGATAATATGGCTTTAATTTTACTTAGACAAGGATACTTCAGAACCTTCTGACAGCAGAACTTTACAGCAGCCTGACTGCAGCCCAGATGTACTGTCAATGGACTGTTCTGTGAGGATAGCTGCATACAAGCCTACATACAGTATTGATATAAAAGTGTATTATATGTGAATTTTTGGATTTACATAATTTGAGTGCCAAAATGATGTGACTATTTGAAACTCCTCAGTCCTTCCTGATAAATCCAAGACCGTAAAATGCTTTTAGATTGGACCCATCCTGTTAAATGTTTTTCCAGGTTTAGCTTTGGAACATTACAGCCATACATATGTCTACCTTCTGGGGTTAATGGTTGTCCACAATATTCCAGAGGGTAGACACTCAGCCAATGCTGGTTCTAGCTGTTTCTAACTAAATACAATTTTCCATCTGCTCCAGCAGCAGGTTTGTGTTATCTGCCAATACCATGTATAGTTCTCTCTAACCAACCATTGTTCCTGGCTCATAAAGATGGGATGTTATCTTTAGGTGGTAATAATTACTCATTCTTACAATCTCGTAGTTATTTATGGTTGACCAATACAACCTGCACTCTCTCCGTATGTAAAGGGCCTTGGAAAGGTATTTATACCTTACACATTTTGTCACGTTACAACCACGAACTTCAATGTACTTTATTATTGAAGTAAAAGGAAAATATAGATCAGAAGGCATGGTTTAAGGTTAGAAAATACTATCCCAAGCCTTGAACGTTTCACAGAACACTGTTCGTCTGAAAGTGGAGTATATGATCGTCCAACTGAACTGAAAGGCCAAGCAGAAGAGCATTTATCAGAGAAGCAGCCAAGAGGTCCATGGTAACTCTGGAGGAGCTGCAAGGAATCCACTAATAAAGTATGGAAGAGTAACTAAAAGAAAATTGAAAGTCATAAGTCCTATTTAAAATATTCCACTTAAAATTTGGATCACATGAAAGAGTGCCAAGATTGTTGAAAGAGACCCAAATAATCCTGTCCTCTAAGATCCAACATACCATGTAGGGGCCACAGCAAACATGTGAAAAAAGTGCTCTGGCAAGATGACACCAAATGCATCTAAAATACTATTTTTGGCTGTTTTTCCATCCATCTTACGCTTATCAAAGAATGGGTCAGAGGGGTAACAGGTCCAGGAGGGAAGCCAAGACATCCTTCTCCCTGGCGACGCCCTACAGCACATTCTGGGGATCCTAAGGCAATCCCAAAACCAAAAGGGATATATAGTCCCACCAGTTTAAGGCGGATCTTCCCTGGGGTCTTCTTTCTCCCGGTGGGATGTGCCCAAGAGGCATCCGGATCAGATGCCTGAAACTCAACACTATCTCTAAGGCTGAGTCCGGCCACCCTACAGAGAAAGCTCACTTTGGAAACTGATCTAAAATACTATTTATTTTCTTCTAAAAACTTCACAGCACCTGAAACACACCATCCCTGCAGTAAAACATGGTGGTGGCAATATATGCTGTAGGGATGCTTTTTTCAGCAGGGACAGGGAAGCTAGTTAGAGTTGATACAAAGTTAAATGGCGCAAGAACCAATCCAATCCTGAAAAAAACTGCCAAAAACGTGAGACTGAGGTAGAGGTTCCTTCTAAACGTGCAAAGCTGGTAGACATACCCCAAAAGGAAAAGCAAAAGGCGGTTCTACAAAGGGTAGACCTAGGACAGCTGTTCGTTCACAAATGCGTGGCACTTTTTAGATTTTTCTCGGTAACAAACAAATTGAAAACCATGTAAAAAATTTTTTTACACATCACAAATATGCACTAATCTGTGTTGATGATCAAATAAAATCCAAATAAAATACTTTGAAGTTTGTGATTAAAACTCTTTTCACACTTAGAGTGGAGCACAAGAGGAATCGGACAAAGTTCCAGGGAAAGAAATCATTTTTAGTGACTAATTTCATTTATTAAAACAGAGCAATTGGTTGAGACAAAAGTGAAAACCTGTAAATCTGTACATTCAGTGAATCTAGCAGTCAGTTATTGTACTTTCAGTCCTTTAAACTAACCATTCTTCCGTTGCCACCAAACCTCTGCCCCAGAACAGAAAATCCATCCTAATGTTTGCAGCCTCGGCACTTACTCTCTCTGACTGGAGGTTGCATTCCTGCTGCAGCATCTCACAGTCTCTGATCTTGGACTTGATGAAGTCCTGCTTGGAGGCAGACAGGAAGAGTCCTTTGGGATCCACAGGTCCAATCACATCGTACCAGATGGGGCTCCCCTCACGGTCATAACCACACATCCCTCCTGAGAGATATTTCTCTATCACCTACAGGGGGAGCCAGTTTTATAAAGTCAATACCTTTTTTTGTATTTTTAAAGTTCAGAACACGGTTTTTCATGTTTCACCTCAGGTGGACGCCAGTCAGTGATTATTGCATCTGCTTTCATGTGTTTCCTGAACTCCAGATGCTGAAAAAGAAGATTTGTTTTTGTTTAGCTTAGATGTAGCATTAGGGTGGAGGATTTTAATGTGTTCTGCATCCTAGTGGAAGGCGATTATCTGTAAATGATGCAACTGTTAATCTTAACCTGCCATATGTGCTTATTTAATTTCTTGTCTGTGTCTTATCTCCCTCAGGTTGCTATGATGACTCAGTCTGCCCTCTGTGAACCTTCAACCCCCCCTGCTCCTCTATTATCTGCAGCCACGCCTGCACTGGTGTCTCACACAGTCTGAGCTGCAGCTAAGTGCACCTCCACACATGCCATTCATTAAACAGAAATCCCATGTGGTTGTACTTAGCTCCTTAGATAATGTGTACTCTTATGCTTTGCTGCAGCTGCAGATTGTTTTATTATGCCTTGACGGGTTAGGTCCGTTACCTTTCGTAGCATGGCCTCAGACTTCTGAACATTGAAGTTTCTCGCTGAAAAAGATAGAGGCAGTCATTAATGTAAGACGATGTCATTGATGTTAAAAGGTCTTAGCATGGGATTCTATAAATTTTGCCATTGCTCTAAAGATAAATTTGTACAAAAAATGGAAAAAAAGGAAAAGCAGTTTAAAGATGTACAAACTAATAAAATCACAATTGATCAGATACCTATTTACAATTTAAATGAGATTACGATAGGAAAAATGTTTCTCCGAATTCCTATGTAGTCTGGAAAAGCATGGAATTTGAATGTAGTGTTTTCCATGTCCTATATACTAAAAAAAGAAAATGAGACATTTGTACTTTAAGACTTTATTCCTTCCATTATCAAATCTTGTAACCTTCCTTCCGTAATACCTTTTCTACTTCCTCATGTCCTTCACTCCGTTTTTACTTCTGTCCATTCATTCTTATGTCCAATCTAACTTCTCTTTCCTTCCATCCTTTCGTTCAATTTCCCCTTTTTCTGTCCTACCATCCCTGTGTCCTATCGCCATTGTTTCTATCCTTCTAGCCTTGTGTCAAATGTTGGCTATATCTGTCCTTCCGTCCTTTCCTCCTCCTATTAGTGTCCTTGCTTCATCTATTTGTGTCCTTCCTTACTTCCTTGCTCTCTTCTGCTACATCAATTAATTCCCTCTTTTCTTCATTTTGTCCAACTTCTATTTGTCTTTCCTCCCTGTGTCTGTCCATCCATCCATCCATCCATCCATCCATCCATCCATCCATCCATCCTCTGGCCTTTGCAGCGTCCATATTTAAAGCCTGCCCACTGTAGAAACCATAAATACATAGTGAGCTATATTATTTTGAAATTAATATAAAGGATTGAGAACTCTGGAAAGTCTGGAATTCTTACATGAAAAATATGTAGGAACCCTGTTGTAAAGTTTTGAAAACCATGAATCATTAACCTTCCACAACAATGAACTACTTTATTAGTCCAAAACATACATCTGAGGTAAGATGCATAGAGAAGAAGACGTCAATACTGGTTCTGATAGAAATGTGTCAGAACACACAATGCATCGTGGTCTGTATGGCTCGGACCAGTCATGGTGCCCATGCTGACCCCTGTCTGCCTCTGAAAGCACCAGGAAAGCGCATGTCAGCATCAGAACTGGACCAAAGAGCAATGTTGGTCTGTTCTGGTGAATCTTGTTTCACATCACATGAATAGCAGTGAATGTGGTTTGCTTAGCTGTGGAACACATGGCAGCAGGATGCACTATGGGAAAGAGGCAAGCTCCTGAAGGCCACATGCTTTATGAAATGTTCTGCTGGACACTCTGGGTCCTGCCATTCATGTGGATGTTACTTTGACACGCACCACCTACTTAGGCATTGTGGTGTAATGATATATCCAGCTAATGAGATGAGACCATTTAAGATACTGGGTTCACACGAACAAGGTAAAAACCCCAGTAAAAGTTTCAGAAATCACAAACTGTGTTTTAAAGAATCTGTTATCGGTAGAATAATTGAGTCCAGGTTTGGCGAGTCAATATATTGACTTTCTATGCTAATGTAATTCTGAGGTGGCCCTAATGGAAGAAAAAAAACACTGAAAATATTAACTTTTATGTTTTTAAAAATTGGAGTAAACCTTTCATACACCTCACTGTTCGTTATAAATAAATATCTGTTCAATAAATTCAGAAAGCTCCACACAACACTGGCACAAAGTTTAGGAAATGAAAGTAGGCCGTCTGGTCTGGTAATCAGCTAGTTATAAAAGCACTTTGAGGACATGCTCATGCTGAACAGAGCAGACAGTTCATTGTCTAATACTCTCTGTAAGGTGATTAACTCTGCAGCTGTCAGTCCGGTAGCGTGGCAGCGCTGTGGCAGAGCTGTGGCAGAGCTGTGGCTGTGACGTGAAAGGAGCAGTTTATTCAGCCAGTGGATTATGTTCACTGTTCCACCTTGGGACATTAACGTCGGTGGCACAGAACCTTTAAAACGTTAAGGCAGGCTGTTAACACGGGTCACTAACGCCACGTCTTTCATTTTAATGATACTACAAGTGTTCACTTCATTGTCAAAAACAGAATGCAGTTATTAAGGAGACATCTGGTTTGTTCTGACATCTTCTAACAGAAATATTAAGGGTTTAATAAGGTTACATAGTTATTAATGTTGATAACAGCTGGCACCAAGTCTTACAGCTTATCTTATAAATACAAAACAACTTGAAGACGACCATAAAGGTCAATGAAAGGCAGACGTCAACATTCGGTGTCGGCTAAATGTGAAGGTTAAAGGCAAAATACACATGTGATCACAAGCTGTGAATAGTAATAATCTTGTGACTGGAAGCAGACAGTGGAGGTGTTCAGAAGAGGAAGCCGTGGTAAAGTTCTGTTTAACAGAACCGCTTCTGCACAACTGGCACAGTTGTCTCCTCCCAGCTGGTATCTATGAAGATGGAGGTTTCCAAAGATAAATGTGTAGTAATAGGCAGCTAAGGACAGAACAAGGTTGGGAAATAATAAGTAGAACACCCTGAAACAATCCATATATTCTGTTTTATTTCTTATGTTAATATCAGAACAGATGCAATGTTTCCTTATTTGTTTTTTTTTTACATCTTTTAAAAAGGACCAAAAGGTAGTCAAACTCTTATAAGAAAAAAAACCGTAAGCCCTTCGACTGGAAAGATACCTGTCTACCTATGTCTATGTCTAAAGTCATAAGCAAAAACACGCTGGGGTGTTACGTATGAGGAGATAGAGAAGTGATCCGGCCTTTACCAGGTCCTGAAATACTTTACATCTTATCTCAAATGTACAAAAACTGTTTCCACCCTTTCATTCTTTTCTTTACAAAGTTCTTTGCTTCATTCAGGTTTGCAGACATTAGTTTCTGCAAAGCTTCCTTAAGATCCTGTCACTGCAAGGCATCCTGCTGATGTCTGGACTTTGACTGGGTCATTGCGACACCTTTCTTTTGTTGCTATTCTGTTGTAGATGTGCTGCTGGGTTTGAGATCATCATCCTGTTGATAACGCAATTTGGGTCAAGCTTCAGTTGTCGGCATAGATTGCGTCACATTTTACTCTAAAATACTTTGGTATAAAGAGAAGTTCATAGTTAACCCAATGGCTTCCTTTTTTGTCAAACAAGCCCGAATCATCCTCCCTACACCACCGTGCTTGACAGTTGCTCTCAGGTGTTTGCGCTGATATGCTTCTTGGTTTTCTCCAACATGGTGTGATACAACCCTTCCAAGCAAGCTATACTTGAACATGTACATCATCTTAACTGAGGCCTGCAGAGGCTGAGATGGAGCTCTTGGCTTCTTGGCGTCTCTTTGAGAATTGCACGCTCCAACCTTGGGGTGAATTTGCTGGGTGGTCCAATTCCTGGAAAGGTAGCTACCTGTCTAAAGTGTGTTTCACTATTACTGTAAATAATCTCTCTCTAAATTTAAAAAGCAGGTGAGCTCTGTCATAAAGAAAACTTTTACCCACCTGGATTCCTAGCTAAGGTCAAAGGCAATCTCTCAAAGATCTGGAATAATCATATCTTCATGGCTGGTGCAGATGTGATTCCTTATACTTATGACCTTAATGGTAAGGTAATTAGGGTGTACTTTGACATTAAAAAAGAAAGTTTTACTTCTGTAAAAAATATTTAGACGTTTAAGGTGGCAAATAACAGCCCTCATTCAACAAGCCGTTCAGGTTTCCAAAGAGAAATGTTATGTCACAGATTTATCTCAGTGCAACGATAGACCTTTCACATCTTTATCCCAAGTCGCACTTTACACCAGGGTCTATTCACTTAGAAGAAAAGTTTCATGTTTCAGCTTTGCTTTAATGGCCAGTTTTCTCCCGCAGTTACACACTCACTGATGGAGGAACACAGTACTAGATGCAGCTCTACAACGATTAGCACTTTGTGTCCTGTAAGTTCAAGATTAACAAGTAGGATTTTAGCACCTCAGATACTTTTTGTGGCCTCGCATGACAAGGCTTAGAAAATCTGAGGTCTTTCTGGCATTTTTCTCAGGTGGGAAGGTGAATATATATGAGTTTGGTAGCAAAAGGCAAACATTTGCCAACACTTACAAAATCAGAAACTGTTTCTGATTTTATTCTGAGAAGATGCAGAGGATTAAACCAACAGTAAAACGTTAGGATTATTGAGCCTACATTGAGAATATGTTAAACAGGAATTTAAAATATTCAAAGTGGACCAGCCCCAGCAGATGACATGGCCATCCATATCATCACTGACGATGGAAACTTCATACTGGAAATCAAGCAGCTTGGATTAGGTGCGTATCCACTCTTCATCCAGACTCTGGGGCCTTGATTTCCAAAAAAAATGCAAAACTTTTATCTGAATAGAGGACGCCGGGCCACTGAGCAACAGTCCAGCCCTTTTTCTCCTTAGCCCGCATAAGACGTCTGCAGTGGTTCAGGAGTGGCTTAGCACAAGAAAAATACAACAGTTGTAGCCCGTGTCCTGGATACGTCTGTGTGGTGGCTCTTGAAACTCTGACTCCAGCTTCAGTCCAATTCCCCAAAACTCTTGAACAAGCTTTGCCATCTTCTGTTCCTCGTGCAATTTTTTTTTTACCATATTTTTTCCTTCCGCTCAACTTTCAATTAATATGCTTGGATAGAGCATTCTGTGAACGAGCCGCTCCTTTAGCAATGACCTTGTTACAGGACAGCTCTCAAGTCAGCAGTCTTTCCCATGACTTTGTAGAACATAGCATGGCCCTATTAAAATCATTTTTATTGGTCTTAATATTTTAATCTTCTGAGAAACTGAAGAGGGGGGCTTGCCTGGTGCACCTTTCATGCACGAACTGCCACCATTTGGCAGTAGAGGCTACCAGGCTTGGTACTGCATGTATATTTTTACCAAATCATGTCACAAACATTTCATTAAGTGCAAGGAAATAATGTAATGCTTAGAAAAGAGTGAAAAACATGCCTCCTTTAAGCTGTTGACTCTGCCAAAATATTGCATCACTAATTGCTATTTGTGTTAATCTTATTTTATGCAACTTCAATGGTAGTTTTTGTTTTACATCCATGCCAGGGTGACAGAACTATAATTGTTTAGAGCATTCATCACAGTAACAGAGCTTCATTGTTCATGTTTGGAGCTGTGACAGTCGGTTTTCCAGAGGGAAAAGCTGGCATTTCATAACTGGCACGGTCATTTAGTGAAGCTTAATTAGGAGAACAAAGCACCCTCAATGCTGCTCTGAGTTCTTGGTAAGAAACAACTTCTCAACATCTTCTAAATCCTGAATATTTAAACCCAGCAGAGCAACAAAAGCAGCAGCACTCCACTCTTAATGGGATTAAGTCTGGATTACACAGATTGTTGTACCTCTGCTGCTACAACTAATAAGGCCTGCTTCAGCTTCCTATTTCCTCCCATACAATCTTAATGCACCCCAGGATAGTTATACTAATTCAGGTACCATTTCACCCTCAAATTCAGCTAAAAGTGAGTCTTCTTCTCAGCTTCTGCAAACTCTTTTCACATGTGTTACATCACATAGTTTCATGTGATAAACTCCTGCAGCTTCTGCTTACAGCCAAAGAGCGAAGACACAGATTTTACCTAGGAGTGCATGGAAATCATTTCCGGAAAGGAAGCAAACATCTACCCACAAAAGGATTTTTGGAGAAGTTTCTGCAGCATCAAGTTTAATTTAACAAAAAAAAAATGCTGTTAACTCACCTCGGAGCCAACGTAACAGGAAGTGGTCATGCTGTGCCGGAAGTTGAGGAAGAATGTCTTGTATCCTCGATCGAAACTAAAAACAGACCAAATCAGATGTGTGTTCAACCCAAACATTACAGATCATTTGGAGGTAGAGTTACTTTTTTACTTCTGCTGCCATGATGGGCTTTTGGTTTCCGGTTTTATCTTCAAACTCTGTTTATTTTGTTGCCTGTAAACATGATTTGGAGCAGCACAAAAGCAGATTTGCCCTAATGGTTTCCAACAAAACTTTTCAGCCTCACCGGCATCACCATGGAAACATATTTCCAGCTACTTTAATTACTTTTATTAGACAATAATTGTCTCACAGTGAGAATATGTAATCATTCCTCCAAACTAAAGTTGAATATATTCCAAAATATTCGGAAAGGAGTTTTTCCCCATCCGTAATTATCCTATATGGATAGTTTTATATGGTTTCTTTCATAAATAAAACAGAATTAAACTTCTTCAATTAGTTGTTTGTGAATTAATCTTTACATTTTAAACTTTATTATTCATTTACAGCCAGGTGATTTTCTAGTTTTCCTTTTTGTTTTTATATTACCTTCTACATAATATCTTTTTAATCTCATCTGATGTATTTTATTTTTGATGGCTCTTTTGGTAAAACAAGTGGGCTGGGTCGTGAAGGTAACAGGTCCAGGAGGAAAACCCAGACATCCTCTTCCCACGTGACATTCTCCAGCCCGTTCTGCATCAGCACAATGTGTTTCCAGGCCCAGAGGGATTTACACTCCCTTGGCAGTTTATTAATAACACCTGTATGATTGTTTAATACAAATAGCCAATCATATGGCAAGAACTTAATGCATTTGGTCCTCTGGACGTAGTGAAGACAAATCGCTGAAGTACAAACTAAACATCAGAATGAAACAGGTTTAAATGACTTTGAATGTGGCGTGGATGTTGGTGCCAAATAGGTTGTTCTGAGTATTTTAGAAACTGCAAATCTACTGGGATTTTCACACACAACCATCTCTCTGGTTTACAGGGAATTGTCCAATAAATAAATAAATAAATATCCAGTGAGAAGCAGTTGTCTGGATGAAAATGCCCTTTTAATGACAGGGGCAAGAGGAGAATAGGCAGACTTGTTTGAGATGTTAGAAAGGCAACAGTAGCTTAAATTATCTATTGTAGCAACCAAGGTAGGCAGAATACCACCTGTGAAAAGGCAACACAACAAACCTTGAGGCAGATGGGCTACTGTAGCAGAAAACCAGTTTAGAACAGGCACTTGAGGCTGCAGTTCTCATAAGCTCACCAGAACTGATTACAAAAAATGCTGCCTGGTCCAGTGAGTCTCAATTTCAGCTGCAACATTCCGATAATACGGTCAGAATTTTGTGTTAGCTTGAAAGCATGGATCCATCCTGCCTTTCATCAGCAGTTCAGACTGGATGTAGTGGTGTAAAAGTGTGTGGGATGTTTTCTACGTACACCTCTGCACACGTTTAAACTCCACAGCCTACCTGACTAGTGTTGCTGACCATGTCCATCCCTTCATGTCCACAGTGTAACCACCTTCTAATGGCTACTTCCAGCAGGATAATGCACCAAATCACCTCAAAGTTGTTTCTTCAACATGACAATGAGTTCACTGTACTGGAACGGGCTCAATAGTCACCAGATCCCAATCCACAGAAGAACCTTAGGGATGTGGTAGAATGGTAGGTTTTCATCATGATGTGCAGCCAAAACAATCTGCAGCAACTGTGTGATGCCATCATGTCAATATGGGTCAAGACCTCTAAGGAATGATTCTGACAACGTGTTGAATCAACGGCAAGTATCAAGGCAGTTCTGAAGTAAAAAGGGGGTCCGACCCCACATTAGCAAAGTGTAGCTAATGAAGTGGTCGGGGAGTGTATAGTCCTTCCTGAGAGTTCTGTCTCTGCCTTTGGGTCTATTGCCAACAAGACATCCTTAGAAAACTCCCAAAGAGGAGGCATCTAGGAGATCCCCTGATAAGATGGCTAAACTCTTGATGTGGAGGAGCAGCAGCTCTACTTCAAACTTCCCCTGAAGATCCTAAATGAAGACCCCACCAACCAAAAGAAGAAACTTATTTCAAGATCTCACTTTATGTTTTACATCACAGTCAGAGATGAAGGTTGGAAATCAGATTTACCTGAGAACCAAGAGCTTCTGTTGCTGACTTCCAGGCTTCTTCTTCTCCAAGAAAGAACAGAATATCACCCTCTAGTCTGCATATATAGCCCATCTATCCACCTGCTCCATTCTGCCATCAAGACCGCTAAACACTCGAACTATTCCATTTGCGGCAGAAACCTATAGGGGGAAGTCCAGTTGTGAAAATCTTTGTATCCTTGAAGTTAGAGGAGGCATCTCTCATCCCGGCAGCTTCATGCCGGGCTATGAACCAATCATTTATACTCAGCTGAAGGACAAAATACCAAGAGAACCACATCTGCAAAAATCAAAGCTCAGACCCAGAGGTTTCCTAACCAGACACCCCTGTCTTCACAAGTACTCTGTTTTGGCACAAACAGTAAAACAAAGAACCAAAACACATAACACAAATAAAGCATATTCTTCAGATACCTGCTGGCTGTCAGTAGGAGTGTGACTGTATTTTTATTACAGCATATAACCTCATCCTACTGGGCCTTGAAGCTAGAGCACTGGCTGAACTGGTAAAGTTTTCTCACACTAAAATATTTTTTCAGAGTCAAGGCTTTGTGCTCATAATAGGTGTGATGTTGAAACACACGAGAACCTCCCCTAAACTGTAACAAAGGCCTGATATGTGTCACAGCATGCTGCACCTCTATGATGTGTCTGAAGTCCTTGAGTTACTTTGGGAAGTTTCCATCAGAAAATCTGCAAGCTGCTGCCTCAGTGCTGCTTTTACAGACACAGTCCTCTCGGTTTGTCTTTATGCATTTCTTTATGTTTGCACGGAGCTATACTTTCAGACATAATGTCTCCCCTCTCCTGTTACTTTTTGTAACAATGCAATGTTCTAGGTGTTTGGTTGGAGGACTCCCTTGCAGGTGTGGCTCTCTCCAATGGGGAGAAAGCCTCTTTGAAAAGGACCTGTTTTAATGAGTCACTAGACTCCCTGAGAATGGCTGCTAAGCTGATAAATGTTGGGGATTTTATTAATCATCTCAATGATCATGTGGTAAAAAGTTGGGAATTCTGACTGGTTTAAGGAGAGTTTGGATAGGAGTCTTCTTGATATTTTAGCTTTTTACACAGTCACACTGCTTTTCTTTGTGTGCTCCTTAAAGTTTTCCTCATTCCACAATCACTAAATTCCACCTATTTTTATTGGTATAGACCAACACAGAGTTGTGACTCCTTGTCAAGTGAAAGGAAAATGCCTGATTTTTCAATGGTTTTGCAAAAAAAAAAAAAAAAACACAAATCTATTCAGTAGGACTAATTGCCTTCTTAACTCAGATAAATAGTAAAGGGAGTCCACCTGTCTGTCTGTGTCAGACAGGTCAGGAAGAAAGTTGTGGAGAGGTTTAAATCAGGGTTCTAAAGCAATATACCAAGCTTTCAACATCTCACAGAGCTCTGTTCAGAACTATCATGGCCATCCACCTAAGCTGACAGGCCGGTCATTAATCCGAGAGGCAGCAAGGAACATGGTAACTCTGGAGGAGCTGCAGAGATTCACTGCTCAGGTGGGAGAATCTTTTTCACAGGACAGGACAGCTATAAGACATGCACTCCACGAATATGGCCTTCACAGAAGAGTGGCAAAATGTTTTCTGCACATCAGCCTGAGCACACCATCTCCATGAAGAAGTATGATAGAGGCAGAATCATGCTCTGGGGGATGCTTTTCTTCAGCAGGGCAGGGAAGTGGGTCTGAGTTTATAAGTAAATAAATGGAGCTAAATACAGAGCAATGCGGAAGACAACTGTTAGAGGCTGCAGAAGACCCGGGTGGAGGTTTACCTTTTAGCAGGACAATCTTAAGCATCCAGTCAGAGCTACAATGAAATGGTTTAGGTGTCCCCAACTCCAGTCCTCGAGAGCTAATGTCCTGCAACTTCTAGCTGCATCCCTGCTCTGACACAGCTGAATCAAATGATTATATTAGCTCTTCAAAATGCCATCAAGTTTGGCAAAGACCTGTTAATGAGCCAGTCATTTGATTCAGGTGTGTTGGAACAGCGATGCATTTAAAAGCAGAAGGGTAGTAGCTCTCGAGGATTGGAGTTGGAGACCCCTGGTTTAGATCAACACATATTTATGTGTTAGAATGGCCTGGTAAAAGTCTAGACCAAAATCAAATGGAAAATCTACGGCAGGACTTGAAAATTGATGTTTACAGTCAAAATGTTTGTCCATTTGTTGTTGTTTTTATGCAAATTAGCAATAAGTTCAGTTTCTAGCTGAGCAAACTGGTAGATGCATCCCTCAAAACGCTTGCAGCTGTAGTTAAATACAATGTGTTTGTCTTTTAACTAGCGCCTTAGTTATCTGCACTACCTTATGTTGGTCCAGTGCATAAAAATAAGAATACTGGAATCTGTGATCGTATTGTGACAAAATGTGAGGACGTTTAAATTTAAATCCACAGCGAATCTAGAAACTGTCCCCAATTAAAAATGTTGTCCCCATGTTGTTCTACAAGCTTCTTATTAATCTATTATAAAATAAAGTAGTAAATTATGTGTTTTGATGTCATCTTATCATTAAGCCTTTCTAGTGTGGAAGCATATGCAAAACCGATACAACAGATCAAAAATGATGTGAGCAGATATTAAAATAAACGTAGTTCAAATGTGATTTTCCAATTTAACCCTACCTGACTGATATTATCTGAAATAATCAGGTTGAGAAACAGTGCCGCTAGATGCAAACATTGCGAAGAGTTTCTTATACATTTTCAATTAATGCAAAAAAAACGTACCAGTTCCAGTGCCTCAGCCTGCTTAGGACTGAGGTCGCCAACTCTCCCGCTCATCTCTGAGACCTAAAGCTGGCAGACAGGCAGCGCTTCTTCAAAGTCAAATCCACAAGCAGACGCCGTTACCAGCAGGCCGGTTCTCCGTGTCTGACACCGGGCCCTGGTGCTACAGTCTCCCGGTACACTCCGCTAACAGCGGCCTGCAGGTGGAGGACAGACAGAAGAGGAAAAATGTAAACACGACTCTCACACTCGCATCGCCCGCAGAAGATCGCTTTAACCGGCTGACTCGGCCAAAGATCTGCGAGAGAACAAGAGCAGTCACTCCGTGCAGGAAGGAGTAACCACAAACAACAGAGGATCCGCCCCTTAGTATGGAGGCCCAAAAGTGCCAAAGGTTAATCTTTATGAAACGAGTTCCTAAGTGGGTCAACCTTTAATTAAAAACTGAAAATAAATGCAATATATTAATGAAACTTATACTTGTGATTTAAAATATTTACGTGTGACAAATAGATTGCTAAGTGGGCCTCGGATTGCAGCAGACTTCTAAGATGGGTAATGGATATTACAAAATTCAGATAAACTTGAGCAACAAATGTAAGGCCCATATGGATCCTTCGTCTTTGCCCAGATTAGTCCTGTATCAAACCTATATATGACTTTATGTAACCCATAGACAAGTCCTTATAAGGCCAGTTTCCAGGTGAAAGAGACTCTTTGTGTAAAAGTTGATTTGTAATTCATTCCATTTTGCACTTTAATAATAGCATTCAAAAATGTGTAAGGATCCGGTTTAGTAGTTGAGCATGAGGACTCAAGTCCTGTCAACTTAAATGGCAAATAACCAAAGTCAGAAATATTCAATGAGCATCTAGCCTTCTTTTTTACCGGTTGTGTGCTGAACTATTGCAATGATTGGTCATCTTCAATCATTTTTGTCAGAAATCCCAAGACTGAACTCTTAACATCTCAGCACGGTGACACCAACAATACACAACATATTTTATTTTTGACACCATAATTAGGACAAAAACTATTAACTAAGGCTGCTACTCATAAGCAGCGCACATTTGTTTTTGTTTGTTGTTATTTTGGCACTGCAGTCTCAATGAGACGAACTGTGGCTTTAAAACGAAGACGGACGTGTAAGCAGACTACTCTCTTTGATTTTCATCTTTGGCGAAATGTGCATAAACGTCTTTAACGGTCAAAACACGTTTATCAAGAGACGAATTTGCGTCTTGTGTTAAAGTTAAATACACTTTAAAAATACATTAAAGCTTAATGATGACTACCAGAAGCATTGCCAGGATTTTCCGGCAATCTGAGCGCTGTTAGACAAGATAATACCCTCCCCTTTTTCCGTTTACAGCCGGAAGTGTCTTATTTTTCCTGTTGACATCCAGGAGCCTGCGAGCTAACAGTCAAAATAATTGGCTGCTTGATTTCCAACAAAATGCCTGTCAGTTGATGAGTTTTTTGTATTTATTGTTGCTTTTGACGGTGGGCATGGCTTCAGCTCACCGGTGTTGTCTCTGGTTACCCACACCGCTCCTTCTCCTGCTGCTGGTGCGGTGGCCCGGGCTGCTGGTGGCCGCAGATCAGGTCGCTTTGGTGGAGGTTTTTCTGCAGCAGCAGCCCGCTGCTAGCGCCCTTCTCCAGGGGGAGGTGATGGAGTCCAGCCGGGCCGACTGGAGCCCAGAGACCCGGGACGAAGAGCTGGAGGAGCTGCATGGTAACCTGGTGTTGGTGAGACTTCCTGATTATGTTTATGTAAATTTCGCCAGAATGACGAGAAAACTAAACCCTAACCCATGACACATCCTTATGATCTGCACATAGAGAAACATTCAGGTTAAAGTTGGCAGGGTGCATTAATGAATAGATTTTTTTGCAAGTATCTTCTTGTTTTTCTCTATCATATCTGTTTCTTCCACCTATGAAGTTGATAATATAATAAATGCGAATAAGCAAATCAGAATATCCAAAAGTAGTTCCAGTAATTCAGTTCAAAAAGTGAAACTCATTTATCGACTCGTTACACAGGTTGATATATTTCAAGCGTTTATTTCTGCTAAGTTTAATGATTAATGCATACGGCTCCAAAAAATAAATAAATAAATAATTAAGTTCTCAGAAAATCTGAATATTACATAAGATCAATAAAACAGCTAAGATGCTTCTGATGTCTCTTGTTTAGGAGTGACTTCAACACAAGGAATGTGACAGTTGTAGTACATGTCCGGGATATGTCTCTGTGTGGTTGGCTATGAAGCTCTGACTTCAAACTCTTAAAGGGCCAGTTATCCCTGTTGCTTATGTAACGTTTTTTATCACCCTTTTTCCTTCCACAAAACTTTCCATAAGTAACCTTGGATCCAGCACTCTGTGAAGACCTAGCTTCTTAAGCAGTGACCTTTTGTGGTTTACCTTTCCTTGTGGAGGGTGTCAGGAACTGTGCTGTCAAGGACTCATCACCATCATTAGGTAGCCCCTAACATGACCATAACATGACATTTCTCTATGAAAAATTGTTTTTGCATATTCAAATTTTAGATTTATATTCTAATGTTGTGCCACATTTAATTTACCACCTAATGGCACCGCAATGTAAAATTATGTAATGTAATGTACAATGTATATATGTACACAACTGTATATTTTATGGTGCACTCAGGGAAAATAGAAGGGAAAACCCTATGTGGTAAGTCCTAAGAACGAAACTGTATCAAGGATAAACTTCACACTGCAGAAGGTTTTCCACATTTTTAAACTTAAATTAGCTTCTTTGTAAAAGTTTAAGTTATTTTGATTAAACTGCTACATTAATTCGTTTTTTTTCCTTGTAATTTAAAGCGACGGCTGTGTGTTGGTGCAGGTTTTTAGCTTTGGTTCCTTGTGGTGCAAAGGTCCTGGGTTTGAATTCTGTCAGGGGAGTTTCTGTGTGGAGTTTGAATGTTGTCTCAGAGCAAGCATTGGTTGTCTCTTGGTACTCCGGCTTCCCCTCACTGTCCAAATACACTCCTGGTGGGCTCATCAGACACTTTAGCAGGACATATACTCAAATTGTTTGGTTTCTGTCAGGTTCGAGATCACGAGGCGCAACCGAGTGGAGGAAGAGATGAGGACAACACCCACCAGCGGGAGCCCTGGATCGGGGTGGTACCCGTGGAGATGGATGACAGCAAAACCTCCACTGGGAACCAGGAGTCATTTGCTGATGCAGTGGTTAATAAAGTAAGAAATTAATTCAAGTGCTGCTTAGTTAGATCTTTGCTTTATCATTGGATACCGCTTATACTAATTAAAACAGTGGCCCTATGACTGAGCCCTGTGGGACCCCACAAGACAGAGGAACACAGGATGATTCTGAGTCTGAAACGTTGACACAGAAAGACGGCTAGTTTAAAGGAAGACAGTTGAGGATTCAGCAATGTTTTGGAGATCAAACACCAGCAAAGACTATTATGATTATCTCATAGATGTTGCTTCACATTGAGGTTTAGATGATGTGCTAATTTTTTGGAATATGTGAAATGTAACTGTCTTTTTTTTTGTGCACAAGATGAAGCGAGCTTTGGTCCTTGGAGCGTCAGCACTGATCATCCTGGCTCTCAACCAAAACACAGTCAGCGAGGTAAAACCTCTGAAGCTCTCCACCATTATCATGACTTTAGTTTTATCTTCTTCTGATGTTCTTGTTCTCCAGTTTCTGCAGCTTTCATAGTCCTGTACATTCTTTTTAGGTTTGTTAAATGTTAAACCTTTGTGTTGTAGATGGATTTGTCTCAGGTGCTGTCCAAGCCCATCATTGTGATCCAGACATCAGAGAACGTCACCAAGCTGATTGGAGCTCTGCTAAGGTACGCAAAAGTTACATTATTACAGACACAACCCCGCATTTAGGATGCTCCGGTCCTTTATATCCCATCCCCTTCATTGATCCACCCATTCATTCACACACTGACAGTGGTAAGCTACATTGTAGCCACAGCTGCCCTGGGGCAGACTGGCAGAGGTGGGGCTGCCATACAATCGAAGCCACCGGGCCTTCTAACCACCATCAAAAGGCAAAGCGGGTGAAGGGTCTTGTGATCTCAATGCATCCTGTCTCCATTCACACCTGTAGCTTGATTACAGCAGAATTTTTTATTATTATTATCATCATTATTATTATTGCAGGGGTCTTCGGGCGACAGCAAAAATCACATATGAGACGATTCTACAGGACAACTTGGTGAGCCTCAGTTTCTGGCGCCCTCTAGTGGTGAGTGAACAGATGACAGGCTGAGCTGACTTAGCTCATGCTGCTGTGTGTTCGGGCAGGGAGCCACGCTCACCCTGTGGTCCAGCTGCGGCCGATCGAGAGGAGGTCTGTATGGAGAGTGGCAGGGGGTCATCTGCACGGGGGAGACCAACTCTCAGGTCCAGGTGGGGAGGTGTGACAGCAAGAACTTTGTCTGCTTTCATTTCTACATCACTGTCTAACCTGAATGTCTGACAGTTGCTCTGTGCACTTGGGTAATTCTACTTGAAACATGACTGAAGATTTGTTGGCTGTGATTAGAGAAGCGTTGTGCGAATGTTTCAGGAATGTTTCAGATGTTGCTGTTCTTCTCTGTGGGTTTCCAGAAGTACCTGCAGCAGCTGTGGGACACCGTCCTCCTGGTGGCTCTGATCCTCTGCACAGGAGTCATCGTTCAGGCTCGCTGGCAGTATCAGGACCACCAGCTGAACGACAACTTAGAGGTACTCACATCTACTCTGGTTGGCAAAGGTTTTAAATCCTTGGCTCAAGGTTCTTCTGCCGTTTCACTGCAGTCTGGGGTAAATTCGGCAGAACAAGTTTGCGTGAAGCTCAGAACGCAGCTTAGTCATTACATTTTTACACCCACCTTCACTGATGTTCTCCTTCAGCCGATTGATTCCTAATTAGCCGGGTTTTAATGTTGGAACCATTCCTGCAGTTCTGCTTAAAATAACAGATTTTTACGATATTTTGAAGATTGAAGCTGACTTGATGTGACAGAAATACATAAATAAACCCTGGGAATGCATTACACGTTTTCTCACTTCTGAAGCAGCAGCAGGTGTTTTAAAGGCACATTTGATTATTTCACAGTGGTCACACTTTAAAAACAGAAATAAAATCATTTCAAAGTCAGGAACATTCATAGATTTTAATAAGAAAGCCCAAGAGAACAAATAACCAGAACATAAATGGTTGAAAGCCCTACAATATTATTTTAACTGGATTAGTTACTTCCTGTTTCTAGTGTAACCCACGTGACTGCCGCAGCTGAATCCCTTCTAACTCTCTGCTTCAGCGATGCTGCTCACTGTGGTCTGCTCGGCAACTGCTGTTGTTCACTGAAACAACTTATACCTTCACACCTATCTCTGCAATCAATGTGTTACTCGATGGTCCATCGTGGGGTACTTGCAGAGTACTCATGAGGTGCATACTGGATATTTCCAGGGTTCCTACAGGGATCTGGCTACATTGTGGCGTTTTCACCTGCTGCATCAGATGATTTTGATGGTGACGTTCTGCCTGTTACATTTGAGCTGATAACTGATGAAAAGCTTTGAGCACAAAGTTTTTCATCCAAACCTCTGAGGCTGTTAGTGCATCAGTATTATTTGGTTGTGATAAAGCAGCAGTTTGGGACCTCTAAAAAGATTTTGGTCTGTTGTCAGGTTTGATTCCTCTGTAACGTAATGTTTCAGTTTCTTATTCAAATGCAGACATATTGTTAAGATTTCAGACGATATTTATTTTTCTGCAGCTTCTTCCCAAGCAGGATGTTCTGAAGAGAATGTCATCGCTGAAAACCAAAACGTACCGTCAGCCCAAACCCTGGTGCGACCCGACCCAGCAGACTGAGACGGAGAACTGTGCAGTCTGTCTGGAGCCGTTCAACAACAACCAGGTGAGTTATCTCTATCAGCTTTACCTCCTCTTTACTTTCAACTCTGTGAAATACGTGACTCGTATATTTTTTATGACCTCAGTGTCTGCGGGTGCTGCCGTGTCTTCACGAGTACCACAGGGAGTGCATCGACCCCTGGCTGTTGCTGCAGCACACCTGCCCTCTGTGTAAACGCAGCATCCTCAGTGAGTTCACACCACCTCACAGCTAATCACTGATCTGCTGCTTTGGCTAAAATGTTTCTGCTTTCTTCTCCTCTCAAACTTTCTCCAGGCAGCGTCTGCAGAGACAGTTAACAGTCATTTCCCCTCCTGCAGACCTCATCCCAACTCTTCCTCCTTCCAGCTGTGGATTCTGGGAGGAGATCTTGCCTTCAGGCAGCAGCCGATCAGCCTCATTCCCGCGGACATGCGCTGGTGGTATAAACTCAGTGTTATGAAGTAGTGTGATGGTACTGTTGTGCTCCTCCTGGAAGCGTCTGTTACTTTAAAAATGTGGAAGTACCTGTGAATATCTGCTGAAGTGATAACGTGAGTCGTTTCAGTGCAGATGGCTGAAACGTTTTAATGTGTAAAAAGTGACAACCTCTGTATTTATTAACCTCATGGACGGCTGCTTCACAGGCCTGCGTCGCTGTTCTCTTTAGCTCCTAAATGATGTCAATAACTGGGCCATCAGAGTTACTCCATCAGCTGCTGGGATTCTGTTGCTATCAATTCGCCTTTATCTGTTTTTTTATTTACAGGAAATCACTTCCCTACTTTGTTGTTGAAATTAGCAGTGGTTAATCTACAGTTCTGGTCAGAATTTTACATACTCTGATTATAGGCAGTCTTTTTCCAGGGTGAACAGATTATTTAACTTAATGAAATTGACTTAGGTTTAAAATTATACCTACACATTTAGATATATACATAACTCTCACATTAGCCGTCGACAAGCTACCTTCTTAAATCTGCTTGGATATTTGGCTCCTCTTATAAGAGTTTATTTTAATTGGTTGGTTTCCTGACCCGGCTTTTAAGCACAGTCCCTAAAATTTAAACCGGGTTTATTTTCATCTAGACGTTTAATGTTAGCCTGATTAATTCAGCCCTGAACCAGTTCTGATGTGCGTTTTGGGGTAAGTATTCTGTCAGAACACCTAATTACGTTCTAGGTTTCCAGCATTTGACCCAAATTGTCCCACTCAGATGAAAAATTGATTGGGAGCCTCAGGAACAACCTATGAACCACTAAGGCTCAAAGACAATGGTGCATCAACCATGTAGCTAATTTTACACCACTTTACCTGAGAAATGGACAAACAGACTGCAAGGTTTAAGGTTCAGAACATAATGTTTGAGCTACTTTGCCACAACGAGAAGTAGGATTGGAAGAGTTGTGGGAAGGGTTTCCGACCTATGAAAACTGTACAAACTGTCAAGCATGGTGGTGGTAGCATCATGCTATGGTAACATTTTGCTATTAGTGGTACTCATGCATTTAATAAAATGATTAACACCAAATCCTTCAAGTTCACCTCCAGTAAACGGATAGATGGTTCCAGCAGGACAATGATCTCAGCCACACATCAGAGCATCTTTCAGGATGGGAAAAGCAGGCTGACATCAAGCAAGGAATGGCCGTCCCAAAGCCCTGACCGTAACCCTTGAAAAGTTGGGTCCAAGTCAGGAAACCAACCAATTTACAAGAACTCTACTCTGAATTCTGCCAAGTAGACTGGTCAAATACCCAGACAGAGTTCAACACGAAGCTTGTTGATGGCTCCAAAAACTGTGCAGACAAAGCGAGACTTGCTAAGAGACATTTATCTAGATATTAGCCGGGGTTTATGTACTATTTGATCCTTTCTGTACTGTATTATTTTGACCCTATTTGAATTAAGAGAAAATCCACAAAAGGTCTCAACTTAAGCACAAATTCTTGTATTTAAAAACCATTAAAGTTGTTTGCTGTATAATCATTTCACTCTGGAAAATAAGGTCCAAACAGGTCATTAAAAACACGACGACATTCATGGAATCAGAGGCATGTTTACCTCCAGATGTACTTCTGTTGGTTAGCATGTTGCAGGAGGCGACCACGGACCAAAAGAGACTAAAACTACAGACCATATGCAAAAAAAAAAAGCTTTCTATCATGGTTGAGATGAATTTCAAGCAGTTCTGCTGTCTGACTCTGCAGTGCTGTGCAAAAGTCTTGAGCCACTTCTTTTTTTTTTTTTTTTACGTGTTTTTGATTCCAGTTCTTAAAGATTTTGTGTATTTTAAAGTTATTCTCACAACTTTGGCTCCTTTTTTTTAAATCTTATATTTTCTCCAGTTCAGTACCTTTTTAGAAGCAGTCTGGTAAGAAGACACCATCTGGTTCATCTTTCTGTGGTTAAATTTATGGAAAAATAACAGGTTAACAGATAATAGGGGTTTAACACCAACAAGGAGAGGCTATGAGCAGAAAACGTATCTCCACATGATATGCAGCTTTGCAATCTGGAAGAAGCTGAGCAATCAAAGGTTGAAAATAAAACCCATCTGGCCCACCTACTTCCTTTATTCTATTTGCAGCAGATAAAAGCTGTTGAGAAGACATGATTGTACAACACAGTGGAGGCACTGTAATGGTTGGATGCTGCGTTTCAGTCTGTGGTGAAAAACCGATGACATGAAGAACAGAAAAGTGTTCGTGCTCCAACCTGAAAATGACCCAAAACAGACCAGCAGTGAATGTTTGGGTAGGGAAAAACCTTACGGGTCTGTACCGGTCATGAACCGAACTGGTTTTACCCAGAGCCCCAGAAACTTTAAAACCGGGGGAGATTATGCAAAGAAAATCAAACAAAAACCAGATTTTCAAAATATTCAAGAACAATTCCTAAAAAACTGAAGAAAGCGGCACAAGAGACCTCCAGCTTCATTGGGGAAGAAAAGTCCACTAAGTTTTTCTCTTCAGGCTGGAGACTTTCGCACAACACTGTAAACTTTGAGTTGACCAAGTCTGCAGTGATGAGAAATTGGTCATAAGAGCATTATGTACGCCCTCTGTTGGTGACGTCTTGAAATGCAGATGTTTGACACCCTGTGACCAAACATCTACTTTATACTCTTATTCATTCCAGGGAAGTTTGTACTCCCTGAGCTTTAAACAAAGGAATGCAGATGCTCCCCCATCTGTTCACCACTTCCAGTCTTCCAGTTCCTTAATCTTGGTGGGATCAATGTTTTCATTTAATCTGGGTACTTACCAGGGTTTGTCAGATTCGTCCAGTTTAGCAGGACTCTGACGAAGCTCCAGTCTCACTGATGACTCAAACATGAAGGATGTCAAAACCATTGTTTTATTTATTATCAGCTTGTTTTTGGTCAACTCCAAAATAGTAATAATTTGTTTTGTTACAAAATCTTCTGGCAGATAGATGGGCTCTACATAGAAAATAGTTTGTGCATGGCAACATGAAGCAGGATCTCATTCCAGCCTGTGCTTCCAGTGCGACCCTCGTGGAGCCCATTCCTTTTGTCTGTGAGCAGAAGTGGTGGATGCTCCTAGATGTAATCTGCTGACCAGGTTCTCGTGTTCAGGGTAAACAGCAGGAGCAGCTCCACCTGCTGCTCATGTCCACATTCGATCATTTGGATGGCGAACGTTCTTCCAGAAAGCTGCTGTCCCTTCAAAATCCCCTAATGTCTGTTTGTTTACATCTTTGGATTGTAATAATAAACTGATTTGTTACTTGGCAAAAATAAAAGTCTAACTGTTCATCATTTTAAGGAACCATGAAAGAAAATCACTAAGTTTTCACTGCTGAACTAAGTCACGTGGCTCCGGTCTCAAATAATTCAACAAGCTGCTCAGCGGCTTTAGGCAACGCAAAGCAAAAATGTCAAAGATGATTTGAAGTAAAACTTTTTCAGAACTACCAAAAACCTAGGGGGATATCCACAGCTTCTTCAGGGCTGATCACCACCAGTATCAAACCAGAACACGATCAGTTGGACATCCTGTGGCTCTCCGTCTTCCCACCAGTACCTTCACTCAGGTCAGGAGGGAATCATGCCTTTGTTCCTCTTCCGGTCTGCCATGGTGCGCCGGTTGTGGTTGCTCACACGGCTCTTATTGGCCTCCTTTTTGCGCCGGTCCAAGAACGTCTCTGCAGTTTGTCCTTGGCCTTTGGGTCGACCCAGCACGTTACTGGGGCGCTCGGGGTGAACACTGGAAGATAAGGGATGGGTGGAGACATGGGTGTTTATCTTTGGGTCTCAAACAGTCACTGAGCTCTGCCGGCTGTAACCACACTGAGCCCAGAACCAAAAAGGTTTCCTTTCTACAGAAAACCATCCTGGATGAACTGAAAGATTTACCCTTTCTTCTGCTGCATGGCAGCTCGTTTAGCTTCTGCCCTCTCCCTCAGCAGAGCCGGGTCCTGCACGAACTGGTCCCGGTTTACATGGTTCTGAAACACAAAGATACAACAGATGATACTACTAACTTTTGTAAAAAACCCATTTCATACCAATGTATTTAAAAGTTAATCAGTTTATTTTTCTTTAATTATTTCATGAATTATGGAGGGAAATCATCAAAAATGCTCAAATCAGTAATATTTTTGAAAACTCTGTAGTACGCTTCATTTCCATTTGGTTATTAATCTGATTTCCATTTAAGATAATTACCTCTTCAGATGCTGACCCATCATCAACCAACCAACTCTTGGACCTCCCACTGGCAGGTCATATTTATTGGAGCCCTATAAGCATATTTCCTTACAGAAGATGATTAGGAGAACGGAAAATGACTTTCTGCAGGTATGAACTGACGCATGGTTGGTGGGGGCTCCGCTTCATACCCATTAGAGCCAAGGACAAAACGAGACTGAAGGAAGGGAAAAATAACTAGCAGTAGGAATGGACGATTATCGTTTCGTTTATGGTCATCATTAAAAAAACACTGTGATAAGAACTGTGATTTATCGTAAAAAAAACAAAACTTTAAACTAGTTTCTGGCCATTGACACAAAGGTTGGGATAGTTAATTTTGCTGTTTATAAACAGTTGGTTCCACGACAGCATGAATAAATATCAATATCACCCAGCGGCGGCTGCTGGTCTTTCAAGGAGGGGAAGCTCAATTTCAAGATCGCTGATTCGCTCATTTCGCTGTCAATCAAAAGGGGCTTCAGCCTCAGACAGATCATCCAATCATCAGCTGCGGGTCCGGGCCAGCCGAGGCCAGCCCACTGCCCCATAGACCCCCAGAGACACTGAGCGTCTGATGGGCGGGACAAAGCCCAGCATTTTTGCTTTGCTATTGAACTCACTGTTTAAAGCACTGTGAAGCTGCGGGAACGAGTGAGAGGAAAGCCGCGTCGTTACCAGTGATAAGAAGCTGATTCTGAACAAAAGTTGAGCGCGTTGTAGCGCATATTTAGTCAATGACATGTACACACAACAGTATATATTTGATCACTTATTTTTTGACGTTTTAGGGGAAGCTGAGCTTCCCTTGCAGTCTTAGAGCAATCGCCACTGATATCACCGAAAAAGATGTCGCAACCACCTGCAATCAAGTTGTGAGGATATCAGCACTCACTCTCCTGCGAGTAGCAGCCATAACATTCCTACTGCGTATCCAGCTATAGTAAATAAAGTTCTGGCCCCCTCGGACCCCGCCCCTTTCTAGCAGCAAAAGTCAACGCTTCGCCAGATGACAGGTTTTGACCCGGCTCTGCTGTCAGAGGGGAAATGCGCCCCCTGGCTGTACCAGACTGATCTTGGTAAGTATGTAAATACAGATAAACAGATAAAAATAGATTGGTCAGAAGTCATCGCACGGCTTTAAAGATGGATCAAAACTGGATTAGAGGCTTCAGTACCTGTGAAACGTCTTCGTCTTCATCTTCTTCCTGCTCCTCATGCTCTACTTTGGTTCCTTTTCTCAGTACCTGTGGGACTGTGAAAGGCCTGCAGGAAAAGAGTAATCAATAAATATGTCCTTATTTTGTCATGATGTTAAAGTTCCAGCCAGAAATGAATATACACTCAACATGAGCGTTAATGTCACGGTAATATTAGGCTCTTTTTTTCATAGAGGGGATGATCAGACTACTTAAACCTGAAATAAGTTGAAAAGCATAAATTTGGTTTGAATTTATTATAAATGTTCTCTAATCCACAAAGGGTCAAAATTATATAAACCAACTTAAAAGTTATTCACACAGCTCTAGTGATGTTTGATCAAATTTCCCTTAGTAAGTTACACAAAAAAATTAAACTCAGTTTTTGTTGCCGCCAACAAGCTTCTAGCATAAAACTCTGGCTGGATATTTGACCACTACCAACTGGTAGAGTTTATTTAAAATGGTTTGTTGTCAGGCACAGACCTGGCTTTTAGGCATTATCCTCAAATGTTCAAGAGTGCTCAGATCAAGCTCTGATAATAATTTCAGTTTTTAAATTACCAGGACTGAGAGGGTAAATATTGAGGCGCACAACTTCCAAGACCAACATAGTAGCGGTCCACACGAGCAGGACAAATAACTTCTGGAGAAAAGGTTTTATGACCAGACGAGACACAGACTGACCCATTTGGCCACAATAACAAACCCAAAAACCATGTGCCAACTGTCAGGCATAGTGGTGGTAGCATGATGCTGTGGGACATTTTTACTGGTGCATTGCTCAACCTGGATGGAATAAAGGAGGAGGACTAATTCTAAATTATTCAACTTCACCTTAAATCAATGGCTAGATGGTTGAAACTTGGGGCATTTGGTTCTTCCAACAGGACGATGATCCTAAAAGGTCCATCAAGGCCGTCTTTGGAATAGATAAACCAAGCAAGTATTTAAACTTTGACCCCGAACTATGCTTACAAGCCATCTCTGTGCCAGGCAGGAAAGGAACAAGTTGAATTGAACTCCACCAATTATGCCAAGAAGATGGGTCAGATATCCAGCCAGAATGATCAGAAGCTTTTTTATGGTTGCAGAAGGTGTGGATTCGAGGTTCAATTTGTTGAGGGACGATGATCTAAATATTGTTTAAATGCAGCAGTAAAATGTAGCAGTAAAAGCCCAAAATGAACAAGACATTAATTCCCAGGATGAGTGGATGCAAGCCTCCGGCTGGTTATACCTACGTACCTTCTGTTGAGTAAACTGTCTCCATCCAGGTCGTTGGCTCCAACCTGGTTCATGTCGTAGGTGTCGTCGTACTCATCGTCATAATCGTCCAGGTCGTAGGCGTCGCCGGCGGAGTCTCCCGGTTCAACGACGACTTCATCCACCACGGTTTCATAAGCCTGATAACGAGCTCGCTGCTCTGCTATGTGCTGCTTGTCGTTCAGCATCTCTCGAGTGTTCTCGCCTTTCCTGCGCAATGAGGGAAGCAGAGAAAGACCCCGGCTGGTTTCAAGGACCGTCTGCGCTCCACAGATTAAAGAGCAACATCAAGCAAACTTTCTCTACCTTCTGCCCTTCCAGATGCGGGACATATCCACCCGTTCTCTGCGGAAGACGTCAAACTCGTCATCATCGAACACGTTGGATCGGTTGTTCAGAACAGCTGGAAGCTCCTCTTTCACCGGTCTGTGAATGCAGGACAGCTTAACAGGCGTACATTAAACTTTAATCACACAAAAATGATACGCACTAAGGTGTTCTGCATGCTTAGTTTTCTGCACAAGGACTGGAGTGTGCTACCTTGGCATGGCTCTGTCCAGTTTTTCCAGGTCGGGGGCCAAGCGGTCCTCCAGGATGTTGTTGATGACCAGCTCAGAGTTGTAGTCGTATTCCTGCAGGCATGCCAACAGGAAGCCTTCACCCAGGTCAGGAAGCAGGTCCCCGATGCAGGACAGGAGAGACTCGAGCTCCGGCCCACTCACAGGACACACGGCACCCTGAAAACCCAAATGTGTTCGTACTTTATTATTTATTATGGGAGGCACTTAAAGAACGTTAGAACCACCAACCTCACAATTTTATATTAGGTTTTTGCATTTCGGTCACAAATGTTTCAGATCATCGGATTTTAATAGACGAATTAAACCCGAGTAAGTTTTAAAATGTCAATTTTAGAGGACAAAAAGCAAACAAGAAATTTGTAAGAGGTTAAAGACTTTGCCACAGCACTGCGTGTGGTCTGATTTATCACAAAGTGGTCTCTATTTGGCCCTCTGCATCGTTAAGAGGAAGGAAAATGATGCAAG
The DNA here is from genome assembly GCA_036173005.1 of Crenichthys baileyi. Classification (NCBI taxonomy): domain Eukaryota; kingdom Metazoa; phylum Chordata; class Actinopteri; order Cyprinodontiformes; family Goodeidae; genus Crenichthys; species Crenichthys baileyi. Next base: position 578,137 of record JAHHUM010000036.1, read on the forward strand.
ACGTTTCAAATGTTTCTACCATTAAAAATCTGAAAAGTATGGCATGCATTTTAATTCAGCATCATGAACACAGCAGGGTAAGATTATAAACATCATAAGCTTTGAAAGCAACACAGATCCACACAACACCTTTCAGATTTGTATTGTGTAGTACATTTGAAAACCAGTTTCCTTTCCCTTCAGCTTCACAAATATGCAACACTTGATGTTAATCTATCCCATAAAATCCAAACATTGAAGTTTGTGCTTGTAGCATGAAAATGCAAGACACTGTATTTGTTTCTGTTTTAAAATGTCAATCATGAATTCAATCCAATTCAAAATACTTTATTAATCCCAAAGGAAAATTCAAAAAAACACCAGACACCGAGATGTCACCATGCAGCACTTGTAAGAAATCAAAGAGCTCACATTGTTTCCTCTCTGTGGGACGTTCATCGTTGCCTCAGCCCCCCTTGGCTTATCTCCCGCCTCTCCCCTCGACTCTTTGACCTCCTGAGGCCCAAAGCTGTCTGAAGCGGCTGCAGTACCACCTGCTGCTCCCTGATTGGTTGAAAATGAGGAAGCTCCATTATTCTGAATGTGGCCCTGTGGTCTTCGACGACCCGTGCTGTCCCAGGCACTTTCAACCCCCTGGAGCAAATAAGACGTCCTTGTCTCATCACTGAGGGGGAGTGGGCAGTTAAAGAAGAAAAGAAACTGGCTCCAGCAGCATTTTTAAGTTAAAGCTGAAGCTTAGTCCAACACATTAATATATAATCTTAAAATAACCTCAAGCTCTTACGCATCTATTGAACTGAGCATAAAATGCAGGTCCTGTTTGAAGCAAGAAAAGATACATGACAGGTAGAGCTTGTTGTAGGAGGTTGATGTCGTCTGCGATGGGAAACTGCTCGTCGTAGTCAACTAAAAACCTGAAAAGCACAAGAATTAAGTTAAAGTTTACGGACCCCCAACCACCAGAGTGGGTTGTTTAATATAAAGTAATGCAGATGTCAGCTGCCCTTTAGGGTCTTATTGAGCTAATGAAAATAAAATGGTGGCTTGCAATAACATTTCTTTATTTCCTTTTGGCTTCTAAACTTGACTAACAGTTCATATTTAGGCACAAAATTTGCAGCGAACCTGTGATTCTTCTTGTTACAGAAGTTACATTCAACTCTGACGTCCCAAAAACCAGAGAATCATAAAGAGAAACGTGTCCAAACCTAAGTGTGCTTCAGTGCTTATTCTGAATGTTAAGCCAGAAACTGTAACATTGATTTAACCAAAAAATTGATTTTAATATCAAACATAAAAATGCTTTTTACTTCAGGCTGTATAACATACATTTGATAAAATCCGGAGGTTTAAAACACAAAATACCCCAAGATGGCCTTAGTTTTGTGCCTAAATGTACAACACAGATAGCCATTCAAACAGTTGTGAAGATAATGAGATAAGTGAGATTATAAATATGGTTCTCACCTTTTCTCTGGTAAAAAAGATGTGAAATACTGCAGGAGTTCCTCTGCAAATGTTTGCTTGTTTTCTCGGCTGAAGAAAAAAAAAGACCAAGCATAATCAAAGTGTGTAACGTATTTTTGGGGATCCAGCTGAGCTGCATATTGAGTGTGGTGGGCTCACCCCTCCAGGATGGGCTGCAGGCAGGTGTGGTGCAGCAACAGGTGAGTTGTCTCCACCATCTTCCGACAAGAGTGACTCAGCCTCTTCCACAGGTCTTCCTGCAGACTACAGCAGAGCTCATTACTGATCAGAACATGGCACTTTTCCCTATTTTTTTCACATAATAAAATGCTTGATGCTTGCCTTTTATCAAAGTTTCTCTTCCTGATGGCTTTCTCCAACTCAGGCACGGCAGCCTCATAGATCGACGGCAGTCTGACAGCAGAGAAAAGAAAAGACACGGTTTTTTTATACCCACATGTCTCACTGTGAGCAGCGATGCTGCTGGCCGGCCGGCTTACCTGCCGAGGAAACCGTGGGAGTGGAAGCTGGAGCAGGCAGCAGGGAAGATGTCCAGGAAGGCGTGGATGGTGGTGGTAGAGTCGCACAGGTACAAAACTATATCTCCAAGTTCCTGCGATGGAAAACAAAAAAACCAAATAGATCATTAATGGCAGTAATCACGTCACATCAAATGATGTTTAGGCCATTTCTTAGTGGATCTGTTAGTTAGATTTGCATATAAGACGAAAACAATTTAATTTCATATCCTTAAATTATACTATAATAAATCAATATAAACATGTTTTATTTAGAAGGATGAGTGTAAATATGTGATGATTTTAAATTACAGATGTTTAAAGAACAAACATCATATTATAGAGACAGAAAACATTAAATCCTTGATAAGTATAAAAATAGTCTTTCCATTGAAAGAAAAATGCATCATCATCATCATCACCAAATGTGGACCATGCCGTGCTGTCTGGGACTGCACCATCAAGGGCTGTAAACAGAATATGGCTCTTTTTTTACAAACAGACCTTTAAACGAGAACATGTCGCTTATTAAACGAGACAAAATAAAAGGATGGAGTGAGCACTCTTCCTTTCCTGAGGATTCTCTATGCAGGAAAAGTCGCTGAGCTTTGTAACAATAAATGATTGAAGAGATGTTCTCCTCACCCACCACCAGTCGTCTCTCCTCTCCAAACATTTTATGCGCCAGGATTATAAACCTACTGGAAGCTCGGATTGATATGGAAGACCAACCAAAGACTGACAGACGGGGACTCAACCCAACGTCTGCCACAGCTACGATGGTTAGCTCCAGCAGTAGATCAGCAGCCAGACAGCAGGTGTTGTTTTTAAAGCCTGAAGTTTATCAGATAAGAACATTTGTTTTGACTAGTTTATTTGTTCTGTTTTATGTGCCAGAACAAATCATCTGCTGACTCCTTCATGTGACTCCTTAATGTACCTACTTCACATTATTAAATAAATCAGCAATCTCTCTCTCTGAAAACTTTCCTCCTGCTGCTTTTAGCCACAACAATTAGCTTCAGCTGACACTGTTTTTTCCCCTCAGTGTGCATCTGACTGACCTCCAGGTTCATGCTCATGGCAGTGGGCTGTTTCTGTGCAGTCAGCTTCATTGGCTCCATAGCCGTGGCCCCTTCACATTGAAGACCACACTTGTCCAGGATTGTGTGAAACACCTGAGGTTTATAACAATAGTTACGGACCTAAAAATAACAAATGCAAAAACTCAACAGGCTTTCTCAGAGATGATTATAAATCTCACTTGTAACACTGTGGGGAGTGTCTCATCCAGGTCGTTGTAGTAGGCTGGCTGCTGAGTAAAAATGTTTTCTGAAAGGAGGTCATAACAACAGTCAACTAAAAACTGGTACACTTCTGGAATAAGCATCAAAGGAGACATTCTCAGTCAGCTCACCTATCATTTTATGAAGCAGCTGGCTGTTGCCCTTTCCGAAGAGCACACACAAATCCAGAATTTTAGGAATGTCGAACAGGAAGTTGTCATAGATAATCTCGCCAAACACAGCTGGGGTGAAGAAGTGTTCCTGTAGCAGGAGGGGGCGGGGAGTACATTTTATAATAAATCATCACATAAATGTAACGTTACAAGTACCTTATTCCCTCTGTCAGACCTTGGATTCTTTGTGCGTGGCCATTCGAAGGAAGGTCAAGAAAACTGCCTTGTGAATGGCACGTTGCACATCAGCCACCGCTGGCGACAGAGGCAGTGTGGCAACATCAAGGCCACGTGGAGCCTGGTGGAGGTACGAGTCAAGACACCTCTGCAGGGACTCATCAAACACCACCTGGAAGAAAAGACGGATCAGCTACTCTGCATTCAACCATCCCCATGATTCTGAAGCTGTAGCAGTGCCTACCTGACACCAGAACTTGTCGTGAGGCAGCGCGAGCAGCCATTCTAGATCCTCTGCTATGAATCTGGCATGTTCCAAGAACTCCTCCACCTCAGCGGGAGAGCCATCTTCTGGGGGGGGTTTATAAGGCACGAAACAGCGCTCCTCCTTTCTGTCAGGGTGCTGGTGGAAAACACAAAAACAAATATGTGATGTCAAAAATGCTGTTGGGGTCACATGTTGCCCTAGAAAGATGAGACAGAACTGACCAGTGCAGGCAGAATGCGTTCCTTTCCTAAAGGGCCAGACTCTGTAACCTGTTGCTGATCCAGCGGCACAACAGCACAGGCCATGACTGATCCGCAAACGTTTACTCTGATCTGAAAAAAAATGGGAAAAACATTCAGGTATTTTTTTTTGTGTGTCTTTAAAAGTCTTAGGGTCTATTTGAGTGGCTCCAATTAAGCTGAAGTTCTGATGACTTGGTCTGATTGTGAATTACCTTCTTTGCAATAAATGATAGGGAGACGCTTACATCATCACACAAGTCACAGCTTTTCTCTGGCCAGCATTTTGAATGTTTTTTGTATTTGGGTTCTTTGTTTTGCGCCCTTCTCAAGACTCATTGAAGCACATGCTCTATCTTAATTAGTAGAGATCTGATCTGATCTCAACCTGCAGCAGAGCAACCATGGGGCCCTGGTCTCTTACAAAGATTTGCATGGAAGAAATGTCCTGCTAATAACTGAGTTGTACAGGCAGGTACATAAGTTCTGGTTCTTCCAAAACTCCCAGCTGTGAGTAAATTAGATTCCCTGACTGCAGTGGTCTCTCTGTGCTGGATAAACTACTCTGTCCCACAACGAACTGCTTTACTGATGGTCCGAGCAGAGGTCTGCCACCTGCGGCTTCGGGGCCACACATGGCCTTTAGTAACTATGGCCAAAAATGCTAAAGCATTCAGCAATGTTTTAAAATGTAAAGGCAATTAATAAAAATTCAAGCTTTAGCAGTTTTTCCTAAACTTTTTCATGCAAAACATGCAAAACATTTCCACGAAAGACACTAACAGTGTAGGAAAAATATATATAGGTTGCAAACTAGGTGCTTTGACGTCATTTTCTATAACAAATTAATTTCCCACTGAAGAAAATGTATTAAACGTCAAAACCAAAAATACAATTCTTTAATTCAAAAATCTAAACAAAATTTCTATAGTAGGAATGATAAAAACAAGCTATTTAATTTGGAAGAGTGATACAGGTTTTTAAATCTAAACAAACTTTGTTTTAGCTGAACTACCTTGAACTCAACCCACTCAAGACTGGAAATGGTGGTGGATTTTCGTATCCCATGGGAATCCCGCGGGATGGGACCCAGCATCAGTAAAGATCACGTGATTGGGACGGTACAGGATAAAAAATGAACGGGAGCGGGAGCTAACTAATAGGAGGGAAAACAAACTAGGATCAATTGTCTTTGGAAATGTAAAACTGAGACTTTGTTATAAACTTTCAGAAAAAAAAACTTGGCTCGACGCCGCCATTGGGTAGTTTTTTCCAAGAAGCATATACTATAATGCGAGTCAAATGAACTACATGACCCACAAGCCAACAGTGCTTCTGATCGATGTTTTCCACCTGCGTTCAGAATGGAGGGAGCAAACGCAGGTGGAGAACTGGACGTGGTAAAATTGGATTTGCAACGTAAAGTCAGAAGTAAAGATCTATTATCTATTATTATCTATTATCTATTAAACTCATAGAGCTGACAGGAAAGTCGCAAATATTACCGAACTTGAGGAGAGTTGAATGTAGCGGTGTTAACACGCAGTATGCTGCTTGTAAAACGCGTTTAGTCGTAATCAAGTACACCAGTGATTAAGGCAAATTCTCTATTGAATCAGCTGCATCTCTTCATTCGTCAAACGAAAAGTACCATCACATGTCAAGTCTCATCTGACCAACAAAATTGCTCGTATGTGCACTAAAGATTTAAGAGCCTTTGCCACAGTAGAGGGGAAAGGTACGGAGCCCGCGAAGGGACATGGGGGAATTTATTTTTCTTTCGCATCCCCACGCAATACTTTTGCGTTTGCTCGCAAAAGTTGTTAATCGCCTTGAGAAAGCTGTGCATTTTGGAACAGCTGCACAGATGACAAACTGCTCACAAAACAAACAGCACTGATATGGCATTGATATGGTTTATTTGTCATATGCAGGTTAAGATGTAGTCAACAATGCGATTAAATGCTTAGGATAAGAAGAACCATTCAAATCACGATAAAAACAAAAGCACTAATGGCGTGCAAAAAAAAGTACACATCATGCAGCAGCAATAAGCAAATAAAGTGTCACAGATGTGGTTTCGTGCAGCATTATTGTCCAGAGTTTAGCAGTTTGACAGCTTGTGGACAATAACAGTCTTAAAGTCTGATTGAAGATCATTTTATTTAAGGCCGATTTCAAAATAAAACTCAATAAATCTCAAAAACGAGTGTAGTTTTTGTTCCATTTTTGCAGTTATCTGGTTTGGAAACTATCCCACAAAGTATTGCGTGATAACACAAAAATTCACAATGTCTCCTCGCGGGCTCCATAGAATAGCTTCATCAGGGGAAGATATTAAATAAATATGTTGTGAAATAGAAAAAAATTGAATGTACCATTAAATGTACAATTTATTTTAATACATCATTAAATATTAAGTGTACCACTAATTACGTCATGTCGTCTTTAAAATTATACTTAATTATTCAGTGGCACATTTAATTGCATAATAGTCTATTTCATGATATAATGGTACATTTATTGTTTCTAATGATGTATAAAATACATACATTTCTTTCTTGTTACATTTACTTCACTTATGGAACATTCACAACATTTATTTATTTAATGATGATTTTATTGTTTTAATTTTGTCCAGTTTGACCCTCCATTCTTGATGCCTGTGTAGCAGGTCATGTCAGAATATGAATCAGGTGTGCTAGAGCAGACACACATCTAAAACTTGCAGGGAAGGGGTCCCTGAGGACCAGGGCTGTGAACCATTGAGATACAGTTTCTAAATTGTGAAGGTAATGCCTTTTTGCACTTTTGTTCACCAAGTACAGTTCTCTTGCTAGGTGCATTTTTCTTTCGTTTCAGCAATTTGAAACATAAAAGTAATGTCATTGTTCAAAGGAAACAGTCACTTAATAAATGAGTAAAATACAACTATGTAGATTTTGTTTATTCAGCTAAGATAGGCATGGTCTGTTTCCTTGTTTGATATTTTATTATTTCTTCATTATTATTCTTTTTACTTTAACTGGCCTTTACTACAGCTTAAAACAGGGACCTAACTGGTCCTTCAAACAAAGAAATTGCCAAAAGACTAAATAAAGAAAACAAAAATGGGAGCGGGATGGGAGTGGGAATCAATTTACCAGGAGTGGGACGGGACAGGATTTTTTTTTTATGTTGGCCTGGATTGGGATGGGACAGGACATTTTTCTGTGGGAGCGGGATGGGACAGGAGAGAAAATCCACTCCCGTGTCACCCTCTACTGTGGACCACTTCAGGTTCTTAGGAACCACCATCTCTGAGGACCTGAGATGGTCTTCACACATAGACACTGTTCAAAAGAAGGCCCAGCAGAGACTGTACTTCTGAGGCAACTCAAGAAGTACAACCTTCCACAGGAGCTGCTGGTCATCTTCTACACTGCCATCATTCAGTCCGTCCTGTCTTCATCCACCTCAGTGTGGTTTGGTTCATCCACAAAACAGGACAGGTCCAGACTGCAACAGATAATCAGGACTGCAGAGAGAATAATCAGGGCTGACCTTCCCTCCATCCAGGACTTATACAGGTCAAGGGTCAGGAAAAGAGCTGCTAAAATCTCTGCAGACCCCACACACCCTGCACACAAACTGTTTAGAGTTTTACCTTCAAGCCGTCGCTACAGAGCGCTGTTCACTAAAACCAGCCGCCACAGAGACAGTTTCTTCCCCCAGGCTGTTTCTCTGATAAACATTTAATAGAATACCAAACAACCTCATACTGAAGTCGCAATTCCACCTTGTATATGTGTATATTGTATATATGTATTTAAGGACATAAAGATATATGCAGAATATATCTTATAACACAAAAAAAACCCAGAGAGCAAAGTGTACCGGAGTCAAATTCCTTGTTTGTTGTATGTACGAACTTGGCAATAAAGCTGATTCTGATTCTGAAAAAGCTCCTAGGGTTGTAAACGTCACAGATTCCTGGGTTAGAAAACAAATAAAGGCAGCCCAACATATTGGGTCGCCTATGACTCAAGTAAATACCAAGTAGGTCCAAACGCCTTCCCGGTTATTGAACTGTTTGTCATGTAAACATACATTTGTAAAACTCTCAAAATGACTAAACATCCCACGTCATAATTAAAACTATGTTTAAGAAATGAAGCTCCTACATTATGTGAGATGATGGTAACAAGCATTAAAGATCGGAAACCTGTAAAATATTAAGTTAAAATACTGCTTAAAGTGACGTTGACTCAAACACGGACCTGTTAATGATTATATGTCAGTCCCGACATTTAGTTACCTGAGTCCTTCATCTAAAACCTGCTGCTTTTAAAGTTTCGGTCACCTGTACAATAGCAACTGCTAATGAATGAAGAAACGTTTTAATCGGCCGGTTACCTTACCGCCGTCTGGCCGTGACTCAGCGGAAATAACTGTCCGGAACCGAAGCTAAATTAGACCGCTCACATCCGAACACGACGCTTCGTGATTCCTTCAAGCCATCTCATAAAACTCCACACAGCTTTCACCCCTTTCTCTTTCCAAACGTCTCTGAGCTGGCCAGGAACTGACGTAATCAGTTTTTCTTTGGCGTGATGCACAACAGTTGTCCGAAGATGCCTTGACCGCCACCTGGTGGTCAAGAGTAGAACAACTGCAGTTTCTGCGTTGAGTAAAACTTGCCCTGCTAAAAACAGCTTTGACAGATTAAGATTTTACTGGATTTATTATTTTTTGGGTTGTTTACAACATTTGTATAACAAATATAAACAAACATAGATTAAGTTTAAAAGTGATTTACATAAATTAATTACCTAAATGTGAAGATAGGTAGGTTATTTTAGTATTTTAAGTCAACAAAATAAATTTCTTGATGAAGTATGAGGTTTACACTGTTTCTTACCGGTTATCATTTTAGGGAATAGTCAGGCAATGTCCAGGAAGTGGAAGATCTTACAAAAGGACAGCAAACATATATGTGTATATGTGTATAATTTGGCTATTAAGGGTTTGACCAAGACCTTTTCATTCTCTTCTGCTTATCTGAGATTATGGGGTACAAGGTCTAAGAAGGGAAACCCTGCATTACTCTAGCTTGTCAAAGGGGATCCCAAGGCATTCCTATGCCAGAATAGCTATATGATCACTGTAGCAAATCCTCCATGATGTAGGACTTCTCAGCCTTTTTGTCTAAGTTTACTCTAGGACAAATCATTCGAACTCCAGTCCTGAAGGACTGGTGTCCTGCAACTTTTTAATATGTTTCTGCTTCAGCACACCTGAATCAAATCTCTTGGTCCTTAGCAGGACTCTGTGGAACTTTATAACATGCTGAGGTGGTGTGTTGGACCAATAAGGCACCTAAAATGTGAAACTAATCTTATCCACCTACGTAAAGGTCTGAAAATCAGTCAGTCCTCTTTTTCTCTACTATGAGAGAGGGCTGACTGACAGACACGCCCACCAGGTCGCATCCGCATGTGCGCAGTTACAATAGTCACCCCACTGTTGACAACACAAAATTGGAACATAGAAGGTATATTGACAGTGTCAGTTATAAAGAAAATCTGATTTTTAAAGATCTGTAATCAGTGATCGGCCAGAAAACTGCAATTGGTCTCTCCAAATCTAAAAGTCACAGGAATATGGCCTTCAAAGACTGAAGAGTGAGGTTCCGTGGTCTAGGCTCCAACCAGATGTTGACCCTCAGACTCACGAGAAGTGTGGCTTTGGTTCAGATCTTAGAACCAGATCTTTTCCCTCGTGGAGCTACTGGGGCAGTCATATCAGTTTGGATTTAAACTAATTCTTGGAAGTCAAGTTTCTGTTGCAGGTCGGACTCCACCAGGCCTGCTTCTTCTCACTCCTGTTTATTGTTGTCTCACCTTTTTTTTTTTTTTGGAGAAGATGTGGTTCTGGATCCCAATGTTATGACTTTCAGAACACACTAGAGGGATTCGCAGGCAAGCGTGAAGCAGCCAGGATAGGAGTCATCTCCTTTACATATGAGGCCATGGTTCTCCATCAGAAGAGGCGGTCATGAGATATACTGGATGACTAAAAGAACAAAATCCTAGACAAAAGTGGTTAAATTTGCTTCCTCCTTTAAGTGGCTAGAGTGAGCCCAGGAGATGAAGAGTTCTGTAATGTGGGTCTGGAGGTATACGTAGAAAGTCAATTGAGGAGCTTCATGCATCTGGTCAGGATACCACCGTAGTTCTTCCCTGCCAATTTTGCCAAGATGCTTTCCTGGTATGTCCCAGACCTGGATCTGGTACTAGTAGACATCTCAAACTGTCCGCAACAATGTGGGCACTTTCATGAGATCAGAAATCATTGTGCACAAAAGTTCAGTCTCTAAAAGGTGCTCAACAAAGGGTCGGCCAAAATGTCGACTGCTTCTCCTCAGCCAGGTTCCAGTCTACAAACTCAACTGATGTTTGCTTCACATTTCCAGCTTTACTAATTATTCATCTTGTTCTATCTCAGCTATTTAAAATACTAAATATGTTTTGCCAATTTGCAAATAAAAATCTCATCTTTCACTGAACTGATGGTAGAAAACATAATATTTGAACCAGGACTCAATGAGGACACAGACGCACATGACTTTCATAGAAAACAATGTTTATAAAACGTTTCATGACAGAGAAGGCTAACAATAGACTACATTGCATACAATACTTTGAACATGATCCATATATACACACATGAGAGAGAGAAAGAGAGAACAGGAATCATTCAAACTTCAGAACAGTTTTTCTTCAGTTGGCTTGCAGGTTTTTGAACTGGCTATGTGTCATCTTATGCTCCATGTTCAGTATAGTTTTTAACTTACTGCATTACATATTTTGACTGTAAGTTTTATGAGGTTTCAAAAAAAGCAAAGATAAACAAAACAACAGAAAACATCACTGCCGCCATGGCTTGGAGTGTAAATAAATATTTCATGGCTTAAAGAAAATAATAAATAGTCCCAGACATTATCAACCAGCACTGATTCTGCTCTGCTATTTAAACTTCACCATCCAGGAGCTCATTCGATTACATTTTTAACAAAAACAGTGTTCCTCAGTTCTTTTAAAAACTCATAAAGGATCAAAGGAACGGTGTGTAGGATCTGATCTTGGATATTTTTGTCTCTGTTGTATTTAGAAAAATCTGGGGCGTCTATTTGTAAGATATCAGAATGTTTGAAGGGACAGCGAAGCTCTTTTTCTGTATCAACACACTAAACAGATGATCGTCCCATGGTGATTATTGCAAATAAAGTCATATTTTGTTCCATAAACTTTTTCACTTGTTCTTTAAAGACTTTTAATAACTAAAAGTCTGCTGTCGATACAGTCTCTAACTATCATAGAAAAACAAAGTAATGCATTAAAATCAATGATGCCGACAATTATTTCACATCTCCGGAGTTAATAACAATCACGTTCTCCTTGAAATGTATTTTATGAAAATTTAGAGTTTTTTTTCCCCTTTAAAAAAACTTTAAAGGGTTAAAACACCCAATAATATAATTAAAATTTATATTACAGGCTGAAGCAGTCTTAAAGGATTGATTAGTTTCAAGGCGGAAAAGAGGAGTCAATATAATTACTTTATCAGCAGATTTTGGGAAGCAGGAACTTTTTGTCCTTGGAGACAAATGCCAGCGGGACTAAAACTTCTTGCCCAGCCGTCAGATAATTAAAAGAATAACCAAGCACCTTTCAGGAGGGATATTCTGAACATGTTGTTTTTGGGGGGCTTAAAGTTGGAAATGAAGCATTTGTGTTGTTCCTTTTAAATGAAAAAGATAATTTGTTGGGATGATATCAGTCAGTGGTTGAGCAGATCGCTGGGTAAGTGAGTCTTCTCTGCAGTATCATTTTTGTTTTGACCCACTGGATCAAAATCAGAACCTGAACTCTGTTATACAGCAGTGCTTCGGCCATGTGCGCAGTGAAGTTCTGAAGACAGCGGCATTTTTCACCATACTGGACGGCAACATCTTTAGGGCTGTTTCTCTGATACTTGAGCTCTGCAGCGTTACAGATCATTTGGTTTTCATTCTCCTGTCCCATATAGCCTCAGTCAGGTTACTTAATTTAAGATATTTTTCTGTCTGGACAGGATTTTAATGGCAGATGTGAACCTTCTTCATGTTTACAGCTCCTCCTAAACTAAATCAGCCAGGACGGAGAAGGAAGGTTGAAGGAAGGTCTTGTTTTGTTCAGAGGTTTAAAGCTGTGATAATTTGGTGTTTTTGATTTTTTTCCTTGATTTAACATTAAATCAATTAGTAAATCTTTGCTGATCAGTTGCTATTTAAAAAAAACAATTTCATCCAGATTTGTAGAAAAGTCTGACGGATTTTATTTAGAATTGGATTTTATTTAGAATCTTTTTATTCACTGCTGACTATATCATATTTATATATACCTGTTTCATAACTAACAAATATCCATGGAACTCAGTCCACATACTTTTAGTCATGACAAGAAGTGCTCATAAAGTTCTCCAGTTATGGCTGTTAAATACAGACAGATATGGTCATGAAGCTGTAGTTGCTGTAAAACAACAGATCATTTGAGGATAAAAGTAATGCATAAGATGTGCAAAGATGACAGATTTGCACTCCTGAATACCCATAATAATAATAATAATAATAATAATAAAAATAAACATCTAAAAAACTAATCATAGCTATATAAATGAAGGGCACAGATGGTAAACTATAGAGAAATGCCACAGCATGGGTGCTGCATGCAGTTGCATCTTTTCTGAAAACAAAATAAAACATTAAAGAACCCAAACAACTCCATAACGCACACGATGAAGCGTTAATGTTCTAAAATCGCTCTGTAGCCCTTCACCATGTTTGGTCTTTTAAAGTCGGTTTCACACATTTTAAATGTGTAACAAAACCAATGATCAGACAATACAAGTTCAAACTGAAGTCAGTTTGTGAAGAATATTTCCAGTTCAAAGTCTTGCAAGATTTGTGTTTTTTGGTATTAAATGTGAAAGCATGAATAAAAAAAATGAGTAAAATGAGGTTCACAGCAGCTATTATCTTGACCTGCTTTCACAAAGGATCACTGGTATAATTACCTTGCATGGACCTAAACAGACCTCAGCCCAGTTAGAGTAACATGTAAGCCGGTAAGAATAAAGAATTAATAATAATGAAGAATAATGAAGTAAGGACAAGAGGAGGAACCTAAACAATATGAAGCGATGTCAAGAGCCTACTAAAGGAAAATGGGATTTTCATTAAAGGAGAATCCGTTTGTATTTGTTGACTGATTCAGTTGAGGTTTTAAAATAGTCAAAGGGAGGAAAGAAGGGACAGGTAGGAAAGGAAGAGAGGGAGGAAAAGGTCCATGGACAGATGGGCCTGAACTTTACTGCATGTCAGAGCTGATAGTCAGTTCTTTTCAATACAGGACTGTGCGTTCCTGCCGCACAATCAAATCCCCCAAAACTCCACTAAGATACAGCAATACTAAACTAAAAAAATAACAGTTTTTCTTCATTTGGGCCCAGTTTCTATCACCAAATCCCTCTCAAAGAGTCTGGTGCTAACCCAGCTGTATGTGTCCTGAATATGTAGTAAGGATGAGCATGATGGAGAAGCCTGTCAGGAGTCCTGCGTTCTGGATGCCGAAGGTGATGAGGAACCTGCTGCCACCCGCGTCCTCTTCCTCCCGACTCACCTCGTTCATCTCTGGGAACTGAGAGAGAAAAATCGTTTTGGGTCAATGTGATGAGGAATCAATGCGTGTCTCTTTCACCTGATCTTTCCTACATGAAAGCAGACATACCACAATTATTATTGTTCTTACTAGAAGATTTTTAAATTACTGAAAAATCTAATGCTACTGACCAAATCATTAGCTAACAGGTAAAAATTTGAAAAAGGTGCCAATTTAACAACAAGCAGCTACTATAAATATGTAATCAGATGGTGAATAAATTAATTAGATGTTACCCCCTCTATTAAAGCAGGGGTCTTAGCATTTTGGTGCTGTTATGGCAAAACTAGTATTTACCAAAGGAAGAGATTGGTGGTCGTCACTCAAAGTCAGCTTTATTATAACCTTGACAAGGGAGAACAGTTTTACAGCGTCAGACATGTTGACTCGCCCTGCCAAACCTTTCTATCTAGACAAAGTATAACAGCTTCAAGGTAATTCCCATGACACCCAGACTCACAGAGGAGGAACCAAGGTGAACCCTGTTGTAATTCCTTCTTAGACATGTTGACTACAGAAATTGAACCCTGCACAGTGTGACAAAAATCTTATCTTAGACTAAATAGAGTCATCTGCCCTGAACCATTAAGCCTGCTGGAGGTCAACAAACCCTGCTCTTCAACATACAGATGCGTGTTAACACAATGCCAAGGCGGAAAGACATCACAGACTACCTCAGAGCGGTGGTTCTAAACCCTGGTCACAAGGACCCGCTGTTTCCCTGCAGACACACACCTGATTTAAATGAACGGGCGATCAAAAGACTTCGGTTCTGCAGTACTTGATGGCATGCAGGGGGTAATGCAATCATCTGAATCAGGTGTGCTGGAGCACGGTAAATTCTAAAACCTGAAGGACAGTGGACCTTGAGGACCAGGGTGGAGAAACACGGTCTTAGAGAGCTACTGCCCAATTATTTGGGGAAAAATAATATTCAAACAGAAAAGATTTAAGACAGCTACTAGGAGTGAACGCCCTAGCAAATTAACTCCAAGGTCCAACCAGTCAGTAATTTGAGAAATGGCAAAAATTCAAGAAGGCCTCCTCAAACTCTCCAGGTCAAGAATTTTGCAGCACGATGTGTTTGCCTCTCAATGAAGCAAAGGGCTTCTGGAACAATGTCCTTTGGACGGGTGAGACCAAAGTAGAGATGATTGGCCCTGCTGCACTGCACCATGTTTGGAGAAAAGTAAACACAGGATATCAGCACAAACTCCTCATACCAACTGTCAAGCATGCTTGCTTTGCAGACAGACAACCTGGGCACACAATTCAATCTCAGAGTTTACCAAAAGTACTCTGGATTTAAAATGTGAGGCCATCTCTCTGACATGTGACATGGGGAGTGATGGCCTAGTGGTTACAGAGCATTTGCATCCTGGGGAGGCCTGGGTCCCAGAGCAAGACCCTTAGCCCCTGAATGCTCCCCGGGCGCCGCACAGTGGCAGCCCACTGCTCCCTAAGGGATGGGTTAAATGCAGAGGATAATTTCTCCATTGTGAAATCAATAAAGTCTAAATTATTATTTTTTATTATTATTTGAAGGTTTGGCCCAAACTGGGTCATAAACAAGACAATGATCCCATAAAGGCAGGAAATAAAACAGCTAAAAAATTAAAACAATCAAGTTGTTGCAGTGGCCCAGTCAAAGTCCAAGTTTTAACTTGATTGAAATACTGTGCCTTGAAGTGCATTTATTTTTACTCATGACTGTCATCATTTAGGATCATCCGGAGTTTATGAAGAAGGAGATGATCCGTCTCTCTTGGATAATAAGAGACTGAAACCATGCCAGCAAAAAATCTACAATAAGTGTAACAGAGCCACTAGAATCCATCATCGTAGATTTTAACGGTCTCACATTCTCATTTTCTCCTTGAGCTTCTTAAAACAAGCTCATCTAAAAGCCTGGTAAAAGCAAACATTAACTCACCATGTCTGCCAGAGCGATGTAGAGGAACATTCCTCCAGCCAAAGCAAAAATCCAGTTGGGAGAGAAACTGTTGCCTGCCAGGATACCAAACCCCATTCCCAGGTAGCAGCAACAGGCCGACAGGAAGTTAAAGAACAGAGCCTGCTGTATGCTCATGCCAGCATTCAGGAGGATCACAAAGTCACCTGGAGAGAAACAACGAATCAGCTAAACACCACTGACTACAGATGCACTCATAAAGCATCTGGTGGCTTTATGTTTTCAGAGTTTATGTTTTCCAAACTCACCAAGCTCATGAGGGAACTCCTCACAAAGGATAGCCACAGAGGTGCTGATGCCCTGGAAGACTGAGGCGGTGAAGGAGGCACCGATAGCTAAGCCATCGATAAAGTTATGCAGACCATCACTTAGCGTGATCATCCAGGCCAGCGTGCCGATGTCAGAGTAGGTTGTTCCTTTCAGCCAGTAGCAGCCGCCACCTCGGCTGCCGGACCGGGCCCCATTGTCTGTACTCTGAGACTCCTGAAGAGACAGGAGGAGAGCTTTAGGTGACAATATTTAGACAGAACAACAGGATGGATCTGTGGAAGTGCAGTGATTTTATTTATTAAGGTAAAGAACCGGGCCCTATGTGAAAATATAACTACCCCGCTTTTTAAAACATAAATTAACCTCATTTTAGGGGTTTAAGATTCACTGGTTACAGCTATGCCTGGTAACCGCCAGACCTGTAAAATCAAGAGATCTCTTAAAAAATGCCTGTATGACAACATGAAGTAGGCTAAAAGATCTCAAAAAGAAATTCAATCCAAACTTTGTCACTGACATCCACCAAAACCATTTTTAAGGCTTCAGGACTGAAGCAAACCACAGTGAGACCCACCATCCACAAAGGTGGATAATGGTGGTGAATCTCACCACGAGTGGTCTACCTACCAAAACTACTCTAAGAGCCCATTAACGACTGATCCAGGAGGTCACAAAAGAACCCAGAACATCGTCTGAACCACTGCGGGACTCTCTGGTCCCAGTTAAGATCGTGGCCATGATTCAACAATAAGAAAAAGAAAAATGGCATCATTGGAAGCATTCAAATGACAAAATAACTGCTGACCAAAACGAACAAAAAAGTCCATCTCACATTTACTAAAAAAACATCTTGATGATACCCAAGACCTTTTGGAAAATATTCTGTGGACTGATGGGACGGCAGCGAGACATTTTGGAGGGTGTGGATTGTGTCACATCTGGTGTAAAACCAACATGGCATTTTAGCAAAAGAACATCATACTGACAGCCAAACATGGTAGTGGTGGTATGACGGTCTGGTTCTTTGCTGCTTTAGGACAGTTTAACTTATAATTAACCATTAATTGTGAGCAGAAAATGCAGAAGAACGTCTGGCCATCAGTTTGTGCTCTTAAGCTCAAGGATGCCTTGGTTCTGCTGTGTATCTAAAGTACCCCACCAGATCCTCCCCTCAAGAGGTTACAGAAAATGAACAACAAAATCAAGGTTTTCATGTGTCAGACGGTCAACATTTACTCATGGTTCCACAGACAGAGTACATACGTGAACCTGGACCTTGACTCTGGAATTAGCTTCCACTAGATCTTTGGTCTATCACTGAACTTGGCCTATTTAAATCAAAGCTGAAGACTTTTTTATTCAGGCAGGCTTTTATTACCTAAAAATGTGGCGAAACGTCTGGTTTTATCTACTGTGTTTTTAACCTGCTTTTTTTATGTTTTCTTTTATCTCCCAGTGGGTTTTTTATATGCTGATTTTGTTATGTACTTTGGTCACTAATTTTGTGGATGTGGACAGGGCTATACAAATAAATAAATGAAATGAAATGTGGCCTAGTCAAAGTCCAGACTTAAATAAATTAAATCTGCAGAAAATAAATTCCTCCACAGCGATGTAAAAGACTCATCACCAGTTAACACCATGCTTGATAGGAGCCGTTGCAATCAATGGTGACCCTGCCAGATACCAGGCTTAGGGGGCGATTACTTTTTCAAAAAGTCATGTTGGTTAGGATAGCTTTTATTGAGGTATTCAACCAGATATAATAATACACCTCAACAACCCAGTCCGGATGTCGTGAGAAAGAACAGATGAAGAGCAGGAAATTAAGATTAACACAAGTTTAATTTGGTAAATAATAACTCCAATGATTTCCAAAGCAAAATTGAATACAAAAAGAATGATACAAAGAAAGAATGATTTACCAAAGGGCCCTTTGGGAGAGACTCGGTCAGCAAAGAGAGGCCGTATTCACCGAGTGGTCTGTCTTAGCATAAGTGTTAACGCATTTTATACCTTTACTTCAAAGCTGACGGTTTGTTTACGAAGCCACAGGTCACTAATGGAGTTTATAGTGTCCCCACTATAAATTAGTTACTCCTATGGGAGTACTTTATTGCCCATATCAAGCTGAACAGCCCGCATTTACTGCTTACAGCTGCTGGCAAACATCCTGACCTGGGATTAACACTTTCTCCAACCTGAAGCCTGCTGTGACCTCTGTGACTTCTCCCTCTCAGGCTCACAATACATGTTATATCTCAGTTTTATGCTTACACATGCAAACTTAACACATAGTATGAAACTAAATGATTTTAATTCTCAACACTTTTTACCCTCTTAATAAATAAAACCATCGTCTGAAAACTTGTTTTTGTATTTGCCTAGAGCAGTTTTATATTAAAATTAGTTTAAAGATCTGAAACATTTCTGTGTGACAAAAAAGCAGAAACAGAAGAAATCTGTAAGGGGGGAATCCTCATCAGAGGAGTGTAGGAGAATTTATGCTTTAATAAAGTAAAAGAACTTCTCTGTTTTACGGCTGAATCCCACCTGTGGCGTCTGAGCGGGGCTAAGCATGAGCTCTCCCTCCCCAGCTTCGTCCACTTTTCCCTGAGCCAGACTGTTGGCCTCTCCGTTCTGCTGCAGCGTCTCCTTCTCCCCCGCCTCTACCTCTCCGTTGGGTGACGAGTAGCGATCTGCGCCGCTGTACTGACTGTGGCCGTGGCTCTGAGATCGTAGAGCAAAAACAAAACACGATCTCTGTGATTTTTGATTTTAAGAACAGCACAATAACAGTGAAAGCTGATGAACGAGCACAAAACTTTATTTACCTTCCACACTTATGATAAAGACGTGAAGGAATTCAACCTTTAATTTGAGTAGATTTATTCAGAGAGGAAGAAAAAACACAGAGCATACAGAGAGACGAATCTCCAAGGGAACAAGAAGTAGAAACAAACCAAAAAAAAAAAGAAAAAACGAAGGATGTTTTTTACCTACTGACTGAACTCAAATTGCACAAATTCAAAAACATAAATATATTCTGAGGTAAGATTTTACCGAGGTTATCAATAAGTACAAAACTAAAAATGTAGCACAATTTCTTTTATCCAATTTGTTTCTGAAAAGGGCCCCCTTCTTAGCATTTTTATTTTTAATTAATTTTAAAGAATCTTTATGAAAATACTGGATAGGCTAAGCCCCTAGGACTGACAAATGTTGGTTGATATAGAGGCCATAAAACTGGGACACGTGTAAAAAAAACAACATTATTTTAGGTATTTTATTCTAAAAAAAGATGCAATTTAGATTTAAAGATACAAACCTGAACCTGTTCCATTTATTTACCCAAGATGGTGGTATTGCAGGTGCCAGGTTCAGCCTGAGAGCATCTCTAACTGGATCAGCAGCTTGATAAGTTAGCTGCTCATTTCAGCAGTCAGTCCTAATGGCTATAAACGGAGCAACCACTAGATGGCGCTGATGTTTAACAATTAGCTCCATTCATTTACTCTGTTGTATTTTGTGAATGAAAGAAAACGGTTTTATATAAGGCACCATTGTTAAGTGGCTAAGAGCTGTTAGCTGTAAGCTTGTTTAGGGGATACAGAAGAAAGAAAAACCATCACATTTTGTTGGATTATTACTGTACCTTAGGAGGAGTTTTCTTCTCAACATTATGAAAAATGATTCACCATCTGGGACGTTGTCTGACGTGGAAAGACTGTGCAACGCCCCAATTAAACAAAGGAAGAGCAAACAACCTGTAAAACTTCTGAAGATCCGTTTCAAACAGATCAGATCAACTGAAAAGCAAGCATCCCATCCTACAAGTCAAACCAGCTGATGAACAGAAGAAACAAGTTCAAGATATTTAGTTGCGTGGCATGTTGAACATACCAATCATAGCAAAGGATGAGTCTTCCATATATTTCTCTGCACGACCATTTTTGAATCACAAATTCAGAGCCTTGCAAACTTTAAACTTTAAACCGTGAACTTTTTGCAACCCCAGATTTCAGTGGGCTTTATTAGGATTTTATGTGACAGACAAACACAAGTAGGGACCTAAGTTTTCATGTGAACATCATGTGCTGCTGCCAATCTTGGCCAGGTTTTCTTGTGTAAAACAGATTCTTAATCTCAATAACATTTTTCCGGTGAAATAAATGCTGACAATAATAATGTGGAGATTCAGAAGCAACATATGAAGTAGAAAAGTGTGCGAAGGTTGCTGAGGGACATCAATGTGTGTGACTCAGTCTATACAGTTTAAGGACAACACTAGTACTAAATATACTATGCTAATACCAAAGAAATCTTTGTAAACTTTGATAAAATTCCTCTAAGAAATCGTGTCCCTTTCATTATTCTGGGATTTAGCAAACAGAAACATTTCTGGCAATCTGAGCTGACCTAAAACAGGACACATTTACTCAGATTTAATTTCAGACAGTGAGGAAAATAAAGGTTATGTGTCTTTATGAGATGTATGTAAACTTTTAGTTTAAGCCAGAGACTCTTCTTCTGAGTTTCAGGAACCGTTTTGGCACATTTGGGCCATTTTAGGTTGCAGTACCCAATGGTGAAAATGGAACAAGAGCAGAGCCTTTAACTGTTAATATAAACTCACCCCCTGCCTTTGCTTAAGGAGAACCTTGAGAACTTTTTCTGTGAAGAAGAAGAGGTAGAACCCTCCGAAGACCACGGCCGACTTGGATACGTAGAAGTCCACCATCGGGTCAAAACCAAAGGCCTACCAGGCAGAGATAAGAATGTTAGTTCGTGGTGATAATCAGTAGTGTATACTGTAAACAGGTGGTGTGTTGCTATGGTTAACAAAATTAACAATAAGCAGTGAGTTGGTTGCTGTTTCTCTGGTAAACTTCAGTGTGTTGAAGTTCTGTGTAGGTCAAACCTCCAACTAGTTTTTTCTATATTTAGCTAATTGATTTTTATTACCTTCTTTAACGCTTCTGAACACTTTTTTTTTTTACTCAGAAGTCCAGTAAGAATCCTCCTGCATCATTTTAAGAGAAGCTCAAATTCACGTGACTCATTCGCCTGTGGATAGAGCAAAGCCCTTTGAGCTTAAAGGTGTATATTTTTCTGATAATTAAAGGTAATTTAGCGAAAGAAGTTAAACCACTGCTAGCTACACTAGCTGTTATCGCTGTAATGCTGGATGTGTGCACAGTATTTACATCTTACTCTCGCCCAGTGAGCAGATCTGAATGTTCGGATTGTGTGTTTGCAATAACTCTGAAGCCAAAAGCAATAGAGGTTATAGTTGGGCATAAAGTTATTCATACCTCTGACATATTTAGGTTTAAAGTGAGCCTTTAATTTTACCAACAGGTTTTTTTCTGCTAACTGGGGGTGACTTTCACATTATTACCAACTTCAATCGCATAGAGAATTTGTAGGGGAACCTGGTGGGGGAAGATTAGGGTGATGGCAAGGAGGCCGACCTCAGAGGCTTGGAGCTCATTGGCAAAGTTAATGAAATCAAAATACCAGCGTAAACATGCAAAAATCTGGTAGCAATTATAAGAAGGGCCTGATTGCTGTAATGCCACTAAAGATTTTTCTCATTGGTTATTGAGAAGGCTATAAATAATTTTCAACGTTCCATTTTACCATAAAATGTAAATAAAAACAAAAATGTAAGTTTTTTGTTTTAACTGATCCCGTTTTTACATTGTTTCATGTTTCGGAGGATGCCGGTCTCATTTCCTATCAGAAACAAACTTCTCGGTTGAAGGAAAGCAAATTTAAACCTAAATCTTTCAGGGTTATGAATAACTCTGTAGCTCTTGATCTAAAGAAATAAACGTTAAGTTTTAGAACCATTAGGTGTCTTCATTGTGTGCTCTGAGCTGGGTTTAAAGCAGATTACGAGCTTCCTAATGCCAGCCCATTAGAGGCTTTAAAGCTTCACATAAAAGAGGATGAAATCAGAGTATTAGGCATCCTCTGACATGTTCAGTTAGCTTTTGTTAAATGTAAACCAATAAATAATTTGAGCGGGCTTTAACTGACAGTTAGCCTTCTATTTTTAATCCATATATAAAAAGTAACATTTTACATTTTGTGTCTCCTAACTGACACTTTTAACACTTCTTTCATCAGCCCGGTTCAGACCTGGCACTAACATGCTTCCTGGGTGACCCTATCACACCCAGCGCCCTGTTAAACACTGGTGTAAACGTGATGAAGGCAGATGGAAGATGGCATGGATCAGAACACCTTCAGAGGTGTTCTGAGACAGTTTTATCTGCACCAGTTTAGCAGTCTGAACCCAATCCGTTCTGAGCTACACTGAAGCCATTTACTACCAGACAACTGGGCTGACCGGACCGGACTCTCATCAGGCCGAATTATTACCACCATGGCCCTTTGAATAATAAAAAATACTTTCTATACACAGCAATGTTAAAGTTTTGGATCATCAAACTAATTTTATTATCAGACAACGATAACCTGAGTAAAATACAAAAGGCAGTTTTCAAATGATGATTTCGTTTAAGGGCAAAAAAGCTCTCCAGACCAACATGGCCCCCTGTGAAAAAGTATTCGCCCTCAATACCTAATATCTGGTTGCGTTACCACTGATGGTAACGGCTGTTTGCAATAACTAGTGATAGTTTAATACATCACTGTAGAGGAATCTTTCTGCAGATTTGTCTCATTTAAATTCTGGAATTTGACTACGCCACACAAAACCTCTATTCAGAGGTGGACTTGCTGGGGTTCTTTAGATCTTTATCCTGCTGCAGGACCAAAGCATCCTTGACCTTAAGGACACAAACAGATGGCCGGACATTCTTTCTTCATCATTTTCTGCTAAAGACCAGAATTAATTGTTCCATCATTTACAGCAAATTGTCCTAAAGCAGCCCCAGACCATCATACCACCACTACCATGTTTGACTGTGAGTATGATGGTCTTTTACTGATGCCATGTTGGTTTTACACCAGATGTGACACGATCCACACCTTCCAAAACGTTTCACTTCCGTCACCTCAGTCCACAGTCCATTTTTCAAAAACGTTTGGGCAACACCAAGATGTTTTTATTTTATTTTATTTTCTTAAATCATAGGCACTGATCTTAACTGGGGCCAGAGATTTCTGCAGTGTTTCAGATGATGTTCTTGGCTCTTTGTGACCTTCTGGATGAGTCAATGCACTCTTGCAGTAATTCCGATAGGGCAGCCAATTCAAAGAACAGCTTTGTAATGCTTATCAAACTGATAGATGTCAATGACTTTCTCATCAGGGGTATAATGTATTGCTTTTTGAGATCTTGTAGCCTACTTCATGTTGTCAGACAGGTTCTATTTAAATGATTCCTTAAGTATATACATTTCTTGCAGTAATCAGGTAAGACTAAGGCTGGTGAAATTGAACTTAGCATTCCAAAAATGTGGTTAATCACATCTAAATTCACAATTTTACAAAAGGTTGAATTACTTTTTACATAGAGCCGTGTTTGTTTGGGCAACTTTCTTCTTTTAAACCATCATTCGATAATTCACATTTACTCAGGTTATCAATGACTGATAATATTTATTTGTTGACCTGCAACATTTAGGTTTGACAAGAGAAGCAAAAACAGAAAAAAATCTGTCTGGGGAAAAATACTGTTTCACATCACCGTAGCTGAACCTGAAATAGGTTAATAATATACAATGAAATTCTACTAAACCAGCTTACCTATTTTTACTGATGTACGTCTACGATGTGAAATGACTGGTTATAGATCTGGAAGCTCAGAGAAGATTATCAGATGTGATCCATCCTTAAACATGTCCTCCTGCATCTGAATCAGCCAGAGTGTTAATTCCAGGTATGAACAGGGCCTTAGGCTCAATATTTAACCTCATCAACAGTATTAAAGCCCGAATAACTAAAATCTCCCGGGAATCTGAACCACTTTAATATCTCACTGATGATACGGTTTTGTTGAGTAGTAATTTATTAGTGATTTTTCAGGACATCACGGTTTTGAACAGGGCTTTAAGGTGGCAATGAGAAGCAGTTTAAATGCTAAAAACTTTAAAAAGACGGCTTATTTATGTGAAAGTTCTGCCTTAGTGAACACACATTTCTGTATAAACGTCTACAGATTTATTTAATTCCATTAATATTTATATGAACAAAATCTGATCAAACATTTTTGTGTCTAATTGAATTTAACCCTGATCTTGGTGGGTTTATGTGTTAATATAATGGTGGCAAGACAGTTTAGGTTCAAGCTAATTTATTTAAAGAAATCATTCTTAGAACTGTAGTCAAAAATACTACCAAACGGGAATAGTTGAAGCAGGAAAAACCCAAGAAATTTCCAGATGGATAAAATTATGTAAAATCAATACCCAAGAGCATTTACAGAGGAATTAAAAACAACCTTGCCTCGAGGTATCAAACTGCAGCTATGTGAACCACAGAAGCAGTGACTCTACCTCAGGGATGAGCTGAAACAGGGCGTTGGAGTACAGCGTGCCAATGGCCAGGGCTATGAAGTAGAGCAGCAGTCGCTTGTAAAAGGTTTTCTTCATGAAGGGCACCACACTGGCCCCGATCAGTGAACACAGAGAGATCAGTGTCACACACAGGATCCCATAACCCCATACTGATCAACGGAGCAGAAAGGAGAGGGAAGGAGCGACAAAGAGAGGTAGTTAGTTCACTGATTATCTTTATCTGAGTGATTTCCAAGGTAAGGAACTAAATAATTAGAGAACACCAACCAATGATCCCTGTAGAAGAAAACTAAATCAACAGAGTCTTTTCACAGACAAGAGGCCCATTGTCCAACGGAAGCAGTTTAAAAGAAGTAAGAACCTGCATTTGGAGGTAACAATTTACCTTCCTGTGAAGCAGAATTAAAACCCAGTCATTAAGGGGAGATTACATCCACACTCCTACAAACCTTGTTCCAGACCACTCATGTGTGTTCGTGTCTCTGTGAGAGCCTCAGGAAAGACATTAGATACATCACAGCTGACACAAAGGATGCCACAGCAGCTGCAATGAAAATGCTTTTTTGTCCATGTGTATTTGGGGCATTTACAGTCATGGCAAAGAGAAAAAACCCATAATAAAACCAATCTGGTCTTCTAAAATATATACAAATATATTAAAAAAACACATTAGAATCCTAACTGTGATGAAGATGAAGCCAAGTAACTAACTACACCCCAAGATTCAACAGGCCAGAGCATCACCTTTGGCAACAATCGATCTGCGGAGGAATTTGGACGCCGTTATTTGCAACACTGCTGCTGTGCTTATATGACCCAGTTTGAGCCAAACTTTAGCGATTGCCTAAAATTTAACTTTAGTTTATGTTTGACTCAATGACTGCAAGGTTCCCAGATCCTCTGCCTGCAAACTAACCCCAAAGTATTACCCCTCCACCACCATGCTTGATATTTAGTATGATTTGTTTGTGCTGACATGCTGTGTTTGTTTTCCTTCGAACATGTCGAAGTAAAATATGGCCAAACATCTTTACCTTGGGGATGCAGCTATTGTCTTTCCAAAAAGAAGAGGCTTTCTCCTGGCTATCGTTTCAAACAAGCCGTACAATAATGACCTGCTGATGTCTTTCTGCCTTGGCTCCACGCCAGCAAACTGACACAATTACAGCTTTATTAGAGGTGGTCACACTTGCTGATTATCAGTTAATCAAGAACATTTGGCTGCTGCTTTCCTTCTTAAATCCAGAAGGATTTTAAGATTTGTAAAACCCCAAACTTTAAAGTGGTTGTATTTAGTTTTTATCATGAGTGTTCATGTAACAAGTACACATGAATATGAAAAGCATTTCAATGCTAATTAAAGTTCAGGAAACCCACCTTCAAGAAACAAAAGCAGAAAGAGGAGAAAGCTCCAAGTACAGAACTGGCCAAAGGTGAAACAGATGTCTTTTCAAAGAATGTGAGACTCTAATACACATTATTTAGCTTTACTGTGTGCTCTGAAAAGGATTGATGTTTGGGATGTGGAAACATGTAAGAGATGTATTTATACAGCCAGAAAGCAAACCTCAGGTATGAGCTGGAAGATGGCTGTAGAGTAGAGCGTGCCAATGGCAAGAGCGATGAAAAATGGGAGCACGTGTTTCATACAATTCTTCTTCATCAGAGGTACGATGGCGACTCCAGTGAGGGAGCAGGCACTAATCACGGTCACGCTCAAAAAAGAAAAACCCCACACTGGATGTGGAATAGAGGAGCATTAAAACACCACTCTGAAACAATAACCAGTCAATGTGGTACTTTTAAACAACTCTGTCTATAAAGCAAAATTTGAATATTAAGAGTTGAACAGAAATGCCGCATAGGAAGAAAAAAAAAATCAATAACACAATGTAATAAAATGTCTAAAAGGTTAAAACAGAAAATCAAAACTTTTTTTTGTTTTTTTACACACATTGTAAGAGTTATAATGTTTATAAATGATCAAAATGCAGTGCAGACGGTGGCTGCAGCAATCAGCAGTTGGGGAAACATCAAACAGCTCATGATGCCCTGAATTAGTGGTACAGAAGCTGGGAGGTTTTTAGTTTTAGGTGGCACATGCAGAAAACATTAAATATGGAATGAAACAAAAGACCAAGACCTGTAAAAACAAAAAAATGAAGCAAAATATGCTTTTTTTATCCAAGGCTGCTGCACCTGTAAAGTTGTTTTAAATAAAAGCAAATTTGTTAGTGTTAGCAACCCATTCAATGACATGTTTCCTTTTTACTGAGGAAAAAAAAAAAGGTTACTGCAGTCATGGTTACAACAAAAAGGGCAACCGACTTCAGTGTTGGAGTTTTCTACAGCTGCATCGCACTAAACCTGAATATTAAGAAAGTAAATTTTTTCAATACATTTATTTTATATTACTAAAAGTATTGGGTCACACCACCAAATCAATGCATTTTGGTGTTAAAATCACTTCCATGGCTGTAGGTGTGTAAAGGTTGGTGTGGAGAAACCCGACTGGCCTGCACAGAGTCCTGACCTCTACCTTTTTGAACACCTTTAGGATGAATTAGAGCGGAGGTTGAAGTTCTGATTTTCTCCTCCAACTATGAACACACCCCTAAACCTTGTGGAATACGTTTCCAGAATAGTTAACGTTGCTACTGCTGGAAACGATGAGTCCATCAACACACTGGACCTTATAGATTAAGAATAGAAGGTCATAAAAGTTCATGTACATGAGAAGAAGACAGACAATTACTTTTGTAATATAGTTTAGATTCCAAGAGTGATTATTTTTTGTCCACTTTGATGATTATGGCTTACAGATAATGAAAAACTGAAATTTGAATGTTACATAAAACCTACTGAAAAGTATCTGCATGCACTTTACAGTATAGGTACTCATACAATTCAGTGTGTATACTTTCTTTTTAGCTTGGCTGTAGTTGGATAATCAGATGATGAAATATTTTCTTTTGTCCTACATTCATCTCTAATTAAAACTGTTTTCATTGTGTAACCAAAGAACCAAAGGTAGAGGCTCCAAATACCTTTTGGCAACCAAAGAAAAATATTTAAAAACATATTTTTTGGTCAATCAAAAAATTCCAATAAACTTTGAAATATTCCCAGAAAAAAACGAATTTAGTCAGTATTTAAAGAAAAATAACATGGGATTATCTTGTAATCAATATTTTTCAGTTTGTTATAGGTTTAGAAAGAAAGAAACATAAAATTAGTATCATGTTCATAGGAAGGCTCTAGCCAATTTGGTTTGGATGCCTTTCTTCTCTTAATAAGGGATTTTAGAATTTTAAAACTGCATTATTTATTTCCTGTTTGATGATCAAACAAAGAACGACAAACTTTGTAAGGGGGCAAGTACTTTTCATGGCAATGCAAGCCTGAGTTTTGACTGCCTTTCTGTGTCTCTTCCAGTCTCTCAGCAGCAACCTGCTGGTGACTTTGTGATGCTCTGAGCTCAGCAGCCACCTCCATCAAAGAACATCCTGTTTGAAGCCTCGCAACAGCGAGGTTCTGTTGATCAGTTGTTAGGTGTCGTCTTGGTCTCATGATGTCAAGGTGTGAACAGCATGATGAGGAGAACCGTTTGAATACCATTTCTGATTGAACCAGGAACTTTATTGGTCATTCATGGATCAGGTTTAGATTAATACTGACATTTCGCCTTAAAGCTGAATGTCCCTAACTTTTGAGTAGTGTAGTTTCAATAACTCAAAAGGTTTAAAACCAGAACAAACGTCTAGACTAATGAGCTATCAAAGTCTTTGTTGCTGAGGTGAACATAGTGGAAAAGCAACAAAATACAAACCAGAGTAAAGACAGTGAATAAAAATATAAAATAATGGAGACAAAGACAGAAAATGTTTAACTAAAGCATGAACATTTATCAGTTATATTTGAGTTAACAAATGAAATTTAAATGTTTACAGGTTAAAGAGGAGATATCTGTATGAACTTGTATGACATCTGCCTCTGTGCTGCTGGGAAATCGCTACAGGCAGTGGAAAGAAAAACTGCTGAGGGGCCAAACTAAGCTTCTCATGGTGGTGGTGGTGGTGGGGGGCCGAGCTCAGGGCGCGAGAGAGGGGCTGATAAGGAAAAACAAATCTGAGAGAAGAAGAGGAGATAGAAGCAAAGCTCTGGGATCTCTTTCTTTCACCTGTTGAGTGCTAAATAGATCCAGTTTAAAGGAAACTCTTTATTTTATAAGCTGACTGAGCAACTGCAGTGCTGCAAAAAACAAACTAAAATCACTCTTATAGAAACTGAATATCTGCTGCAGTTAAAAAAGTAAAAATCTCAAATACATAAATTAGTAGCACTCTATACAACCTACTTCTACAGAGGCCCCTCTATTTTCAGTCTCTACAGGAAAAAGTACTTCCAGGTCGTTCGAGGACATCCCGCGGGCTGTGTTCACTCACCACTATAGATTAATTTACAGTGAATCAGCTGCTTATGAAAGACGAGCGTTCCTATGTGGATCACTTCATCTGGATTAGATCTATGCCAGACAATGGATATGCTGGTGGAGCATTATTGCTGATGCTGAAAAGTTATAGAGTTTTCAGCCAATGTGACAAACTCCAGCACTAGAAAACAGTGCATTTAGCCTCTGATGCAGTCAGAGGCTGAATTATTTCACTTTAAATGTGCATAGACTCTCAGGTAATGTCTAAAATTACAATGACAGTGTTAGAAAAAAGTTAACAGGAAAATGGATGTAGCTTTTTAACAAAAACGCATATACAACAGGAGACGCAGTTGATGGCAATGTTGCCTTGCAGTAAGAAGGTCCTGGGTTCGACTCCTGGACAGGGGTCTTTCTGCATGGAGTTTGCATGCGTGGGTTCTCTCCGGGTACTCCGGCTACCTCCCACAGTCCAAAGACATGCCTGTTAGGTTAATTGGTTTCTTTAAATTGCCCTTATGTGTGTGAATGAGTGTGTGCATGGTTGTTTGTGTGTTGCCCTGCGATGGACTGGCGACCTCTCCAGGGTGTACCCCGCCTCCTGCCCTTAGACTGCTGGAGATAGGCATCAGCTTCCCCGCGACCCACTATGGAAGAAGCGGTATAGAAGATGACTGACATTTTAATCCAGCTTATTCTCACCTTCTGCATATGAAGGTCTGGGCGAGGGGTCCGTGCTTAACTCATCCCCCTTTTTCCCCTTGCAGGTGCCAGCATCCAGCTGCTGCAGCATGGTGGGGCACAGCTTCAGGAGACCCTGCCCATCCAGCCGTGACTGCTCGCTGATGCTGTAAATAGCCAGTGTGTCTGCAGGCAAGCACTGGGAAAGCAAAAATTAAAACCAATCAGTCATACCGAAAAAGGCATACTGGGTAATATTAGTTACCATCTTACTGCAAATTATGAACCACTTTTCATAAACCACTGTTTTTAAGAGACATTTTTCTTTATTTAAGAGGGATTCAGCTTTAAAAAGCAAATACAGGTTGTATTTGTTAAACTATGTACTCATTACTAATCGTACAGCTATCTGTGCTGCTGTTTAAACCTTTTTCAACCATTTTAGAAATAAATGACATATTAATGAATATGTCAATAAAGTGCACCAAAATTTAGTGTGTAAACCGATTTAATGTCAACAGCAAAAAACTAAAAACAAATCTAACATGGAAAGAACTCAAAGTTGAACATCAAAGACTCTGGTTGCTTGAAACTTCTTTTTTAACGATTCTTTTACAGCACTAGTAGCCTTTATTTTTGAATGTAGGCAGACAGGAAGTGGGGTGAAGAGAGGAGGAAGATTTGCAGCACAGGTCTCCAGGGCCGGGACTCGAACCTGGGACAGCTACGTCAAGGACTGAAGCCTCAGTATATGGGATGCTCACTCTAACACTATGCCACATGCTCGGAAGTTCTCCTCCAATTATTTTATTCGAACAATTAATGTGGTGTGAATCCCAAACCTAAAGTTTACATTTATTTTCAGGCCATGCCTATAGTATAGATATTTTACTAAATATTTTACAGAATGCTCAGTTTTCACCTCTCATATTCGGAAACGGTATTTTTTGTGATAAAAAGATTTTTAAAGCTGCTGTCCAAGGTGAATATTTTTATTAACTCAGAATTCATCAGTGTAAACTTGGTAAACTAAGATGTGCCTATGTGCTGTGGGGAGGGGATTCATGGCGTTTGGGTTCGGGGCCATGTGTTCGATATCTGTCCTGGTTGGGGGTGGGCCTGTGGGGGAATTCATGTTGGGGTTCACTGGGGGTGGGGGACTCATGGGGTTGGGATCGGAATTCATTGGGGGGTTGGGACTATTTTATTCTGTGGGGGCTCTGGTTGGCGGGCTAGTTTGGACCATGTAGACCCCTCTTTTGTACATGGCCCCCTCTCCGGATGAGGATGATAGTGGTTGTTGGGGACTGGGGTCAAGGCAGGGGGTTGGGTTCCGGGTCGAACCAGGTTCTGCCTGTCTCCACCCTCGGAGGGAAGGGGACCACCTCCTGGGTCCGGGGGCTAGTTGTCCCTATGGGGTATTGGCACCTGGACCTGGGAGTATAGAGTATGTTTGGGGAGTGTGAGTGAGTGTACGACGTCGATTGTTGTTTGTCTTTACATTGGGTGCGTGGGTGTGAGTGTTTTTATGTGTACGCATGAGGGTGGGAATGTGTTATTGTGTGTGCCTGTTTTTTGTGTCAGGTTGGGTCTTGGGCTGCTCCCTCTCCTGGATCAGTTTAGGCCCCCCATCAAATGTGGGGTCTATTTCCTCCCTGCCAAACTACCTGAGATTCAGGTGTTAACAGATACACAGATGTTCTATATTGAGCTGCATTGACCACTAAATACATCTTGCATTGATAAGTACTGTGCACTTTTCAGTAAAAAAGCTGGTAATATGAACGCTTTTGCAGGTGTAGAACCAAGCAGGGTGTTATCTTGTATTCTCTTCATCCTTTTTTCTTTTCTCCATTCTTTTCTCCTTCTCTCCCCTTTTGCTTTTTGTACCATCTCTCTCTCTTTTGTGCTTCTTTTTTTTCCTTTTCATTTCTGTCTTCATGTCCGTAACAATTGAAATAATCCGAGAGCAGTTTCTAATAAAGTTTCTTTTTATAAATATCAAGCAGAGCTGTAATGCTTCACTTGTGAAAGTAAATCTGTTGGGCTTTTTCTTGGACAACAATTCTGAGTGCAACTCTGCCGGACAGGACACGGTTAAAAAAAAAAAAAAAAACAGTCAACAGAATACAGTAAACTTTCCCGACTAACAGCGCTATCTACCACCAAATCCACAACACTCCTGACTCCTTTAACAACATGACAGGAGTTAAGTTTGCTGTTTCTGCTAGCTCCTTGTCAGAACCAGGCAGCCATAATGAGGCTCAGCAGCTACTTCCTAGAGGCTTGACCTCAACCAATAGGAGAGAAGCTGATGTGGTGACGCTGTTCCAAAGACCGCCCCCTCTGTCTCAGCCCCGCCCCGTTCGTATTTACATTTCCAGCAGCATGTTGAGTAGGAAAAGACAATACATCGACCAAGTAATGTAAAAAAGGGAAATCCGTTGGGTAAATAAATGCAACAGTGATACATTAAAAGGTGAAAATATATCAGTGCCTAAGAAATAAAATGACAGAAAAATAATTAATTAAAATAATACATTTTTAAAGAAAAAAAACATGTTTTAAATATATGAAGGAAATAAAAGGAGTAGTAAAACTAAAACAAGAAATTCACTTTTATTAAATAAACAAAGGAAAAATATACAGTTCAAGAAAAAAATATATGATTTGAAAATTAGTTTCTTAAATGAAAATAGTGAATTAAAATAGAAATATAAACATTTATATCTGATACATTTTTGAATAAATCTACTCACACTAATTTATATTTCTAACTACTTTTTAGCCCAGTATTTATTTTATTGACTCATTTATCTATTTCTGTATTTATTTTTAATTATGGCAGGTATGGTCCTCCATACCATTTGATAGAGACCTGAATAGTCGCTCTGTTTCATCTTTTTATGATTAAAGCCTCTCTTGTGGGACATGCTAAGTTACAAGATCATTGCAGCCTTTTGACCCTTGAGGAAACACACAGAGGACACTGCATCCAGAGTTACGCTAATCCTTGGGACACAGACATGCTATATAAAGTTTCGGCTCATGCAGAGAAAATGGAAAACCATACTCAAACAAAACTGGTGCATTTGATTTGATTCATACAAAAAAGCTGCATGTTTTTGGTTCAAACTCCAATGCAACATTAATTATAACTGCAACTGTTTAAATGTCCTCAGCTAAAGCAACATATGGCTTTGTCTAACACAGCAGATTATTTTTTAAATTTCTTAAAACATATTCAGTGGCTGATGAAGAGTTTCTGGCAGATGTTTAACACTATGCAGATGGCGCATATCTGATCACGTTACACAGTCCTGTCCTGTACCTCACAACAGAAAGAGAGCAGTAACAGGGTTTGGGTTTGGCAGTTTTACTTCCTGTTCCTTGAGATACGCACCTGTGCAAACAAGGGGACCTGTTGATTTCTATTAGCCTGATTCATTACAGTGCAACAAACTGTAATATCTAATGTTTAAATCACCTGGAGCTTTCAGTGCCTTTCCTCATTATTTTTCTAAGACTTTAACGACTTTAAAGTCTCTTCAAAAGCAGATCAGCATCTATGACACTAAGTATGGGAAATATGAAAACTATGCCTGCGTTCTGGCACCAGCACCAAATTCTGCTCAAACACAAAGCTAGAGCACGATTCACTCTTCTGCTTTTGTGATGTGAAAATGCAAGAAAAATGCAGGAGTAGATTTAGAAAGAACACCTGAAGGTCCAAAATTGATCCAACCAGAGACTGGATCTGAAACAACTTAAGCAAACACTGAAGAGGTTTGAACATGTCAGATTGGACTGGGACAGTTCAGAGGAGAAAGATCTGTAGAAACTTCCAAAGCCGAAAGGTTTTCCAAACTCCAAATATCATTCTTGCTTTGACTTGAGGTTAATAAGCGGCTTAACTACATACTAAACTGAGAAACTAGGTATATACAGGATATTCCCGTTTGTTTCAACATAAGTGAAGTTTAAGTAACATAGAGAGTCTTTGTATTAAATTCATTGAATATTTCTTTGGTATTAGTGGTCTTTATTGTATAGTAATCAAACAGAAAACGGCCCAAGACCGGGATTCGAACCCAGGATAACGGCATCGAGGACTATAGCCTCTGCACATGGTGTGCGCCTAACCAACTGAGCCACAAAATTAATTCAATGTTGAATTTTAATTTTTTCTTGGAAATGTATCTACAGATTTAACAAACTTGGAAATTTAGCAAAGACGCTGGAAACCAAGTCTCCTGAATCATTATGACCCATAAATCTGACACACTATAAAAATATATATCAAAGCTAGAAAAAATTGGCACCGGTTCTGCTGACTGTAGCAAACTCCTTCACTGAGTACATATGCTGACCAGCAGATAAAGCATAGTTTGTACCTTTGAGCTGTTTGTTTTGGCAGGGGTAATTGTAGTTGTCTCTGCCTCATCTCTGTCGTCATCTGGGCTTTCACTTTGACTCTGGCTGAGCAGAGCCAGAAGTGAGCGCAGCTGGGGCACCGTGATGGTACTGTTGTCTCCGTAGCGGGCCAGCAGGTCCTGAAGAACCTGGGCAGGTGACTGTGTTTCGCCTTCCTCCTGACAGGTCACCTGGCTAACTGGGCAGAGGAGCACAGCCAGTGCCAGCATGAACAGTGGCTGGGAGCAGAAGAAGGTGATCGTCATAGTGACCCTGCCATGAGGGGACCAGATGGGCATGACTTCTTTAATGGATGGTGGGTGTTATCTGTACACAGCGAAACAAAGGATGGATTTCTTTAAAAATGTTTACAGCTTCTTTAGTCCAACCGAAAAACATAAATGACCCCATAGAAGAGACTGATTATTGATCAGTTATAGCAGTTTGTTCCTGTAGCAATGATTCAAACATGGATAACAGGCTATAAAGGTTAGGTGAAGAGCAGGAGTTCACTAAACGAACCTATAGGACTAATACAAGGGTAATGGTAATGAAATGAAGAGATTGCTTAATACTAAAGTTAAAACCAGGGATTTAAAGACAGATGTGTATAGCTTTAACTGGAGATTTAACTAGCATAGTTTCAAAAATAATTACACTTTAAATAAGAATTAAAAGAAAAAACACTAAGAACTGGTAAAAAAAATCTCAACAATGAATCCAATTAACACAATCTCAGAAGACTTTTAAGATCAAAGATAAAGAGTGACGTCATCTTTTTTTAAAAAAATGCTTCACCATCTAATTATGTTGAACAATGGTTTCCATTATTAATACACTCTTGAAAAATTCAAACCTACTGAGGCCACATATGCTAAATAAGAAAGGCAGCTATGGCTAAAATAACCTTTTGTTACAACCAAGATGCCATCTCTGAACTCACAACACTTCAAACCTTAAAAAGGATGTTGAACCCTGAGGGATGTTTCAGAAATCTTGCTGAATCTATGGCTCAGTGAGTTATGATAGTTCTAAAAGCAAAGGGGAGGTCCAACCAGGTCCAAGCAAGGTGCAACCAATAAAGCAGGCAGTGAGTATATAATAACTAGCTACTGACTGGGTAATTATGACTAGTAAGAGTAGGATTTTATGATTACCATCTTTACACAAATTGCAAAATGATATATTTTATTCTAATAGTGCCAATGGGAAAATACTTCACAGAGCATTCATCTTATTTCTATTACTCACACAAAATTTTAAGCTTGCATTAAATACAGGTCCAGCATTTCCAACCCTGCTTCCGACCCACAGAGAACTGATTCACTTGAGAGCTGCCTGGAGATGTACATGTAGAGCTGAACCAAACAAACAGAACCATTCATGTTTGTGCTTGGGGAAAAATGCTCACCTTTTTCTTTGGACTACCTAATGGTAGCTGCTGCGTAAAGTGCTTGATTCAGTCCGTCTGCCCTGAGGCTCTGACCAGGCAGAGCGATGCCCACTGTACACCCTGTAACTGAGATCCACTGTGGGAACAGTGAGAGCTGGGAAAAGCACCTGAAGGGAACAGATGCGTCTTCAGCATAGAGTGGACTGTGAATAAAAAGAGATACAAGTTAGGGTTACGCGTTGTTGATAGATGGGAAGGAAAATAAAGGAAAATGGGAGTAAAAAAAATAACCTGAAATGATCACTTTACAAGTGAAGTTTCAATTTTTACTTTCCATCTAACATTTCAACATTAAGCTTTTCCTGATCTTTTCTTTTCCAAAACTGCAACCAACATTCCTTGTTGATTTGTACCCGGTAATTTAAAAAGGGAAGGTCAGTTTTCTGGTATTGTACTCAAACAGAGAAACACTGCAGCCACAAAAATGCAGTTCCGTTGCAGTAAAGAAACACAGTATACTGCAAGCGAAATGCGATGGCATTTCTGCAAATAAATAAACTTGTGACCAAACAAACACCACAAGCCAGGGTGTTCAAATAAACCTCCTTAAATAAAGCTACCTTTGAGCAAAGTTTGCTTGTTATTTAGAGGCATGAAGAAGTGCAGCATTTTAGTAAATGTTTAAATATAAAATTTTAAATTGGCCGTCTGCCCCCTCTTTTTGGATAGTAATTTAAAATTCACCTTCTACTACCATGGGAGGTAACCTGCAAGTCTGGAAAGTGGCCTGTAGGTTCTGAGAAAGTAAACTGTACATTCTGGGAAGGTAACCTGTAAGATCCAGGAAGGTAATCTGTGGGTTCCAAGTTCTGGAAGGTCCCCTGCAAGTTGGGGAAAATAACCTGCAAGTTTTTTAAAAGTAACCTGCAAGTTACAGATGCTACCAACCAAGTTCTGTTGAGCAACCTGTACGTTTTTGAAAGTTATAAATATATTACTGAAAGAACCCTCCAAGTGCTGAAAGTCCTTGAATGTTCAAGGAAAGTAACCAGTAAGTTACAGAAAGTACTCTTAGTCTCTGGAGAGAATGGTCTGTATTGTGGATTACTAGCTTAGATGTTGTGTGGCCTTATTCTCTGAATTATCAAACATAAAACCAGCTATATTCACATGACAGGAGCCCTTGTGGTCTATCAGTACTGGAGGTTCTAGAAGATAATTTTCTTGATTTATTGCACCGCACTGGAATAGTTCTGTGACCTCAAAGCACATGCATATATTTCATTTTATGAGCACAGCATGGGAACCCATGCAGGATTTAATGTGTGACTTTTAATCCCTATTATACCTTGCAGTGTGTTCTCTTAACAGCCTTTCACTTGTCTTCAGATAGCTCTGGGCCGGGAGGCAATGACAAGACTGTCTTCTTCATTTAGTCCACCTCTCTGAGTTGAACTATACCCTGTCTACAAAAATCATTACACTGCTGTTGATCAAATGGAGGCTTAGTGTAATAAGAGGGAATAAAGATGAAAACACAAAAAGAAAGAAAAAAACATCATAAGCCTCTTTATGTCTTATTTTTTATTTTTATGTCTCCAAGTATTTGCTCATTCATGATTGAGCAAAGGGCCTGATGGCTTAGGAACCTTGGTTTCTTTACTGCCAGCTCTTGTTGTTGTTCAGGAGAACAGGAAGCTAAAGGGTGGAGAATTATGCTGGAACAATTGGTCTATCTAAAGACTTCCAACTGCAAACAGGACATCAAGTAAAAAATGTACTAATTATTTTTGGCACTCAGCAAGAGATTTAATAATAAAAGGAAATGTACACAGATAACTAAATCTTGAATATAAAAAGGTGAAAATAATGTTTGTCCCTCCTCCAAGCTGATGAAACTAGAAAAAGTAACAATCATGATACTATCTTCTCGGTGACTTTGTCTCCAACCACCGTCCTGACTGAACATATTTATTATCTTATAAATTATCCACATTACCCATCAATGCTGCATGCAACAAACAGCTTGAACTCTTCTAATCTGCAATAGTCTCGAGTTTCTAATATGGACTAACACAAATTACCTTTATCACCAATATAAGCTGCCAAAAGGGAAGCAATATCTCATTCCTCTTCCATGTTTATTTTTGTTAAAGAGAGTCATGCCTGTTACACAATAGTTTGACAAGAGTAGAGCACAAAGTTTCACAAGCCTTAACATTTCATGCTGAAGAACGAAGACAGTTAGGAGAAAGAAATGCAACCAATTTACATTGGTTAATATGAAATTTATCTAGTCGATTCCAATATCAGCGATCATTACAAGAGTTTCTCTTTCAAAGAACCCGTTGGGAAAGATGTTTTGAATCATGTATTAAGTTTCCCAGTTTCCCCATTGCTATCATTTCCTTGGATGACTTTAAACCTAACCAGTGCATCTCATACTGGTGTCATTAACTGGTACTATAATAACAAGTACATTTAAAATGGGATTTTTTTAGGAAAATGTTTTGAACCTTTATACTTAAAAGAGTCTTTCCCCTTGAAAGGCTCTTCACATGCACTTCAGGATTTTACTCACACATACAGTAAGCAATTATGCTATGAGGTTAAAGATATGCTACCTGTTGCATGATATTAAGGCATATATGTGTTTAAAATCTACTGTCATAAGAAAAAGACCAATGAACAAGACTTGTTTAAGTGATGAACTATGAAAATTAATGTAGTTTTTAATTGTGTGAACTGAACTTAGAAATAGTTCATAGTAAGGGTGAAATGGCACAACGCTGCTCCTTTATACACACCAAGAACCTTTTAGTTCAAGACTTAAATTAATGTCTGTGTTTCTTTCTGCTGCGATGGGCTCTGCCTGCTCTCTAGAAGAAGTGGGAATTACTATAGGAACTAGCAGCTCAGCATTTTCTTAACACATTTCTCTTAAATCATTTAGCAGGTGCTTCAACATTATATTATTCCATCGTCAGGCCCGTTCCAACTTCTAAATGGGTACAACAGGCATTTGTTACTGCACGTTGAATTTTTGGGCAGAAGTTGCATTGCCACCCCTTAAAATGTCTTCTGAAGGTTTACAGAACTATGTTTAAAACAATCCTTAAATGTAAGGTTTTATCGTACTCTTTTACATTTGCCAAAGTTTGCAGTTTACAAAGTTTCTAAATAAAACAGTTTGCCTGTAAAATCTTTGTTAGGGGACAATAAAAGTCTTTTAATGTTTGCATCGAGAAGGAAAGATAAAGGCAAATCTATTTTTGGTTGGGTTTATCTGATCACCATTTTACACCTAGACAACCAGAGTAAACAAGAACATTTGCTAGTGAAGATGCTTCTTAGGAAGATAATAATACAACAGGTATTAAATTTAACATCACTTGATAAATTGTGTTTTAATGCACTGTAAGGGTGTCAAATAAAAGGATTATCTACATGCAGTGTAGCTGTGGATCTAGAAGAAACCACCGAATGTCATAAGCAGTCAAACTAGACCTGCTGTCATCACTGTCATCAGCAGTGAGTGACAGTTTTATCACCGAATGAATGAGAATGTGCAACAAACAAATTAAAAATATGCCAATGCTCCTGCATACAACCATGTATAAACACAGCCCAGAAGAATTCCTCTCAAGCTGACAGAGCAGAAAAACAACCTCTGACGGGTCACAGGTTTACCAGGATTTTGACTCAGCAACAAACAACAAGCAGGAAACAAAAGAATGACAGGTTGCTGACCTGTTCGATCATCACTTTTGTAACAATAGGAACTACAGCTTCTGAGTTCTCAACACACCTTTGTAAAAAGTTTTAATTTTCTTGCAAAAGTGTTGCTTGTTAACAGCACTCAAAAGATAAATTAAAACATGGGGGAAACTGCAGTGGGAAACGTTTTGTGCCTTTATTTATCTAACTGGCAGCATCCTGCTGTTTCCAGCTCCTAGAATAGATCAGCAGATTAGATGGTTCATGCAAAAGGTTTGCACAAGTAGCTGCATTACTTACTTAATGCTGGAAAGCTAGATTTTTATATTGATAAGAGCAAATATAGGGGTGGGAAAACAGTTCAGAAGGCTATGATGAGTGGCGGCAGCCCTAGAACTATATGTACTGCTAGTACCAGGGTTTTTTAGTGTGTTCAAACATCTTTGCCACAGCATTTTGCACCAGCAGGCTTGTATTTACTCTTCGCATGCAACAGAAGAACATTTCTTTGCAAATTTCACCATAAAGGAAGACCTGAAGACCACTTATATTCTGCCTTGAGGTGACACTATCATTTTTGGTATTAGTGAAGGCCAGAAGCCAAACTTAGTGCAGGGGTTCCCAAAGTGGGGGTCGGGACCCCCTGGGGGGTCACGAGACACCAAGTCGGGGGGAGGTCGCCAGATCATTTTCAGATTCATAGTGATGTGACCGCCGAGGTGTGTGGAGGGCCCAATGGGACAAAGTTAAAAATTAAATAAATTTACAGAGAAATGTCCCATTAAATAATTAAATAATATATGATTAAATTAAATAATCAAATGTCCAAAAATCAAATGTTTAATAAAAGAACTTCACTAAAAAAAAAGAGAATTATTTCTAGATTTTATAAATAAATAGAGTGTTTGCAAATTATATGCATATTCAGGGGGACGCCAGTCTCTGGCACTATTATTTTGGGGGTCAGAGGCTGAAAAGTTTGGGAACCCCTGACCTCGTAAACTCTTTTCCCCAATAAAAACTAAACATAAATATTCGTCTTAATTTAATTACATTCTGCAGAAACTAGCACAACCAGCTGCAGTCTAAACACATTTCCAAATCTCTCTCTGTTTCTAGTGCGGCATTGTAAAATTAACAAGAAAGTGTCAGTAACCCAAATAATGTTTTGTGGGGTCAAACTTATCTTAACTCGTAACCAGCAAAGATTTCTTTATCATCCTTGTTTCCAATTAAACATTTGTGGCATATCAGCAGAAAATTCTTTAAGGTGTCCTTCAGAAAGAAGTTCTCGCTATTCTCCCGAACAACAACAAGAGCCGGCATAAAATGAGAAAACAGACAACCTTCCAGACTATCTGGCACAACTGTGGACAATGTCTCCTTCTGCTTTATCAGAGGTTTATCAGTCTGGCAGGTTTCATCTCAAGTCACACAACTTTAAGTCTTCTAAATCTTGGCTACAAGCTTCCCAACACTTAGACTAAGAATCAGTTAAAAAGGCTGTACAGGAGATTCACACAGCTTTAATTTTCGATAATAATAGGGGGCTAATCTTTACTTAAAACTGTTTAGGTACTGCCATGAATAATTCAGTAGTCTTGGTAATTAAAGGCTTGGGTTATCCCTCAAAATAATGATTTTTTATTTTAGCATTTTACTTTATGATCTAGCAACTCACAAACAACAAGAATACTTGATTTTATTACACAAAACTCAAGAAGTGGTCCTCCATGACAGAACAGTTGC
Organism: Crenichthys baileyi; assembly: GCA_036173005.1. Taxonomy (NCBI): domain Eukaryota; kingdom Metazoa; phylum Chordata; class Actinopteri; order Cyprinodontiformes; family Goodeidae; genus Crenichthys; species Crenichthys baileyi. The sequence goes on from JAHHUM010000036.1 coordinate 619,124, forward strand.
AGATCAAAATAAATACAGATAAAGCAACAATCAATCAATATGTTTCCAAACTCATAATTATTCATGCTACATAACATATTCCAATATTGACTAAACTGATCTTGAATATAATTTTTTCCATCATCCAGCAGTCGTAGACAAGCCTGCTGTCCCCCAATCAACCCTGACCACTGATTTGTTTTGTTCTGTTCAATAAAGGCCTTAAAACAGCAAACACATCATTGCAGCATTGCATGTTCTTTCACAAACGTTTTGCTTTGAGATAAAGGTTAGGGACATATGCTTTGATTTATGAATTGGGTTAATTTTCTATTTTTTGAAGGGGTTCAAAACTACTGCCTCTATCAAGAAACCTGCAGCCATTTTTTCTTACATGGTCAAATTAGTAACATTTAAATTCGTTTTCTGAAACAAATTTAGCAGAAATGAGTTTCTCTGTAGTATAAGTTTTCATACAGAAGCGAAATCAGGAACTCATATCTCAAAGAGAACCAGAACTCAGTCTCGGTCTATGAAAGTCTGACTGGTGCATCCATACTAATAATTCATATAATCTTACTGTACCTTTACAGAATAGAAACACAGAAACATCAGCACCTCCTGGTGAGATCCCTCCTGACTCCCAGCAGTCTTCTCCACCAAACAGATCAGCCTATGTCCTCTGAAGACTTCCCATTCAGCTTTCTCCTCCTGCCTTATATACAACTGGAGGGAAGACCAGTCTGAGCCACTGACTGATTCATCATCCCAAACCCAAGACCTGTAATTATTATTCCCTCATTCCTCATCCTGTCCCACCTGCAAAACCTGTCATTAGATGAGAGGGTGAAGGTTCTGGGCCCGATGTCGGTTCACCAAGCTTATTGTCCATGTCCTCCACTCACCCTGAGCACACAGCAAACTCCTGTCCAACTTAAAATTAAAGGTTTTAAGGAATGACTTCAGCTCAGTGAACCCCTCACTTCTACCCCGAGGCCAGGTCTGAGATCAGCAGTCCAGGTAGCAAGAGCCACAGAATATGCACTAATATGTACCACCATACCTTGCTTTAGCTACTTTAAAACATGGACAGGTAGAATATATGGCTTAAAGACACCATTTTAAATGTTTAATATGATATGTTCAGAAGAAAGCAACATGTACAAGCTGGAAAAACATGGAGCTGTAAAAGCAGTAAATTTAAATACTTCTTGACAGTTAAAAAACTCTTCAGAACATTTATCAAAGATAAATTCAAACTGTTTTTACTAAAGGAATATTGTTCAAGTCTAGTGTGAAAACCTGGCAGGAGATGCACATGCACCACCTAGATTTATCGTCCCTCTATCTCACCAGGGATAAAATATTATAAAAAGTGTTAAAAAATGTAATGTTATCACCCTTCCATTATCTATACCCGGTCATCCTAATAGTCATGTTTTTGGATTGTGGGAGAAAGCGGGAGTACCCGGTGAGAACTCCTGTATGCACAAGGAGAACATGCAAACTCCATGCCAAAGACCCCAGGCTGGGATTTGCACCCAGGACTTTTGTGCTGCGAGGCAATAGTGCAAACCACTGCGGCACCAAGCAGCCAAGTTTAATTTTGACTTATTAATAATTCATTAATTAATTATGAATAATTAAGAAAAACATTTTTAGCTCTTTTTTACTTTAACAATCTGCTTCAGTTTGCTATTAAGGTGGATGACATCATCACCATTATTATCTACCTGCCACCAAGCCCTGACTCATTTGCAGAACTCTTGAAAAACTGGGAGAATTATTTTGTGTTTCTTTAGCTCATTGTCATACAGCTCCTGCTTCTGGGAGAAAAGCTGTAGCTGTCAGGACTGGGCCATCACCTAACCCCAAGGACTCTGGACTCCCTCACTAACTGTCCACATGACGAGAGGACGCCGAGCTCTAAATCTGACGTCTCTGTCTGCAGTACACAAGCCCTGCAGGGAACTGTTTTGGTTCCTTTTTCTTCTACCTTTACACCACAGGCCTCATTCTAAACAAAGCCATCTGCAAAATATCACAGAGCCACGCCAGTGTTGGCTTCATCACAGACGAGGACGACGCGACACTTTGCACAGAATACTTCGTGGAGTTGTGCCAGTTGAACCACTTCCAAATAAATGCAGAAGAAAATAGCTGAAGGATTCAGTGAGGTGCAGTTACACAACACTGGCGCGAGTAAACGGCAAGAGAACAGATTTCGAAAAGGGAAAGTCAAACAAGTACCTGGGTGTCCATCTGATGTCACGCCAATGTAATTCTATAGGAGGGTTGACAGCAGACTCTACCTGCTGAGGAGACTCAGGTCTTCTGTGCAGAGGACCACCACTAAACACTGTGTTTGGCTCTGTAGCATAAACTAGTTTCTAGGAAATAACAAATCAGCATATTATAGCTAAATACACTGCTCAAAAAAAATAAAGGGAACACTTAAACAACACAATATAACTCCAAGTAAATCAAACTTCTGTGAAATCAAACTGTCCACTTAGGAAGCAACACTGATTGACAATCAATTTCACCTGCTGTTGTACAAATGGAAAAGACAACAGGGGGAAATCTTTGGCGATTAGCAAGACACACTCAATAAAGGAGTGGTTCTGCAGGTGGGGACCACAGACCACTTCTCAGTACCTATGCTTTCTGGCTGATGTTTTGGTCACTTTTGAATGTTGGTGGTGCTTTCACACTCTTGGTAGCATGAGATGGACTCTACAACCCACACAAGTGGCTCAGGTAGTGCAGCTCATCCAGGATGGCACATCAGTTCGAGCTGTGGCAAGAAGGTTTGCTGTGTCTGTCAGCGTAGTGTCCAGAGCCTGGAGGCGCTACCAGGAGACAGGCCAGTACACCAGGAGACGTGGAGGAGGCCGTAGGAGGGCAACAACCCAGCAGCAGGACCGCTACCTCCGCCTTTGTGCAAGGAGGAACAGGAGGAGCACTGGCAGAGCCCTGCAAAATGACCTCCAGCAGGCCACAAATGTGCATGTGTCTGCACAAACGGTTAGAAACCAACTCCATGAGGATGGTATGAGGGCCCGACGTCCACAAATGGGGGTTGTGCTCACAGCCCAACACCTTGCAGGACGCTTGGCATTTGCCAGAGAACACCAGGATTGGCAAATTCGCCACTGGCGCCTTTTGCTCTTCAAAGGTGAAAGCAGGTTCACACTGAGCACATGTGACAGACGTGACAGAGTCTGGAGACACCGTGGAGAGCGATCTGCTGCCTGCAACATCCTTCAGCATGACCGGTTTGGCAGTGGGTCAGTAATGGTGTGGGGTGGCATTTCCTTAGAGGGCCGCCAGAGGTAGCCTGACTGCCATTAGGTACCGAGATGAGATCCTCAGACCCCTTGTGAGACCATATGCTGGTGTGGTTGGCCCTGGGTTCCTCCTAATGCAGGACAATGCTAGACCTCATGGGGCTGGAGTGTGTCAGCAGTTCCTGCAAGATGAAGACATTGAAGCTATGGACTGGCCCGCCCGTTCCCCAGACCTGAATCTGATTGAGCACATCTGGGACATCATTGGTTAATAAATTTGATTTCCATTGATGATTTTTGTGATTTTGTTGTCAGCACATTCAACTTTGTACAGAACAAAGTATTCAATGAGAATATTTCATTCATTCAGATCTAGGATGTGTTATTTGAGTGTTCCCTTTATTTTTTTCAGCAGTGTATATTACTGGCATCCAGAGTTTAAATGTATTGCATCTGACATATTATAGTGTTTCGAATATCTCACCCAAGTAGTTCTATGTGATGTTAAATACATTGCTATTGAGGACAATTATATTTTGATATATTGTGTCTCAACTGTTTAGATGCACAGTTTTGAATTGTTTTTTTGTTTTTAATTCTACAAAGTCAATCCTGTATTTTTACATGCATTTAAACAAATGTGTACTTTAGGTTTTTGAGTGTTATTTCACTTTATTCTGCTAAGTGGGATGTTGTTTCGACTGCATGTGTATAATTCTGTTTACTGTCTCCTATTTATGCATTTTGTATTTCTCTTTAAAACCGCCTGTTTTCGGTTTTCTGCACTTCTGTGTATCCCAATTCAGCGGAAATAAACGGAATGTCCCTTGTGAGGAGCAAATACATTGTTATTCTACTCCATCTTACATGGATGTTTTTATTGTTTTCTATATTTTTGATTCAATACCAAAAGCGTCAGAGTGAATAAATGGAAGATCTATGCGGGTTTTTTTTATCTGAACACCCACTGGCTTTCAGAAAAACGTCCTTACTTACAGCGAAAAAATCATAATGATATAGAAGTAATAGAACTGATGATGCTTTGTTATGCTAACTCCAAATCAACACCTTTGGTTTAGCGACAGTGCTGTATTTATACGTTACGCGGGTATATTATCCCTACCGGGTTAGCATATAATAAAAGTATTAATAAGTTAGCAATGAGCTCGAGTCAGGACGTTGAACCCCGGTTCTCCTTCTTAGCCCTGATGATAGTTAGCTTACCCGGTGGTGAAGATGGTGTCAGAGAATAAGGCTTTGACGTCAACTCCACTCAACCGCAGCGTCCCTCCGGTACTGACACGCCTAACATCCACAGTCACGTTAGAAAAAGGTCCAGCCTCGTACTATTTCATTCACTTCATTCCATCTCTCTCCTCCTCTCTCTCTGCTGACCTCTGTTTCCAATAGATCCAACATAGCAGACGTCACTGGAGGATGTGGCGAAAGGTTCAGTTTCCGCGGTGACGTCGATAGTTCTCTGCCGGTGGATTCTGAAGGGGCTGTGTCGCCCTCAAGTGGTTAAAAGAAGATACTGCAATAGTGTATTTTGTTGGTGCTGTACCTCACATCCTATAAAGTTGATAAATGCTGCTCTCATTTGGGTTTACCTTATCTTTGAGATTATACTCATAGGCTTGATCATGTTAGGTTGCTTAAACATTCCATCTTGAACAGTTAAATGCAGTCAGTCATTTTCTACCGCTTATTCCATAGTGGGTCACGGGAGAGCTGGTGCCTATCTCCAGCAGTCTATGGGCGAAAGGCGAGGTACACCCTGGACAGTCCATCGCAGGGCAACACCCAAACAACCATGCACACACTCATTCACACACCTAAGGGCAATTTAGAGTGACCAATTAACCTAACAGGCATGTCTTTGGACTGTGGGAGGAAGCCGGAGTACCCGGTGAGAACCCACACATGCACGGGGAGAACATGCAAACTCCATGCAGAAAGACCGAATCGAACCCAGGACCTTCTTGCTGCAAGGCAACAGTGCTACCAACTGCGCCACCGTGCAGCCTGTTAAGTACAGTGTAATACAAAAAAAACTTGGATGTGAACATTTTCAGTCACTGCCAATAAAAATCTGAACTGGTTCAGCATCAGCTCTATTCTGTTTTGGGGTACATTCTCTGATCAACACATTTTACAGCTCTCATTGTCATCCTGTAAAATGTTGCTTTTGCTGCAACAGCTATCCTTTCATGATTTCCCCTGATACTCATCCATTCACTCCACCCTTGCTTGTGCTCTTTTCCTCACCTCTTAAGTGCATTGCCTGTATCTTTAGAAGATGATCCCATGTGCTTGAACTGACATACCTGTATGTCTTGTAGCCTCGCTATTCTAACGTCTTCCTCTTATTCACACAAATGCACTGTCTTGCCTCTACTGAATTTTAGTTAGCAAAAAGCAACATGCCCTCAATTAATTTAAAGGTTAAAATATACATATAATCTGGTCTCTACCAGGTCTAAAAATGACTTTAATCTAGCCTTAATTGTAACAAATGTTAATCACTGTATACTGAATAAAGGGTGGTAAATATGGAGATGCCAGTGAGAAAGTAAAAGACAACAGCATAAGTTTGTGGATGTAGTGAAATGGCAAGAGCAGTCATCAAATATTACAGAGATAAACTACCGCTACTATAGCAGAGAAAAATAAGGGCTCGTCCGGGATTTGAACCCGGGACCTCTCGCACCCAAAGCGAGAATCATACCCCTAGACCAACGAGCCATACAAGAAAGTGTCCTACCAAACCCTTTAAAACAAGGGTTTGGTGATAGAAGGGTGTGGATGAAGGGTGTGGATGAAGGGTGTGGATGACGTATGCGTACTAAAAATATACAACAACAAAACTAGACCTATTATTTTTAGTTTTTTTTTTTTGAAAACATAAAATTGTTAATAAATTACGTAATATACCTTTAATATAGAAAAACACAAATTATTTAGAAAATAATCAACAGCCACCGATGACGTATGTCGTGAGGCGGAAGTTGTGTTAATTACGGAAGTGAACTGGCACAGTAGTGCTGTTGTTGTAGAAGCTGACTGTAGCGATCACATTCGGGACTCTTTTTTACAGCGTTCGCGGTTCATTTATTTTGCTGTATGTAGGTTTCTGGCAGCTTCAGGTTCTCTGGTCGACCAGGTAAGAATAGAGAAACACATTGTTTCTTTTCTCCCATAGTTTCTTTTCTGGTTAAACCGTTGATAAAGTTGACGCTGGCTAAGTTAGCACGGCTAACGCGACGTCTCTCGGAAACATTGATCACCTCCTCCTCAGGGACGCGGATCGATACAAAGACGTATCTTTATGGCCCCCGCATTGTTGTGTCATTGTGCCTGCAGGTTTCCAGAAGAGGTGAAAGGAAGTAGAAAAAAACGTTTAAACAGTTTGAATTTTGTTGTGGAAAGTTGTATAACTAACGAAGCTTTTTTTTTTCTGACCAGATATCTTTACTTTTCTGATTCAAATCAAAATGTAATTTTGATGGTTGCTTATAATTCAGAATTGTATATGTATATATAGCAAACATCAGTTGTTAGTAGTGTTCGGATTAAAACCCATTAATGATTTGCAATTTACTTGTAAAAAGGAATCCTAACAGGTTATTTCAGTTATAATTCGATTTAAATTAACCTTTTTTGGTGATTTTTTTAAATACTACAATACTTTATTTTAAACAGCTTCATAGTGCGATTAAGCCAATATAAATTGTGTAAACAAGCACAGTAAATTGAGACTAACAAATGTATCAAAGCATCATCAAAGTTAACAATATCACACTTTTTTTATAGAGAAATGTTATGTTATCATACTTAGTTGTGGTTTAAGGAAATAAAGGACTACAGTGTTGCTAAGTGTACAAAAGTTCTCTTTTTAGATGAAAATGTGAAACATTCATTTGGAAATGTAGATCCCAGAGCCTGGAGGAAGAATTGAGAGGCACAGAGTATAAGTTGCCTGAGGTCAAGTGTGAAGTTTCCACAGTCAGTGAAGGTTTTGGCAGCCATGTCATCTGGTGGTGTTGATCCAGTAACATTTTAGAGCTTTCCCTTTCCTGGCCCCAGCCCACGCTGTGTGGTAGTCATATATTCTTTAATGACCATGGTAGAGCTGTGTTTGACTGGTTGGCAAACAAGCCTGACCTAAACCCATTAGAGAATCAATGGAGTGTTGTGTCAAGGAAGAAGAAGATAAGAGACTCCAGAACCAACAGCACAGATGAAATGGATACCGCTATTAAAGCAAGCTGGACTTCCTAAATACTGCAGCAAAGCCACAGGGTGACTGCCTCTATGTCATGCTACATTTGTACTGTAGATAATGCTAAATAAATACATTGTTTGTTTGAGAGATGCTTGTACACAAAATATTCAGCAATGAGCTGTTAATTAAATGCACAAGCAACTTCGGTTACCTGTTGTTGATGTGGAAAATGAACGATAATACTTTGAGCACACCCAAAGATGATGAAGCTTCTCACTCTTGCTTTAAGCCTGAGCCCTGCAACCCTACAGAGAAAGCCTATTGTAGCCACTTGTTTCCTGGACTTAGTTCTCTTTTGTGAAGGCTGGAACATAGACCAGTAAATTGATCTATGTATCCATTTCCCGCTCTGTTCTACCATCACTATGGTACAAAACATCAAGATACTTGAACTCCTTCCCCTGAGGCGGCATTTCTAACCTGGAGGGAGCAGTCCACCTTTTTCCGTGGCCTCAGATTTAGAGCAGCCAGAACTCCTAAAGAGTTCACTGCCAAAACCATACAAGCCACAAATAGTCAAAACATGTGTCTTATTCAAAGACTGCTGTTAATGTTTCATGGCTTGGTTGCTCCCCTGCTCCTTTTATCTGCGCTACACCCTTTTTACAAAGTTTTAACAACTTCCGTCCCTTTGATCAATCCAGATTGTAAAGGCTGCACCTACTGATGACAGATTCAGAACATGATATAATGATTCTGAGTGAACACGCGGAGGTTATGGTCTCACGTCAAGTCTTCATTGGTAATTTGGAAAGTCTATATTCACAGTTTTTCATCTCCAGATACAAAAAAAATCAGAGTTTGGTCTCTTTAGGGTGTTTGTCAAGTGAAGGACACTCTCTCTTACACTTTATACGATGTAAACTCTGTTAAATGGAATGGGTACCACACTCTCCTCACTGTTTGGCCCATCATCTATAACTTGTATTTATTGCTATTTTAATTTTTATACATAGAATTAGGCATACATATTTTGATAAATTTGGTCGGCCTATCCGCTTGTAATCAGTCTGCAGTTGGCTGGTTAACCAACATACCGCTTGTAGTTTGCCACCTGCATTTTTTTAATAAAATGTGGAGTGGCCTTCCTTCAGCCAGCTGACCGTAAAATATTCCAACCTGTATTTTGGTTTGCTCTAAGCCTGAATATGTGAGATACAGGTATATCCCACAGTTGAACTATTTTGGTTACAACTTATTAAACTCAATTTATAAACACGTCCCTTTTGTCAGGTGTTTTCCCCCAGGCCCTAAAAACAGCAATTATCAAACCTCTATTGAAAAAGAGCAACTTGGACAAGCTGCTACTACAGAACTACAGGCCTATATCAAACCTCCCCTTCATCAGCAAGATTATTGAAAAAGCTGTGTTTCAACAGTTAAACAACTTCCTAACAATGACCAACCGCTTCAATGTCTTCCAGTCAGGCTTCCTGCTCACCACAGTACAGAGACTGCTCTTGTCAAGGTGTTCAATGACATCCGTATAAATGCAGACTGTGGAAGAACCACAGTGCTGGTATTATTGGACCTTAGTGCAGCATTCGACACCGCTGACTATGAACCCATTCAAGCGCTGGGTAAATGCTTAGAAGAAATTAATGCATAGATGTTCCAAAATTTTCTTCAACTGAATCAAAACAAAACTGAAGTAATAATCTTTGGACCAAAGGAAGAGCGTTTCAAAGTTAGCACACAGCTTCAGTTAATACAGCTAGAAACCACCACTCAGACTCGAAACCTGGTTGTAGTGATGGACTCAGACCTGAACCGTCAGAGGCACATAAAGACAGTAACAAGGTCAGCCTTCTATCACCTAAAGAACATCTCCAGGATTAAAGGACTAATGTCTCAGCAGGACCTTGAAAAACTAATTCATACGTTCATCTTTAGTAGAATTGATTACTGCAACAGTGTCTTCACAGGTCTGCCTAAAAAGTCGATCAGACAGCTGCAGTTGATCCAGAACGCTGCTGCCCGCGTCCTCACTAGAACTAAGAAAGTGGAGCATATCAGCCCGGTTCTTAAGTCCCTACACAAAATATATTACAGACTTCTTGTCAGTGTATCAACCACCCAGACCTCTCAGGTCTTCTGGCTCAAATCTACTCTGCAGAACCAGAACCAAACATGGAGAAGCAGCTTTTAGTTCTTATGCTCCACTAATCTGGAACAAACTCCTAGAAAACTGGAAAAGTACCGAAACCCTAAGTTGCTTAAAAATCAGGATTTTTTTTTATTATCATATTTTTATTTATTTTTATTCTCTTTAATTATTTAATTCCCTTTATGACACTACTAACATCTTTACATGTTTCTGCGCCTGTCCATTGTGCCTACCACCCTCAAGACCTCCACTGTTGTCCCCATTCCTAAGATCCCTGCAGCTACCTGTCCTGATGACTTACGGCCCAGAGAACTTACATCTGTCATCATGAAGTGCTTTGAGAATATTGTCAAGAACCACATCTGTGTCTCCCTTTCTGACACACTGAAACCTCCACAAAATAACCTCTCTCTGAAAGTCAGCAAAACTAAGATGATGATAGAGGACTTTAGGAGACATCGTGGTGGCCAGCATTCCCTCATTGATATTAATTACGCTGAAGTGAAGCAGGTCAGCAGCTTGAAGTTCCTCGGCATTTACATCACTGAGGATTTATCCTGGACCGTACATGCAGACACTGTGGTCAAAAAAGCCAGACAGAGACTCTACTTCCTGAGAAGGCTGATGAAGTTTGGTATAAACACCAGCATCCTCACAAACTTCTACAGGTGCATTATCGAGAGCCTGCTGACGCGCTGTATTACAGTGTGGGACGGGAACTGCACCAGTCTGCCATTCCCAACACCCTCTGTAGTGCTTTCTGGCTCAGAGGCCATCACTGGCAGCAGTCTCGGCCCCATCCAGGACATTTACCGCAGCCGGTTTCTGCGTAAAACATGCAGCATCATTAAAGGCCACACTACCTAGCAAAAGGACTTTTCCATCTGCAACCTTCTGGCAGGCAGTACAGGTGCCTGCCAGCACGCATAAAAAGACTTCAAGACAGTTATTATACACAAGCTGTCAGACTACTGAACTCTGGACAATAGTACTTCACCAAACCACATTTGTGACACTTTTTTTAGCACGTCATTAGTACTTTTGTTTTTATACTGAGTTGAACAGTTCTTCTTATCCCAAACATTTCATTGCATTGTTGACTGTGTGTTAACCTGCATATTACAAATAAACCAATATGATACAATTAGGATCGCCATGACGACTGTGATTCTATTAATTGTGCAGATCTGCTTTAAAATTTTGGTCTTGCATTCAGGTGCAAATGAAGCAGTGCTTACGCTAAAGATCTCTGTGGACTGTGGATGACTTGCATGAATGAGCAAGCACTTTATCACCAAGTTAACAATGTCATGACTAAGCCTAAGTGTTAGAAAGACAACAGCAACAAGACAAACGCACAAAACTGTTTCTAAAACAGTCAACAAGGGGCCAGATTAACCTCTACTAGATTCACATGAAAGCATTGTTTTAT
>JAHHUM010000036.1:630226-710999 GCA_036173005.1 Crenichthys baileyi
CATTTGCTTTGCGAGCTGAACAGTGGACGATCAACAGTTGTCTTCTTTACAGATTCCCCACCTTAGCTGTAGATCTCTGCAGCTTTGTCTTGATAGGTTTGCAATTGCTCCAAACTCTAACCAGTCCTTTGTGAGATGTTCAAAGCTCGAGATATTGTCTTATAACCCAACCCTACTTTAACTTTCTCTGCAGCTTTATCCCTGACTTATCTTCCTTGTTCCTCGGTCTTCATGATGCTGTTTGTTCACTAATGTTCTCTAGGAGGCGTTTCAGATTTGCCAAATCATCCATGTTTGATTTTTCTTCATCCATCCATCGTGTTCTGCTTATCTGAGACTGGGGTGGGGCACTTAAAGTCCCGATAAAATACAGTGAAGTTAGTGGCTGTAATGTGATGAACTATGAAAAAGTTAAAGGGATTAGAATACTTTTGCAAGGCACTTTATATGAACCTTTTTCTTAATTAGTTTACATTTTAAATGCAGAAAATTCATTTTTATGTTTTAGGTCTCATGTTTTGGACCTGAAGATCATTTGCTGTGTTTTTTTTTTGGTGGCCCTGTTAAACAGAAAGGACAAGTCAGGAAATGTAAACTCGCTCCTCAGCGCCGCCCGGAGAGAGGAGTAACTTCTGTCATACAAATGCAGATGTGTTCGTGACACGGCGGCCTCAAGAAGCGGCGCAGAAGGAAGACTGCATGAATCCTGTTCAGGGCGGCTTTTCACAGGGCTGTGATGTTATTTTTGGATTATTTTAATCATGAGAACTGAATTGTGCTTATGTCTTAAGATAGTTATCTTGCACACATCAGAATGTTTTCTGCCATGTTATCACATTCTTTCTTCATCACTGAATCAGTATGACTCATCATCATCATTATTATTGGACCTGTTCTCCGCTGCTCAATAACAGGATGCCTTCTGTGACCTGAAATTTTCAGTTCACTTGGCATCACAGTTCCTGCCATTCTGTGTGTTTTTGTGGAGAACGGTTGTTTTCTAACAGACTCGGTTTGATTCACACTCACTCATGCTTCTGTATGTTCTGCTTAAATTGAAATTCTGCAATTCTGCACGCAACGCATGTTAACGTCATCTTGCAAATATACATTTGTGCGATCTACATGTTTCATCTTCAGCCGAATAAACATTGTCTTCTGTGAGCTGTAATCACTGAGGCAGCTTTGTTACGTAAAAGCAACAGAGGGTGCAATCAGTGCTTATTGTTTGCCCTCACTTAATTGCTCAGCAGTGGGAAGTGATAAAGAACTGAGACAGAGTGGATTTATGAAAGCAGAGCTGCGTGTCAGTATGCCTTCATATTGAGCTGTACTTCTCATTCCACTGCTGCGCCTCTGTGATGTGTTGCAAATTATACGTTGTTTTCAAAGCTATTAGCAAATAAAAATCTGGTGTGGTGTGTATTTGTTTTCAGCTGATCCTTACTTAAAAGCTTCAAATAAAATCCAGTAAAAACAATTATCTGAATTTTAACAATTTAGGATGTTTATTTGCACTGTATAGTTTAATCCCTGTATAAACCCAGCTGTTCTCTGGAAGCTTCGGAGGTCTCAGAGAACATTAGTGAAGAAACGTCATGTAGGCCGAGGCATACAACAGGTCAGGACGAAAGCTGTGGAGATGTTTAAAGCAGTCAGTTTCTTAAACACTATCCCAAACTTTGAAACATGTAGATTAATCAATTATCTGAAGAGTAGGGCACAACTGTAAGCCTACCAAGACCAGGCCGTCTACCTAAACCGACAAGATGATGAAAACTAATCTCAGAAGCAGACGAGACCCATGGTAACTCTGGAGGAGCTGTCAGGCTCCACAACTTGGAAGAATTTGTACAGATGACAATTATTAGACGTGTACGCCCACAAAACTGGCCTTTCTGACGCCGAAAAAAAGCCATTGAAGGAAGGTGCTCTGGTCAGGGTCCAAAATCGAACCTCTTGACCCACTTTCAAACTAAACTGTCTTGGAAAGGTAACACTGTGCATCAATCTGAACATACCATCCTCACTGTGAAGCATGGTGGTGGCAGAATCCAGCCGTGGGGTTTTTATTTCAACAGGGACTGGGAAAGTGGTCAGAGGCAATGAGAAAGCAGTTAGTGTAAAATACGGTGAAATCTTGAAAGAAAATTTAGAGGCTACATAAGACTGAGTCAGAGGTTTACTTTTCGCTGGACAGTGACCCTAAAGATGTAGCAAGAGTTACAATGCAATGATTTAGATTGGTGGGGTCTTACGTCAGTTTTCAAGGGCAGTTGTCGTGCATCTTTAGACTTGTCCCTGCTCTAACATACCTGAATAAAATGGCTGAATTACCTTATCAGCATGTTGTCAAGTTCCACAGGGGCCTATTAATGAACTATTCATTTGATTCACATCAGTTGAACCAGAGATAGATTAAACACCTGCTGGACGGTTGCGCTTGAAGACTGACTTTGGGCACTGCTTGTTTTGATTAAAGCATATATCAAGTGTTGGAATGGCCCAGTCAAAGTCTAGCCCCTAAATCCAATACAGAATCTTTAGGAAAAACGAATTTTTAATAAATCCAACATTTTTACAAAGCTAATTAAAGCCTTAATAGTTCTCAAACAACTGCCTGGTTTTAAGAGTGTTTCCTTATTGGAACTAAAACAGGGTTGTGTAGTCAAATATTTTTGAGGTCATGTCAAATGCTGAAAGTAGCATCAATTCTGGTTGCCAAGTACATCTCTGTTACTCTACGTGTAGGACGTGGATCATAAAAGTGTTGCTTGCTGAGATGTGTTGGTAATTTGGCCTTCCTCAGTGTCACACATGCTTTTGTGGGACAAGCCAGGTGCCAACTAGGAGAGGATTGACTGGAAGCTCTGGCCTCCATGGGGATTGGTGTCGACTGACAGGTCTGAGAATAGAGCGCAGCATGACTGGGATAGTTTCCACAAAGCGGAATAAAACCACATTGAGCAGAGCTTAATAAGCACCAAAGACATTGGAAAACTCAGGCCTAGGGAGATAACACAGAGATCAGCTTCATCAAATTTTGTCATAGTTTGTTTTGCCATAAAAGCAGAATACAAAACATGAAATATTTCAACATTTTTGTTTTGTTTAAAGCATCCTTATTGGATGCCTTTAACAAAAGTTGACAGTTTCACTATTAAAAACTAAATTTCCTGGCAATTATTTCATTTACATTTTTTAAGGCTAAATGTGCAACATGCAAGCAAAATGTAACGCCTTAAAGCCTAATACAAGAAAAAACTGTCAGAAAGTTCAGATTTGTAAATATGAACTCGGTTAATTAGAAACATAAAGGTTTTTGGAAACATTTTCAGTTTTGCAAATGATAAACTTTTTTCCATTCATTTGATTTTTTTTTTTCAGAAAGAGTATTTTTGTGAATTATGTTTAGCCACAACTGATAAAAGCAGAAAACTTTAAGAGGCAGAGTTCACACAAATACTTGAATAAAAAATTACATTATAGGCTTAAATGATTCATAACTATTAGAATAGTAGTTAACAGTAGTTAACTAGTCCAATTGTCATGTCCTTTAAAATAATAAATGCATTAATTACATTTTTAAATTGAAAAGAATTTTAAAATAGTTTTTTACAAACCCCTCCACCTTATTGTGGATTTGCTGTACTGGACACGTGACGTCACAAGCCCGAATGAGAGACGTGAGTCTGTCCCCCAGTAGGCCCACAACCTGCAGGGGGAACCATGACGGACCAATGCAAAGAGGATTGTGCAGTGGTCAAAGGCAGAGACCTCGACGACCCGATGCTTAAACTGGCTCTAGGGACGTGGAATGTCACCTTGCTGGGGGGGAATGAGCTTGTTCGGGAGGTTGAGAGAAATCGGCTAGAAATAGTCGGGTTCACCTCCACGCACAGCTTGGGCTCTGGAATGAGCTCCTTGTCTTGTGATGGGTTTATCCCGGTGGATGAGCGGGTTCCTGCACCTTCGCGTCAGGGAAAGGTCTCTGACTGTTGTTTAGGCTTACGGGCCAAGCAGCGGTGCGGAGTACCCATGCCCCTTCTTGGCATCCCTGTCGGGGGTGCTGGACAGTGCTCCTCTCAGGGACTCCGTCATTCTGTTGGGGGACTTCAACGCCCATGTAGGAAACAACAGCGACACCTAGAAGGGTTTGATTGGGAGGAATGGCCTCCCCAATTTGAACCCGACTAGTGTTGTAGTATTGGATCTGTGCTAATCACAGATTGTCCATAACAAACAACATGTTCAAGCATGAGGGTGTTCATCAGTGCACTTGGCACTAGGACTCCCTAGGCCGGAGCTTGGTGGTTGAATTTGTAGTCAAGTCTTCAGACCTTCGATCGCATGTCTTGGACACTCAGGTAAAGAGAGGGGCTGAGCTGTCCACCGATCACCACCTGGTGAAATGCAGGCATTCATTAATGGATGCCGCCAAGCTGAAGAAGGAGTCAGTGTGGTTGGCTTGGGGGACTCCTTAGATAGCTGACGTGTACCATGAGGACAAACGTGCCACGGCCCGCAAAACTCCTGAGAAGAGTTCGGTATGGAGAAAAACTAGCGGTCGGCCTCCAAGCAATTCTGGCAAACTGTCCGTTGCATCAGGAGAGGGAAGCAGTGCTTCGCCAACACTGTTTACAATGGATGTGGGGAGCGGCTGACCCTCGATGGGGGACATTATAGGGTTGTGGAAGCTGTAGTTCAAGGGTCTCCTCAATCCTGCCCTGGTGGAAGTAGAGCCCGGGGACTCAAAGTTGGACTCGTTCATCACCCAGGCTGAAGTCACTAGGGTGACTTCAGCCTGAGTGTCCTGTTTTAGCAGCAAAACAGAGGCCAACACACTATATGGAGGGTGATCATAATGATACTGAGGATCTGTGTAAATATTACAACAAAAACCTCTTGGTTGGTCCTGATTGGTCAGGATACTGAACTGGGCGTAGTCTTCTCTGCTGTTTTGCATGAGCTGGTAAAAATAGGACTCGTCCCCAGACTGTCCTACAGACAGAGGGATAACTTAGGCTGTATTCCAGCCTCCTGATCATATGCGCTAGTAAGTGGGGTCACATTTGAAACACATTCTAACTTTTGTGTGAGCTGTGGTTATGTAGCCGGTATCTTCTTTTCTTTTAGTATAAGAGTTCAAACAAAAATTTAAATGCACATCTGCAGTAATAGTGACATATTTATGCTTTTTCTTAAACACAGGTCAACCCCTGAGGTAAACATCACCGTCACGCTGCCAGCATGGAGATGTCCTGTCCGCTGTAAGTGTGCTGTTCTTCTGCTGCTGTTGGCTCTTTTCTCTTGTGCTGCTGCTTCAAAGTGAAATATAATGATCGCATTCCCTCTGATCTTATGGTGTGCTCATTCATGCCTCTTAGGAAAAACTCCAAATCGCACTTTTAATCACAACTCTAGGCCAGCAGTCTTTATTAAACTTCACTGTTTATTTCTTGCAAGTGTGCTGTCAATGGCTGCCCTGGGCTCCATGGCCCACTCAGCCGGACTTGTGGAGATTGCAGTGCGGCTGTGCTTGAACCAGCGTGCACAGTTGTGTCCTCATGTGTGGGTTCCCATCCTGAAGCCTCAGCGGCCATGCATCCGCCCCCCGGCAACAGATCAGCTCCCCGTCGACGTCACGGGCCATCTGAGCCACCTCTTCTCGCCTTTCTTAAGTGATCTGGATGATGATGATGACGATGTTTTGATCCCGATCAAGAAAAAGCATGTGGTATTTGCAGACTCGCTGGGTTTCTCCCTGACGGCTGTGCGTGTATTTTCCCACGAGGAGGATCAGCGTGACCTCGGCCCGCTGCCCTCTCTGCAGGGTTTAGGGAGCATGACAGGGGACGGATACAGCTGCACTGTCAGCACCTGCTGCCCGGGGACACGGCTCAAGCTGGGCTTCCCGCAGCCCTCGCTGGACTTCCAGGCCTTCCGAGCTAAGCTGGCCGAGAGCATGGTCACCCTGGAGAACTGCAGTGTCAGCGAACAGGCCCTGCAAGGCAGCGCACGTGTCAGAAACCTCAGCTTCCGGAAGGATGTGCGCGTGCGCATCACCTTTGACTCCTGGCACAGCTACAGGGACGTCCCCTGCAGGTACCTGCAGAAGCGCTTCGGAGGACCCCAGACCGACATCTTTGAATTCGACATAGCCATCCCTAAAGTGCTGGATGCCAAGAGAAAGATAGAGTTCTGTTTAATGTATCTGCCTGCAGGGTACAGTGAGACATTCTGGGACAATAACAACGGAGAGAATTACAGCATTTTAGTTTGTGTGAGCTCACATCTCTGCCACGGGACAAGCGAAAGGGCATGAATAACTCTTTTTATCTAATATTCATCTAATAATTTACTTTTTAGCTCTGAAGTTAATCTTTTGAGTTATTTTTACCATATGGAATGCTTTGTTAAATAAATAAATCTCCTCTTCCATTTCTCACATGCTGTTTCCTTTCTCTCCATGTTCTTCTGTCCCATCCCACATTTTGGCCTCTGGTCTCATGAATTACTGTTGTGTAATAGTGGAGGGATCCCTTTCACTGCAGGCATCACTAGTATTCCCACAAAGGTCAAAGATTCCTGGGCCGCCACACACAAACGCCTCAAGCTAATCTTAAATAAGCTCTGTTTACAGGCTGTCAGGAATTTTGTCACTTTCACTTTACTTCCGAGCCACAACCCAGTCCTAACTCTTATTTTATGTCATTTGGGAGTTTTAATCAATTTGAAGTCAGTGTCAAAAGTGTCAGAAATGCTTAGACATTTGGATATTTTAAGAATGTTTTGGAAGCCCTGGCAGCAATGTTGCCGGAAAGGAATCTCTTGAAATCATGTAAAAATTATTTCGGTATGTGTTCTTTTGGTATGAGCAACGAATGGGAAAAACAGCAAAATCATAAAGACACTTGAAGAAAGTGTCAGCAAGTACAGATGTTGGTGCCGCTAGTAAATTTGTGTAAAAGCCTCAAAATAAATAACTCCATAAACAATGTAACGTCACCTCACAATGAAATATTTAGAGAAATCCAACCTTTAATTTGTGCACATTTATTCAGTAGGGAGAAAAATTTCACATTAAGAAATTATTGTTTTTAACCAAATCAATGATGCCTTAAAAGTGAATATAATTGAGAGCATTATTAATTTCTTTCTATGTACTTTAAATTGTCTAGAGTTTCTAGGAATTTACACTGTTATTAGTAAATGCTGTCTTTTTATGAATATAATGAATATAATGTGCCACAGAGGCACATTATACTGTATTTTTTGGCCACTGGCCACAAGGCAGGAGGAGGATTCATGTTTATCTTGCCACTAAACACAGTGAGGAGGATGTTAAGGGAAGTAAAAAAGCTCACTGTTAGGGAACTGCAGCAAAAAGATAAAAACAATATATGCAAATTATGCTCATTTGGCCTTGGTTTGATGACCTGTTCTGGAAATAGGTGGCAAAGCCCTCCGCCATAATCCATTTCTGACGATATCAGGATATGCAACGTCTGTGCTGGTGAGTGCTGAGTCGGTGCAGTGAAAAGAAGAGAGACGGTTACACACAATGACTAAAGGAAAGACAGATCAAAGAAATTCTGTTTAGTTGGGATAACCAAGCCTGAATCAGCTTGGTTAAAATTTGGCTACATTGTTTTTTTTTATAGTATTATTCTTTAATCTCATAGCAAGATAGTTTTTCTAATTGGTTACAGCTCAGTTCAGAAGTCCAAGTCAAAGGATCATCTAGATACTCTGAGGTCAGCGCCAGGAGAGAGACCGCCAGCCCGTCTCAGGGTGACATTCCCGACCGTACAGCTGTGTGTTGAGGTATTCCCCATTGGCTGCTTCAGAGAGACGAGAGTATGGAATCTGCACCTTCTGAGGTCCAAACTCCATTCTCAAAGAGAGGTGACAGCACAGTCTGAAATCGGACCAAATAAGGTCCTTCTTAGCAGCAGTTCAGGGTGATCAGAGGTGGTGGACCAAAGGTGGCTCACTTAGAGATCATTCCTCTATTTATTTAGAAAATTTTAATTATTGCCAAAGATCTTGACTTCACCTATTAGAGAGAAAGACAATTTGATAAAGTTAAATCGTTAATCAGCAAAAATAATCTAAATGCTCATTCTCAATTATCCTTAAGATTTCATGTTTGTGTTTATATCTTGTTTCTTGTTTCTAAATGAATAGTTGCATTATTTCAATATGATTAATAATAACTTAATTAGTCATTCTTTTAGTGCCTGGATCCAATTTAAGCATTCAGTTTCCAATTAAAATGTTAAGAACAATTTGTAAGAATAACTATAATTCTGTAATATTTTCCTCTCATTCCTTTCCTAAAGTGTGCAACTTAGGTTCCCTGACCAAGAGAATTTACCCTTCAGAAATACAGATTTTTGATCATTTGTGACTAAGAAAAATGTATTTTATTCAGACTGTTATGAATTTTTAATCTATAAATATAACTGCGTAGTCAATCCGTTGCTACAGAGAATGCACCGTTTATAAGGCCAATCACCGCTCTATTACCGGTACTGCCTGTGCATTGGGTTAGCTTTTGTGAGACAGTATGCAGATCCATTCACTACATATAAATATAATTAGTTATCAAATGACTCATTATTTATGAGGCATTGTTCATTCCCTACAAAACATAGTGGAGAATCTGTGATGCTGCCGGCCTGTTTCTCTCCCAAAGGCTCAGGGAACCTTGTTAGAGTACATGGCATCACAAACTCCAAGATCCAAATAGGATGAGGGTCATCATTATGAACCAAAATTGGTTCATCAGACAAAACATTAACCGTCTTCCATTACCATCTCAGGCCTCAGTCCTAAATCTATGCCTATGAGAAGATACCATAACAGAGGACCCAGGACTCTGGACAATCTATGCAATAAGGAGTGCTCAGGGATCCTCTCTCTGTATGCTCCAAATATGTGAAATCTTCTAGAAGAGACTGCTTTCCTCTTTGCAAAGGGAGGTTGTACATAGTGTTCAAAGCAGGGGTACCAATGATTGTGCCACCAATGAATTTGTATAAAACAATTATATTTTAACACGATGTTTTCCTCACCGAGTAAATATTCTCAAATTAAAGCTTAGATTTTTCTAAAACTTTTAGTCAGAATTTATTTGAAGGCTTTTTACGTGTCAGTAGATGGGGGCAACAGATTTGTCTGCATCAGTAGGTTTCAGATGGCAGAAATACTGGCAGAGAGGGAATGCCAAGAATTCATGGAAATAATTGTGCATTATGGTTTTTTTTTTTGTCTGAAACTACAATTTGAACTCGAAAGACAGTAACCTATAGTTCATAGTGGAGCAAATGACAAAAAAGAAACATCATCGGGGTGGGGGAATACGTGAAGACACCTAAAGAGAATGTATAGAGATTTGTATTACACATTATCCAAGGAGGCTAAAAAAAACACTCTTCTACTTTGGGTAGGATGGGAGGTGGGAAGCACCTTCAACATATTCCATGAGAATTTTTTTTCCACCATGCTCTGACTAGCCCATAATTAGCTCCGTTGTTTTGTCCAATTATGGGCCTTTTTGCGATGCAGACTCAAAATCAACTTATCAGGCCATCCTTCAGCGCCCCACGCTGATGTTGCACACTTTGCAGCTTGGATCTTTCTTGGCATTGGCTGTGGTCAGACTCATGAGCTGGTGGTGCCCACGGATCTGCTCCACGCTTCCCTGATCTAAATTAACTGGCTCAGTGAAAAGCACCTCCATGATCACATCACTGGCATGGCAATACACAAGCTCCTCTCCCTGCCTCTGGGAGGCAGTGCAGGTCAAAAAGGGGTTGGAGGCCAAGTCCAGCCTTGGGAGGCGCGTGCGACAGAAGTTGTCTCCCTCTGTGCCAACAGGTGCAAGCACCAGCACCACGTAGTGATATGCTGTGTACATGCAGTAAAAGTCTGCAAAGTACAAGCTGATGTTTGGGTTCAGCAGGTGTCCAGCAGGAATCTGGAATCTGAGAGGGCCATACGGAGAGTCTCTGGGAGGAAGCCCTGTGTCAAACTCTGTGTTGCAGCTGAAGAAGACTCCGTGGAGTTTGCCATTGATTGGAGAGCCATGACTCCCGCTGCTGTCTTTTAGGGCTGGACGCATCAGTCCCCCACATTCCCTCCTAATTCAAGATATAGAGAGATAATGAGGATTTCGTTCGATTGATGTAAGCAATCAGATCAAATAGAAGGAGAACAGCTCCAACCTGACATAGTCAAAGTATTCTGGGTGCTGGTTGCGATAAAACACAGAGAATCTCAGCAATCGTCCTGCAGAACCATTGGCCTTGTCAAGAAGCTGCTGAAGGTGTTCCATGGCGTAGTCTGCAAAAATGTAAAGAAAGAAATCATGTCTTCTATGCCTATGCTGCAAATATATAGATTTCCCCCAAAAGTATTCACACCTCTTGAATGTTTTCACATTTTTTCAGGTTATAACCACAAACATCTATATAATTTAATCAGATTTTATGCATTAGACCAACACAAGTTGCAAAGAAAAATTAATGATGCATAGTTTTCAGGAAATCTCTGGTAAGGTTTGGCGAATTGTTGTTTACAGGTGCTCTCAATCCTATTGGCAGAGCTGGACCTATTTAAAAAAATAATAATTTGCAAGAAGGTCAGTTTCTAGATGTGGAAAGCTTGTAGACAAAAACTAAAAGTCTACAAAATAAAAGGCTTTCAGAATTGCATTGCAAAAAATGTTTAAAAGCCTTTGTAGTGGTTTTTCCAAAACAATTCTAATAAAATACACTCATGTTTGTGGTTGTAATGTGACAACATTTAAAAAAGAGGGTCAGAGGGTATGAAGGCTTTTTCCTTCATCTTTCGTTGTTCCAGACTTCTAAAACGTACTTATTTTTTGGTATGAGATAAGTTTTACCTCCAGTGCAGAACTCCACCACTGGGCTCCACTCTGACACCAGGTAGTCACCGTCTGGCTGCCGGACAGCGGTTTGAACAGCAACACAGTACTCTGTCCGCGGGCTGAGGAACCAATGTCCTCTCACCGCCATGGGGAGAGAGACAGCCTTGGCCACTAGCTTGGTTGGGACATCCTGAAGATCACCAGAGAGGAGACGTCAGGTGCAAAATACAAGGTCACAGGTTAATGGGTGTTTAAATGTCTTCAAAGGAAGTGAATTATAGTTGGAATTTGTAAATCGATAATTTTTCTGCATAAACATTCCCTTGTTAGAATTATGTTTCATCTCAAGCCATAGCTGCTGCAACTAGGATACATCTTATCCAATCAGCAGCTATGTTTTGGCCAGGGCCTCTAAGCAGTACAGCTAATTACTGGCTCAGCGGCCCACATATCCATGGAAACATCTCTTGTTTATGCCACTTTAACGATAGCTGTCAGAGAGGGAACATAACCTTGCTCTTGAAACATCCCTCTCATTCCCATCCCTGCTTTGATTGCTCACTTTTTCAGTTGCTGAATGCAGCAATAAGACATAATCACTGTCAGGGTTTTACAGCTGCAGGAAAGGGAGACTGGGATTGTTTTTATCTCATTCACGTTTTATGCGCACATGGATCTTATTTGATTCCTTTGTGTTGGCATTAAATGAAACTGAGAGCAGAAACACAAGAAGAGTAAAGAACAGTGTCAGTGGTGGCTTGTTAAAAGGTCTCCGCTTCTGTAGCTCTACTCCTCCTTCAGTTCTTTTTTGTGTTGGCACAAATAAAATGATTATATTCATCTCAGGCTGTGTTTTAAAAAATCTCTTTGCAGTATACAACAGTTTAGCTCAGCTAAGTATTTTAAGTAAGTATTTTATACATATATTGAACTAGAGATGATCGAATGCAGTCCAGCTCTCAAACACAACACCAGAGTAGTCCTTTAATTTAGCGTGTAAAAAGTGTAAAAAAATTGTAAAAAAAGATAATTCTCTTGTAGGATTACACCAAAAGTGTTAACACATGCATGGGGCTTGATGTTGACCAAAACCCCCTTTTTTTCAAGTTAGCTTGTTAGCATGCTAACAATTGTTACTTACATAGAGCCCAAAGTGCAGCCAGTGTTAACAAGAGTAATGACTGCCTGGAGGTTTGCTTAAAGTAAACACTTCTGTGTTTATTCCTAAAATATATGAAAGAAATGTGCTATACAGGGTGCAGACAGATGTGCAGATCTACTGACTGCAGATGGTTATGAGCTGTTAGCTTAATTAAAAACATATTTCATTAACAGCTTGGTATTAATATATCGTGACGCATAAACAAACAAGCCCCTGGAGTTTTTCCTCTCCACTGTCGCTACATGCATGCTCAGTATGAGGGATTGCTGCAAAGTCAAGGCCAGTGACTGTCCACTGTCTCTACATGCTCATCCGGGAGGAGGGAATGCTGCAAGTCACTGACTGGATGCAATCTGCTGGGTTTCCTTAGACAGAAAAACTTTTTATCCATTTTGAATAAATAACTAACTCTGACTGCCCTGTTCAATGGTTAGGATTAATTGGAATGTATGTACCTGACTTTTATGAAGTGCCTTGAGACGACATGTGTTGTGAATTGGCGCTATATAAATAAAACTGAATTGAATTGAATTGATTATTTTTATTTCTAATTTAAGAATTATTATAAATTATCTTGCTTTATGTTAACCTATAAAGTGCATTGGATGTAATTAGGTTTAAAACTGCTCGCTGCTGCAGCTGAATTTGGCAGCTTTAGTTCCCTTTAAAAGGAAACAATGCACAACTGAGTCACAAGCCTGCAGCTGTTGACTGGAAACATTTAGCTTTTTGCCTGTATTGGAAGTGACTGGAAGGGCAAGGCCACTTTGTGTTAATTTTCAAATCTCACCAAATGCAGTATACCAAGATGTAATCAGACCCATGTGCTAAACAAACTGATTTTAGCCAGTTTGAATGTGGACACGGTGTTAATGGAGAATCGAATGAGCAGCTGCCCTGCAGGTAGTGGATGACATAACGTAGCGGTTTCAGACCCTGTGTTTGAAACGGTTTGGATCCCTGTTCTCTTTGCGGCTCAGGTCGATGAAGAAATGCGTTGCTCTTGCCGTGTCCTCTGGAGGCATATCCCACATGATGCGGAAAGAGTCACAGGTCACCTCACAGATCTGAATGTTGCAAGGAGTGGCAAGAGGGGCATCCATTTCTGTCATCTGCCATTAGATTAGGAGATAAAAATGCAGTTAGGCTGATCCAAACTCAGACTGTGATAGCAATGTCTTGATCTGTGCAGAATCTGTTTAAACAGTGTCACTAAAGTCAGCTCTGAGCAGCAGCGGAAAACATCTCGGATGAACACATTTCAGACTAAATTTAATTAGACTCTCATTTAGGGATTTGTGTGGCAGCTTTTTATTCACTGTGAACGTTTTTCCACTCCACCTCTGATTTCTTGCCCTTAACTGACTTAGCTCCCAGCAGAGTGAGTAGCCTCTATTTTGCCTGTGCATTTCATAATCCACCTACAGCAGTCTCCAGGCAACCACACATCAGCAGCCTCCCTCAGTTTCTCCTGTGATTCTCAAGGAAGGGGTCACAAAAAAGCCCCTGTTCTGCACGTGTCAGCAGGAGCTAAAACCGCAAGAAACTTATTAAACATTTCTACCTCACTGCTGCACAAAATGGCTGAGCAAGTGAAGGAAAAGAATCCGAATCAACTTTATTGACCTTTATTGATCTTTATTCTTAATTTAAACTAAAAATATATAAACTTTAGATGAAAAAAATAAGGATAACGGCGCAGTATGTACATGTATGTGTGTGTATAGCCATTTTTTTATATAAAGAAAAAAGAAAGGCAGGTTTGGGTAGTGAAAATATGTTTGTTTTGTGTTCATTACAGAGACAGTCTGGGGAAAGAAACTGATGTTAGCTTCTATTTTCCTGACTCTTCACATGTGCAGGTCGTGGATGGGGGGGAAGGTCAGTCCAGATGATCCTCTCTGCAGACCTGATTGTTTGTTTTAGTCTGGACCTTTCCTGCTTTGTGAATAAGCCAAACCACACAGTGATGGATATATACAGGACAGACTGAAGCAGCTTCATATTGTCAAAACAGTGGAGGTTTGAGCCTCATCAGCAGCAGGTGATGTATGATCATATCTTTCTCGCTGCCTGTTTTATTCAGGTGGCTGCACACAGCCCAGAGCACTGAACTTGGCTCAGTCTGCCGGTCAGCCTGTGTTTGTTTCATTAGCTGCTGACTTCTAGCCTCTTAGCTGATGGGAATTATCTTCAGTGGATGCACTTCAGCTGAGTTTTCCCCTGAGGCATTCACTCCTCTGTAGTTTTCCAGTAACACTCAGCCATCTGGAATTTTGCAGTCTTCTTTTACAATACAGCTGGCTACAGTGCCTTGAAGTATGTAATTTAATCTTTTTTATAATGTGATAAACAAAGGTACAGCAGAAAAAATGTAAAATGGAGAACGCTATTAAGTTAACAAAATCTGTGCTATTGGTATTTACATCCCCTGAATCAATGCTGTACTTTGTAGATCCATCTTTTGCTGCAATTATAGGTGCACGTCATTTTGGGTATATTTTTTTATCAGCTTCTGAAGTTAAAATGTTGCCCATGCCTATTATGTGCAAAATGGCTCAAGCTCCATCCATTGATTTGAATTCTTTTTATTGCAGCTCTGGCTGAATGTTTAGGGTCTATGTCCTGCTGGAAGGTAAATCTAAGACCCAGTCTTTTCTAGCGTCTGAAGGTTTTTTTTTCATCCAGGGTTGCCCTGTGTTTAACTCTGTCCATTTTTCCATCAATTCTGAAAAGCTTCTATGTCTTTGCTGAAGCTGAACATCCCCACAGCATGTTGCTGCCACCACCGTTATCACTAAGAAGATGGTGAGTTTGGGGTTATGTGCAGTGTAAGAATGCAGACACACATAGCGGTTTACATACAGGCAAAGAAGTTCAATTTTGTTCTCGTCTGACCAGAGCACCTTCTTCCACATGTTGGCTGTGTCCTCTATATTGTGACAAACTGGCTTCTTATGACTATGGCAGTTTTCATACTACTCTTCCATAAATGCTAGATTTATGGAGAACATAGCTGCAGCTTCTCCAGAGTTACCAAGGGTCTCTTGGTCGCTTCTCTGATTTATTCTCTAACTTCTAGGTCAATCACTTTAAGTGGAGGGCCATGTTATAGTAGGTTCGCAGGTGTGCCATCCTCTACATTTTTGGTGGTTTGAACAGTGTACTGTGAAATCTTTAAAGCTTGAGATGAGGTTTTATAACCTAACTCTGCTTTAAACTTGTCCGTCTGCTGTGTTCCTCGGTCTTCATGATGCTTTTATTCACACATATTCTCTAACAAAGTTCTGAAACCATCACAGAACAGCTGAATTTATGCTGAGATTAAACTGCTGGACTGTATTATTTGCTAATTGTGTGACTTCTGAAGGCAATTAGTTGCACTGGATTTTATTTAGGGACATCGGATTCAAGGCTGCTGAATACAAATGAATGCCACACTTTCCTGCTTCACAATTATGCACAACTTTGAGTTGGTCTGTTACATAAATTCCCAGTGAAATGCACTGAAAGGCTTTAATCGTGTTTAAATTCACGCATCTCGACAACACAAAAGTGCTCTCTTATTAAACGCACACAGGACATATGCTAATTCAAAGATGCTGCTAAAAATAACATGCACCTTTTGCTGTCTGCACGATGCGATAAAAGCGTGTAGTGGAGTAATGTTTTTGACCGCTGGGTTCGATAAGGTCCTCTGCAGTCAGGATGATGGACATGCTGAAGATGCTCATTAAAGCCTTTGAACTGTGAAATTTGTGAGGTAACTCGTTCACAGGCAAACCTTGCAGAAAGGAGGGATGCATCACGTGTCTCCATGCGTCTGCTTTCCAGCTGCTTGCTCTCCTTTCTAACCATGGAGCCTTTTCAGTCACAGAAACTGGGGCAGGGAGAGAGATTCTCACACGACCGGTCATCAAAGCCCTACGCTTCTCCTCGTGCACTACTTTTGGATCAAAACGTGTCAGCACAGTTCAGACATAGGTCTTAATATCATTCACACGCTTCCACTGCATGGCCTCATTTGAAAATCAGTGTTTCGTGAAGAAATCTGAGCCAATTATCTCTACTTTAATAGACAGCTGCTCCAAACACAACAGCTGGCTCTGACTGATAATCACAATGGGTTTTCACATCACAAATCATCATTTATCCACAAATGCATACATTGGATTGCTCATCCCTGACTAAAACACACAGCACAGCAATCATGCACATTAAAATAAGAAAAAAAAGGTATATTTTTGTGCCAAACATAATGTTTTGTTCCACTTCCTAGTCGAACTAAATCCTCTGCACAATTTAAATGATAAATGAGAGTGATGATAGTCTTATTACAATAAGTAATCAGTGCAGGCACGTAAAACCCCTTCCTTGTCCTGTAACAGCATTAACGATTACACAAAGTGCACATGCATCAGTACGTTGCTAAAATAAAACGCTATTATAGTAGCTATTTCCATCTGATTACATGTCAAATATTCCTTTACATACACACAGAAAGGAAGTCGAAAAAACAAGTTATTAGTTACTTGAACAGAGCAACACTGCAGATATAATTTCTGGACATTTAACATGACCAATAAGCAGAATAGTTTAAGAGCATTCCTTACTCGTATGAGGTTCGAATTTATGATGGGAGATGTTTCCAACGTAAGAGTGCCGTCTCCTTTTTTTTGCTTTCTACTTTCCTCCACTGATGCTGCTGCTGATGTGTCCCCAAGGAGAACCGATTAGGAGGTGAAACAAACGCACACACAGGCTCCTTTCTCCTTCTGCTCCCGACTGTTTCTCTCCTAGTGTCACACAAACAGCCTAACCCCCACCACCACCTCCCTTCCATTCCTCCATCCCCTCCTCCCAGTCTCATTTCTCCTGTGATCTCTGCATGGTGTTTACTTTGACTCCTGTGCAGTTGTACAGACATGGGATGCAACCCCCACCCCCCAAAACAAACAAAAAAAAAGGTGAAAACTGAAACACGACCACAGCGGAGGGCATGCAGTGTCGACCTCGTCAGCATCACGGTTTCACCAGCCAACAACACACAGCACGTCACTCGGGAGTAAATCTATCCTGAGGTGCAGAATCTGCACACACACTCACTCCAATGTAATCTGCACACTTAGCTTCTTCACTAAATGTCAACTCTCAAATATGGTGACATTATGGGCACTGGAAGTGTAAATGAGAAATAAGTCATGTTTTACATGCTCTGTTAGCAAATTCTAAAGAGGTTAAGCTCTGATTTCCATCTAAACGATGTCCTGGTAGATTACATAGAGCGCCATCAAGACCTAAAAAATATACATGTGCCAACTGTTGTGCCATATGGACTAACTCCACAGGGCTTCTACCCCCACATCCTATCCGGGGGCGAGGGATGCCACTGTATAAGTCCCAAGTAAGCAGATTTCCACTGGCATTATTTTTCAGGGAAATCAAAATTATTATGTTTGCTTCATTTGGATTAAAGAAATCTTCTTTAGATTAATATGATAATCTGCTGCTGAAACAATAGATACAAACATAGGATAAAGACAATATAACAATATAGGCCAGACTCAAAGTGAGGTAGCAGTCCTCCGTAGAGGACACGTCATATTTGTAATTTAAAAAAATGACCATGATACATTTCCTTTATTTCACAGACTACGAGCAGTATTGAAAAGCTTCATTTAGTATCAGGCAAGCAGAGATAACTGATAGCCTCACAGTGTAATTACGCTGCAGTCATCCATCATTAGTCACAGCATGACAATGCTGTCCCAGTAACCCTCCGTGCTACAAAAGCAAGTGGATTATTTCCTTCATATGGAATCATCTGGAATCATTTCTTGTCGTTGACATTTTCTTGAAGCCTATTGAAGTTTATTTAACAAAAATAGTTATTTATAGTGATCCATGTGAGATGGTGCTTACTGTGCGGATTTCGCTTTGTTTGTGCCATTTAGTTTTCCCTAATTGTTGCTGGTATGTATATATTTTAGCAGGGGCACCTGCAGAAGGTTTTGTAAGGTTGCGCCTCATGTTGGCCACTAATAGTCTCAGGGTGGGTGAGCAGAATATCTGAGGTTTGTTGCTTATGCTGAACATGAAATTTAGGATTTGATTTAAACAACCTAATAATCTGTTGGTTCATGTTTAAAGTTCAGGTGTTTCTTTATGTTAGTAAATAATATTCAACCCCTTAATATATTAAGGGGATTTTAAATGGTAGTGAAATATCCTTTTTTTTGGCTAAAACAAACATTTCTGATAGTTTGAATACTAGCTAAACGTTTGGACACACCTTTATCACTCAATGGCTTTTCCTTATTTCTATTACTTTCTGCATTGCAAATACATACTGAAGACATCAAAACTATGAAGCAACATTATATAGAATTATAATATAATATATAGAATTATAGTATATTGCAACAATTGTGAAATAGTATATATTATTTTCATAAATACTACATGATTTAAAGGGAATAATAAAAAGACAAAAATGGTTAATTTCGTTAATTTCGAACGTTTTCAGTGCTCTGAGCATGCGCAATGATTACCTCGCACAGAGCGAAAATTTAAATTCATTTGAACATTTGATTCTCTGTGAAGGCTGCTGTACACTGCAGCAGTGTTGATCACAGAATGGATCCGTTTGCAGTCTTTCGTCACCTGCATTTTTTTCTGGAAAGGGGAACGTCTTCAAATCATGTGTTTTTTTATTGCAGGAAGAAAATAAAGCGGATGTCTCCACAAGAGGGAGACGTACCTCTTATGGAGACATCAGAGGGCGCAATTGACAGCGTAAATGCGTTACAGTTTAATCAGTGTCTAAACATTTTCTACTCAAATATATTTTTCGAACATCTTGAGAACCGAACCCGCCAGATTATTGTACAGTTTACCAAACGGCAGCATAGAGATGGCGTTATCTTTGGTGGATGTTCTCATATTTTCTTAAGCTGTTACTGTTCAAACAGCATTGCTAATGCTTGAAACAAATCTGTATTATTTATTTGAATGCATAAGGACTCAGGGACAATGTGAAAGGAATAAAACATTATTTTTATTTTGTAAAAGGCGAGGTGCACCCTGCACTTTTCTGCAAGAAACTCAGTCGTGTGACACAGACGCCACCCTATGGCCAAACCAGTGGAGAGAAAAAATCTTGTTCAGCCACTGCTCTAATCGTCCTGGAGGTGTAGCCATCTGTTTTAATAGATGTCCTGGAAAGGTTTTTACCTCCAAAGTTGATGAGCACAGTCACTGGATGACAGCTGTGGTAAATGTCGAAAAGGTCATTTTGGTAGGTGGTGATTATAACCAGACCACAGATGACTGGCCAGTCAGATGTAACCTCTAGATGCCCTAATCAAAGCTTGAATCTTACATTATTTGAATTTATAGATTCCAATGATCTTGCAGATATATGGAGAGGCAAAATTCCTGGTGCTCGTCAATTCCAAATGGCTCAAGTCCACCAGTAGCATCAAATCTAGAATTATGGTAAACTTCACCAGATGTAGTCGGATGTTTCCATCTCTTCTGCTCCTTTAACAGACCACTGTGTTATATCGCTCAAATTAAACCCGGCTAATTGGAATAAATTTAGTAAAGATTATTGGAACTTTAAAGCTGATTTATTAAAGGATGAGGGATATGTCAGAGAACTGATGCAAAAAAAGAAAAAAATTATCAGACTATAGGCAGCATTAGTAAAACATGGGAATATTTCAAATTCTCAGTTACATTTACTAAACTGAAATGTAGACCACAAAAGAAATTTGAGACTTGATTGGTGCAAAACATAAATACTTCATCTAGGAAATCTGATATGACTGAAGACGATAGATGTGAGTTTATAACATTGCAAAATTCATTAGACTTTCCATATACAAGCACACAAGGTGCTTACATTCTTGATCTAAATAGATAGAGGAAGGTGAAAAATCTGATAGTGGCTGATAGTGGAAAAAAATCCTGAGCCTGAAATGTTTTCCTTCACTGGAAGGTGGACATGAGGTGGGGGTGGCTATGTATGCAACGCACTTTTAAAACATAAAATTATATGAAAATAATCCTTTTAACCTTCAAAACCTTTAAACCATGGGCAGTTTATGGTGTTGTGGGCATCTGGGCCCAGATGTATAAGAAGCCTTTCATGTTTAACCCTAATCATCCATACATTTTCAACAAGAAGGGGCCTGCGAATACGCTTCCCCAGGAGAAAAAAATGAAAAATAGCCCTTTAAATTATAGATTCTGATGCATTTTGAGTATGTAAATGGACAACATTCAGACAGGATATGGACAAACCCAATGTGAGCCTATACAGAAGATTCTTTGGGCAGAGCCCCAGGCTTTAGGGTCCTCTGAGCTCTTTGATCCGTGGGCCCGGTAGACAAGTTCATCAATCCACCCCTGCTTTTAACTAGTCACTTCACTGCCTGTCTATTGCTCTTAGTGTGTGTTTACAACAACAGCTACTAAAGCTGTGAAATCTCCAGAAATAATTCACTTTCTATTGACAAGGGCAACAAAAGTGACTAAAATGATGGAAACACCTTTATTTCAAGGGGAAGATATAAGGGTGTCATGAACCTGTCAGAAACATGACATGAATCATGAATATGTATCATGAACATTAATGACAATTTTAAAGGTCATGACTGTTGTCATTAAGTGTCATTTGGTTTTTGTAATGTCTGCATCCCAAACAGTGCAAGCCTTTACATTTTATCATAAAATCGGACCAATACATTTAAAATTCTATCCACACCATTTTCCGTGGCTTCTTCGATGATGAGTGAAAACATGTCACTGTTTAGCTTTTCTGATAGAGTCCTTTAAAACTCTGGTGAGGTACCGTGTGTGATTACTTTTGTCCCTTTTTCACTGGCTTGATTTGCGAGCGTTTCCATTACAGTTTTTTCCATACTGGTACCTAGTTTTTTGGTCCCTGCTCCTGAGCAAAAATAATGAAATGTCAATCTTCCTAAAATTGTGCAGCCTTAAATTGTGCAGATGTTCTGTGAAGGACTCGTAGTCTTGTTATAGAGCATTAGTAAACGAACAGCATGAACAGTTCCCCAGTCTATCACAGGGCAACACAGAGACACACAGGGCAGACAGCCATGCACACACACACGTTTACCTAAGAGCGATTAAGAGAGACCAGTTAATATAGCAGTCATTTGTTTGTAGGAAAATTCATTAAATTCATGAAAACAAGGTATGACACAACTGCAAACCTACCAAGTGAATAGTCTAAGTACTGTAGTTTTTGAGTTGGAACAGATTAAAGATGCTTAAGGTAATGAAAAATTAGGTGGAATTGCCCTTCAACTGTTTCCCGAATTGAAAGCTGCAATGTCGTAATTACAAGATCTTTTCTCATAATTACTAGATAAGATGTCATCATTATGACATCTTTTCTCATAAGGAGATCAGGATCTCCTCATTATGAGAAAAGATGTCTGTTTTTTATTTGGTGAATGCAATGAGCTTCAGTAGATAGAGGACTTTTCACAGGAAAAACACAAAGTGCTGGACATTTAAAAACAAAAAGACACAAAAAACTAAAAACACTCATACAGAACATTAAAGCAGGTTATAAAATCAAGCAATAACAAACAACAAAGTTTTTAGCTGCTTTATTAAAGACTGGTTTGCTTCCTTGGTAAGTAACAGCTTTATGTATTTATGTGATCAAGATAAAATCAAAGCAGGTTTATTTGTAAAACATGTCAACCGTGAGGATTTTCACTCAGTGCATCCTGATTCTCTCTGCTTACCGCTGACACAACTTTCTGCCTGTTTCTTACCCGTCATCCTCACGTTTAACCGGCCGGACAAGACGTAGTAGCCTGGTGGTCACAAGACTCGTCTTCCGGCTAAATTCATTGAAAAACAACGAAACACAAGAGCTCACCACTATAACCGTGAATATAGCAGCTTTCTCCATAATAGTTTGTTTACATAATGACAAATAGCTGAAATTAATTTTTTTTCAAATCGTATCTAGCCTTGTTTTACTAACATTTTTTAGCACTCACTAACAAACTCTATTCAGTTTAGCATATCTGTCATTGTCTATTAACCAACAGTGTTCATTTTTAAGAAAATAAGATAAGAAACAGCTCTTTAAAATGTACCATGGGCAGTTTGTCTTGGCGTCATGCGGTTGCTATGGTGGCCATGTTTAAGAGAAAATAAACAAGTACCGTCAGAACATTTGCAGATGCGCAAACAGAATTACTTCCGGGAGGGCAGATTCTATTATATTTTTTGGGGTGGGATCTTTATGTATTTCAATGTAATCGTATAAATAGTACATAATTTAAAGGGAATAACAAAAATACAGACTAAAATGGTTCAATCGCTTTTTGATAGACGTTTTGACTGCTCTGAGCGTGCGCAATGATTACGTCTCAGAGAGCGGAAATTTAAATTCGTTTGAATATTTCATGGAAAAGGGAACGTTTTTTTAAAGAATGTGGAATTTTTTTTAATTAAAGATTCATATACAGTACAATAAGGCACATTTCACCACAAAACAAAGTGCAGTCCTAATACGATGACCTGAGCAAAAAAGAACCAATGCCGTTTTAAAATATAAAAACAATTATATATTGTATAAATAGTGAAAAAAAATCATTACCATTACAAATGGACAAAAATGTTTTAAATTAAATCATTAATATATTGGTATAATGATAGGGCTTATATATTGTTACCACGACTTAACACTTTCTTAAATAAGACTAATGCACTTAAAAAATGTTGAAAAGGGGGCTGAATTTTAAGAAACGGCACATATTATTAAAAACAATTAGCCAGAAGGATTCAATTGTTATTACTATACTTTGATACTTCATCCCCTGTTACCACCCCGTTAGAAGACCAACTTTTATCATATCAAAACTTAAGTGGAATAGATTTCTTAAACAAGATCAAGTTTTGACATTGGAATGAAAAAAAATGTGTTCTGCCCCTCAGTATCACTTGACAGAATCACCACTGCATGGGGACATCCCTCTCACATCCCCCTCCACAGACAAATGTAATCCCTGGAGTTAATGTCTGCACAGCACATTATCCAAGCAATATATGTTAGATGTGCTTAGGTTGATGAGTAAGTGTATTCTTTGAATACATAATCAGATTTTTTCTTAGATTAAAGCAAACTAAGTCAATCCTGTAAGTGCCTCTCAAAGCAACCGTTAAAATGCTCCTAGATCTGGCTTCCTGTGGATGTTTAGGACTTAAGTCTTTAAGGGTCTTGGTGTTTGTACAGATTAACCTGTTGTTTAGGATTGGTCCAGTTTATCCATAAAGTCTTGTCTGATTCTCAAAATCTAATTACACAAAAACTTAAAAAAGGAACTACAGCAGACTTAACAGACTTCTGTTTGATGACAAGTTGAACTTAGACTTACATTAAGACTATGGATCACTTGCTGAACAAACAGCAGCCTCAGGTAAGAGTCATCTAAATGCACAAATGACTCAAACGAGTTCACCAACAAAATCTGCAGATTTTTATCTCCTAATGAGCCTGACAAACATGACTTGAAAATAAATTTTTAAACTCTGAAGTCTGAACAGCGCTAGCTCCTCCAGAGGTCCCCCCACTTCAAATTGGATTGGAGGTAAGTTAAAGTTTGCAGCTGAATGTGTGTTGCTCATTCTGGGAACACGCACAGAGCATGGACCACAAATTTATGAAGCCAAGGGAAGACACTTAAGATGTCAATAAGGACATAGAGAATACATGGCGCAGGGCTTGAATAGTGGCAGTGGGTATCAGCGGAAAACCTTTTGGGAGCTGGTGCCAAAATCTCTGGTAGCCTGGTGCATGTTTTTGCACTTTGTGTGGAACTAGCGGAATAAAAGGGCATGAATCAGAACCTAGTCATAAAGCAGCTGTCCGAGCCATTCAATAACACAGTATCTCACCAGAGTTTTAAAGAACTCTATCTGAAAGCTAAAGAGTGGCATGTTTTCACTTTGGTAACGATGGCATCTTCTAAAAAATATTTTCTGTCATTTTTTCATTTTTTAAGGATATAGTGTCTACAAATGCCGCCTTGTTTGTATTGTCAGCCGTCATTATCGAATGGATGTGCTTCT
The DNA here is from genome assembly GCA_036173005.1 of Crenichthys baileyi. Lineage (NCBI taxonomy): Eukaryota > Metazoa > Chordata > Actinopteri > Cyprinodontiformes > Goodeidae > Crenichthys > Crenichthys baileyi. Next base: position 654,409 of record JAHHUM010000036.1, read on the forward strand.
GCCAGAGATAAATCATGGAACTTTTTTGACATATTTTGTATTAATACTGTTGTCAGTCTTTAACTCGTGGTTAGTGTCTTGGTACCAGAACCACGTCTACTTTTATGTCTAAATGAAGGATGTCGTTTGTTCACCTCATGACACAGGCAACAGTCTGTCAACAAAGTGTCCCTGGAGAGACAGCCAAAGAAATATATGAATGTGAAGTGGAGTATGACTTAAGGTATGCTAAACACCTGAGGAGAGTGTGAATACAACTTGTACATATGCATATGTATATGTATGTTTATCCATTATTTTTGACAGCCTCTCTGCGGGATTTTTTAATTTATCAATTGCTATTTTCTACCTCTTTCTCTCAGTGAAAAATAGCCGATGGCTCATCAGATAACCACAACTTCAAGTAAGGAGCCAAAGCAAAGGGTGATCAGACGCATGTGCAACTTCAGAAGAGCTCTTGACTGTAAATAATTTGTTAAAAGTTTGTGATCATTGTGCATAGGGCGTTGGGGATTTCTAAGACTGTTTTTTTTGGGGGATTTCTGAGGTTTGAATCGAGGATGATAGTAAAATGTATCCAAATTTGTACAAACATTACAATAAAATAAAAAGCAGAAAATGTTTAAATAAAGTTTAAACTCACTGTTTCCCTGAGTTTTTTGGCTGTATTAAAAAAAAATGTATTGTCAGATATTCATGCATAAATGTATAGATGTCATGGTTCTCAAGGATGGTTATGAAGAACATTTAGCTACAGGTCTTAGCAATTTTATTTTGTTTAGTTTATAGTTGTTTATGGTTGATGCTTTTTGTGTTATGAGTTAATATTTCTAGGTAATCTCACATTATATATGTAGGTGCTGCACTTGATGGAGTTGGGGGAGATTCGGTGATCTGGTTCCCTGGATTTTAATGAGATTGCTACATGGATTTGTCATAATATAGTAAAAGGACTGTATTTGTATAGCACTTTTCTAGTTTTTTCAACCACTCAAAGTGCTTGTACAGTACAAGTCAACATCCACCCTTTCACACACGCAGACTTGTGCCAGGCACTTTTATGCAGGGTAACAGCCAGCTCAGGGAAACCTACTGTAAGCCCATTTGCTCCCACATTCACACTCAGATGCACAGCATCAGGGGCAACTTGGGGTTCAGTGTCTTGCCCAAGAAGAATTAGACATGTGGACAGGAGGAGCCAGGAATCGAACCAGCTTGCCTCCTGAGCCACAGCGCCATTTGAATGTTTACATCACAAGTAAGAAGACACCAAAAAGAACAGTCACAGTCGTGACATCTTTCTGGCAAGTAAGAAAACATTGTGTGTTATCTGTGCCAGTGTGGCTCTTACCTTGTTTGAACAGATTACTGTCAACATTTGCTAATAATATGAGGTATTTTTAATATATACTCTTGTTAGAAATTACAACTGTAGATCTGCCCCAAGTTTTTTTGAAATAAACAGTAAAAACCTTTTTGTTTGCATTGTGATTTATTAATCCTAGGTGTATTCTATTTTTGGTGGTTTTATCTATTTTACTGTATCTTAATTTGTTTACTAGCCTGTTTTATTTATTTACAGGGACATCTCAAAAAAGTAGAATATTGCATACAAGTGCAATATTTTTTGCCAGTTAGAAAGTGAAACTCATTTATTATATAGAATCATTAAACATAGAGTGATATATTCCAAGCCTTTGTTTCTTGTAATGTTGATGGTTAAAGCTTACAGGTAAAGAAAACCCAGAATTCAGTGTCTCAGAAAATTAGAATAGTTCATTATTGGACACTTAAGATTCAAGATTCTTTATTGTCATTATGTCACCATAATGGAATTTAGCTGAGACCCGGCTCAAAAGATAAGCTTCTGCAATGTCACAGGTTTTATTTCCACCCAGAGTTGCATTCATTTTTCACGAAGATCTTGCATTGATGAAGGCAGAGTCTGACCGCTGCACAAAACCTTCTCCAGCACATCTCAAAGATGGGGTTAAGGTCTGGACTCTGTGGTGGCCAATCCATGTGTGAGAATGATGCTCCCTGAAACACTCTTTCACAATTCGAGCCCAATGAATCCTGGCATTGTCATCTTGGAATATACCCATGCCATCAGGGAAGAAAAAATCCATTGATGGAATAACCTGGTCATTCTGCATATTCAGGTAGTCAGCTGACCTCATTCTTTGAACACATACTGTTGCTGAACCCAGACCTGACCACCTGCAGCAACCCCAGATCATAGCACTGTCTCCACAGGCTTGTAGAGTAGGCACAAGGCATGATGGGTGCATCACTTCACCTGCCTCTCTTCTTACCCTGATGCACCCATCACTCTGGAACAGGGTAAATCTGGACTCATCAGACCATATGACCTTCTTCCATTGCTCCGGAGTCCAATCTTTATGCTCCCTAGAAAATTGAAGCCTTTATTTCTGGTTAGCCTCACTGATTAGTGGTTTTCTTAGGGCTACACAGCTGTTCAGTCCGAATCCCTTGAGTCCCCTTCGCATTGTACGTGTGGAAATGCTCTTACTTTCACTATTAAACATAGCCCGGAGTTCTAATATTGTTTTTCTTCGATTTGATTTCACCAAATGTTTGTGTGATTGCCGATCACGATCATTTAGGATGAAAGGTCCCCACTATCCTTCCAGTTTTTAATAATGCGTTGGACAGTTCTTAACTCAATTTTAGTAGTTTCTGCAATCTCCTTAGATGTTTTCTCTGCTTGATGCTTGCCAATGATTTGACCCTTCTGAAACAGACTGACATCTTTTCCACGACCATAGGATTTGTCTTTCAACATGGTTGTTTACGAAATTAGAAGAAACTTATTGCACTAGTTAGTGTTAAATAACTTGTTGCCAGCTCAACCATGCAGTAATTATCCAATAGCTGGGTCAAACCTATTTGCTTAGTTAAATCCAGGTGGCAACTTTTTTTTTTTGGACAGGCAGTGTATGTACATGGAATCTGGCATGTAGTATTTAGTATTTACATAAAGTGGAGCTTGTGTTTAAACAGTCTGGGTCTCATGGTGTCACACCCTAATCAGCTAATTGACTAAAAACGCCTGCAAAGGTTTCCTGAGCCATTAAACAGTCTCTCACTCTGGGTCATAGGCTATACAATCATGGGGAAGACTGCTGGCTGGACAGATGTCCAGAAGACAATCATCAACACCCTTCACAAGGAGGGGAAACCACAAAAGGTCATTGCTGGAGAAGCTGGTTGTTCACTGAGATCAGTATCTAAGCATATTAACATAAAATTGAGTGGAAGACAATTTTTCAAAAGCCACAATACCCAGACGAATACTAGACATGGGCTACAAATGTTGCATTCCTCCTGAACCAGAGACGATGTCAGAAAAGTCTTACCTAAGGGCTAAGGAAAAGAGGAACTGGACTGTTTTGCTCAATGGTCCAAAGTCCTGCTTTCAGATCAAAGTAAATTCTACACTTCAAGTGGAAATCAACCCCCTAGAGTCTGGAGAAAGAGTGGAGAGACACAGAATCCATGTTGCTTGAAGTCCAGTGTGAATTTCCCACAGTCAGTGATGGTTTGGGGTGCCATGTCATCTGCTTGTGTTGGTCCACTGTGTTTTCTGAAGTCCACAGTCAATGCAGCCATCTAAAAGGAAATTAGAGCCTTTCATGTTTCTCTATGCTGACAAGCTGAATGGGAATGTTGATTTTATTTTCCAGCAGTACTTGGCCCCTGCACACACTACCAAAAGCTGGTTAAATGACCATGGTGTTCCTGTTTTCGATTGGCCAGCAAACTCCCCTGACCTGACTCTATGGGCTGTTGCCAATAATAAGATGAGGGACACCAGACCCAACTCAAAATTTTGGGTTTTCTTTACCTGTAGGCCATAATAATCTAAATTACAAGAAATAAAAGCTTGACATATTTTACTGTATGTGGAATGCATCTCTATAAAATAACCATTTGTCTTTCTGAAATTACACTTTTAGGCAATATAAAATTTTTTAGATGTACCTGAGTGTTATCTTTTATTTATATCTCTATGTAAACCTGTTAACAGCCGTGTGCATTGTTTGTTTTTAAAAATGGCTTCCTCGGCCACCGTAGCTCACATGGGCGTGTTTTGTGGTGTGGGCGTGGTTTTTGTGGGGGCGTGGTTTGCACTGTCCGCGGCTGTAGCTGGGTGTTATTGGGTAGTGACAGTGACACGCAGCTAGAAGCTCCATAAACTCGGAAGAACTGCGGTGGTGTCATGGCGCCGTGGGTGGTGTCAGAGCTCGGCAGAAAACTGCTCTAGCTGCAGTGCAACAACCTCAGATGGATTTCAGGCTGTGAATTATTATCCAAGAAGGATCTCACAGGGATAACAAAGCAAGTAACCGAACAAAACCGGAACATCTATTGTATCTGATTTGTGACTTCCAGTAAACTAAAGTGCTGAGTTAATGTGCCTCTCTTGTGTTGTAATGTGGCCACGTGTTAGTGATTTTTGTTGTTTATTACATTAACAAATCCATTATGACGTGTGTAAATAAGTCATCACGTACAAGGAGCAACGTTCGTAGTTAATGAAAAAGAACAGGCAAAAATAGGCAATTAAGTAGGGCGATTTATTCAGTGGAAGTAATTATCAGATTCACGATTACTTGTAAGTCTTGTCTTATTTTGGATTTAATTTTCAAACTGCTTTATAGGTTTACATCTACTACTGGACACCTAAAAATACATTATTAATTACTTAGAATATACATCAGCATGCATTATGGAACCAAAAGGAAGTAAAGAATTAATCATTGTCTAGTCTGTATTTTACAGACATTTGTATAATCTAAAAAAAAAACTTTTACAGATTAAAACCAAAACCTCTGTAAATTAAAAATATTTTAATATTAATGTCATAAAATACCCACAAAAGCAGCCTAGAAGAAGTACGCCATTCAGAAAATCATTAGTTAATCCATTGAAATTTGAAACCAGTTATGTGGTGGTAAAGGTGAAGGCAACTTGTTTAAACTGGTAAGAAGAAAGAAACTGAACTGGCTGGTGTCTCTCTCCTTGTTCAACACTCCACTCACTAAAGGTGCAATTTTAAGGACTACCTCGTGCTTAACATGTGTATTTAGTACTTTTCAAACTTAATTTTAGTTTCACTATTTAACTGTGTATATTTCTTTTTTTGTTCTGAGCTGCATATTTTACTGATTGCTATTTATTGTTAGATTTAGTTTTGTATGTAATACTTAGCTTTCTTTTTACTTAAGTATTAGGCATCATAATGGGGATTTCGTACCTTAACATGTAAATGTGAGCTTGAGTCCTAAAGCCTTGAATCCTTCTTCACCTAGCTGGGCCCTCATCTTGCAGTAATCAGGAAGCTGCTTCTTTTCATGGCAGCATTTAGTGGGTTCTAGCTCATGCTTCTCTTCAGAACGTAGCAACAATTACAAGTGTAACTTTTCAATAATGAAGGTTGCATATCTCTCTCTCATTGTTGGTATTAACAAACATACAGCGTTTTTATCGGTTACGTTTTCCCACAGTTCAGGATGGCAGACTCAGGTGACCGAAGTGGTCAGAAGGCTCCAGCTCCTGGAGGCATAGGACCACTGATGGGTCGTCGACCATCAGCAGGCATCTCTCCTGGCCGGCTCCCCTCGGTGCGATCCAGAGACCTGACACTAGGAGGAGTAAAGAAGGTAATTTACTGTATATACTGTTTGGAAGGCATGATTTAACGGACCAATGGGAGGAAACCTTCTAACTGGAGTTTTACACTTATCAAAATTTTGTAGATGATTTCCGATCTCTAGTTTTTGCAAAGCTTTAACCTGCAAATACAGATTTATTTAAATTAAGAACAAGAGTATAAAATATTTCTTTCTAGTTTTATTTCTTTATTGATCAGGGGAAGCAACATCACACTTCATGATTGAAAGGTTTGCTGTAAGAAAGAGGTTTACTATAACTTTAAATTAAGAGCAAAATGATTAGAGCTTAGCCTCTTATACTAGCTGTTAATGCTGTAAATGTTACTAAAAAATCTGTTTTATGTGTTTTTCTAGACCTAAACTTTGAGTTAAGGCTGGCAACATATCCATGTCCAACCTGTTGCATAACAGACATAGGTTAAAAGCTCAGAATGTTAAAACAGAACACCTTTGCTGTACTTCATTCAGCCTTAACAGTACCTGCTAAAAATCTTGCTCTCTCTCGCAGCCTGACATGTCTTGATCTGTCTCAGAAAACACAGTTAGCTTTTTAAATACCGTCTTTTATCTCTGTGCTTCCTCTGACCTAACTAGAACCTCGTGGATAATGAAAATAGCTAACTTTAAGTCAATTGCCACCATCATCAACTATCATCCAACCTGGTAGAACATAGGTTCGGTGCATTTAATGATCGAAAAAAGGTCCGAATTTTAAGTTTCCAAACCGCCGGTCCCCCGTGAGAGACTTTGCCGATCTGCTAACCAGGCGTTTTCTATGTGCATCTTTTAATTTTAATATAACTTGGGCAATATAAGGCTCACCTTTTTATATTTTAATATAGAAAAAAATTTAAAAGATGCATTATTATGGTAATGCTGGCTCAATGTATGTTCTTACTGCCTGTTATTTCAGTGAAAGTAGCTCATAGCGCTTGTTGGAATCTATACAACAAAAGGAAACATTATGGGCTATGAGCATGCAGGGTCTCTAAGGACATATTGCTGATGCAATAATGGATGGAAGTAGTTGAAATTCTCACTAGTCAAGATATTGGTGAAGTTCACTTCACAACATCTTATTCACTAAAGGCATTTTACAACTAAAAAAAGAAATTAAATCTATACTTGTTGCTGTTATTATTATTATTATTATTATTATTATTATTACTGTTATTATTTATGCAGTTCTAGTAAAAGTCCTAGAAAAAAAAGCTCTCTAATACTATGATCTCTGTCCTTTCCTCCAGTTTGGCTGTGAATACACTGAAATTAAAGCTGGGAATTTTCTGTTTATGACATTGTGATTCAACTGTAACTTAAATATACTTGAAAGAAGGTGATTAACAGTATATTTATGAGTATCTAATCTCCAAAATGTTTTTTTTTTTTAGAAAACCTTCACCCCCAACATCATTGGACGAAAAGCTAAAGAAGAGTGAGTTTGTAGGAACATTAAAACAAACAATAAAAAGGCTTTGAGGGCGTCTATGATTGTTTATGTGACTTCTTGACGATAATCTGTGCTGTATGACAACAGAACAAAGGTCGAAGGTGTGCCGCGGCGAGAGCGGAGGGATGCAGATCGAGGTCGGGGCCCACGAGAAAGGGGCAGGGGCCGCGGTCGTGCTGAGGTGATCCAGTCTCACTCTATCTTCGAGCAGGGACCTGCAGAGATGATGATGAAAAGAAGAGGTGGGGCTCAAGCTGAAGAAGCAGCTACTAATGAATTCATGCTTAGGTGTTTCATTTTGGTGTAAATGAACCCCATCATCACACACAGGTGGGTACGAGAGTGAAAGAGACGCTCCGAGCATGGGACCCTCACCCATTATCAATATTAAGAAGGAGAAGAGGGAGACTGAAGAGGAAACCAAAGAGATCCTGCGCAAACTGGAACGAGAAAATGTGAGTCCTCTAGTTGTCAAACATCCATTTTTTTGACTGTGAATCTTAGTTTCCTAATTTATTTCCCTCATTTAGTTCATAGATGACCCTTTCCTGAGGAGTGAGCAGAGGAGCTGCCCCGTTCAGCTCCCCCTGGTTGTGTCAGGGTGGGGATTCAAGGAGGAATTTAACAGTGCAGCTGTTAAAATAGAAAAGGCAGACCCAGATGAACCCATGGAGCCTTCAGTTGAAGGTGGTTGCAAAAGTATTCATACACGTTTTAACTTGAATGCACTTCTATGTGACAGACCAACATGGGTGGTTAATGACGGTGAAGTCAAAGTAAAATAATAAATTGTTTTCAATTTCTGTCTGAAAGTTGTGGCAGGCATATGTATTCAGCCCCTTCCAACTGTGTGTAATTTAAACTCATCATATATCTAGGGATAACGTTGTAAAGAGGTCTGAAGCAAAGTTTGGTTATTAATATTTCAAGCTTCGAACATCTCACAGCGCTCTGTTCAATCCATCATCCAAAAAGAGTATTGCACCTTCCCAATTTTACAGGCTTGACAAGAAGAGCATTAATCAAAAAGGCAGCCAAGAGGCCCCTGGTAACTCTGAAGGAGCTGCAAAGATTCACAACAAAGTCGATTTTTAAAGCAAAGCAAGGGAAGGCTTTGCGGTCAGAGTAGACCAAATTCTAACGTTTGAACCTCATCGCAAAACCCTGAGTTTGGTGGGTGTGTAATACTGCATACCTACTTTGAAACATGGTGGTAGCCGCATCATGCTGTGAGGATGCTTATCTTCAGCAGGGATTGATAAGTAGGTCAATGTTGGGCCACTTTGGAAGGAAACCTGATAGAAGGTGCAAAATACTTGAGACTGAAGTAGAGTAAGCATTATATTTGTATAAATAAAGATTTTGTCTTAACATGTCTACAGTGAAACAAGAGCCAGAGGAAGTGGAGATAAAAAAGACTGAAGCCACTTTCAGACCTCCTCCTCTCCCTGATCCTGAAGTTCTTCCTGACCTGCTGCACAGATGGAGTCTGAGCAAAAGGGAGGAGCTATTTTTCATTCAGCTGCCCGACTCGCTGCCCGGCCAGCCTCCCACCAAGGAGCACAAGCCGGTTAAAACCGAGGTACAGTCAGAGGACGGGCAGTCGGTGCTTCTAAAGACAGAGTCACAGGTAGATAAAGCAGGTGGTGGCATGTTAATCCATGATTGTGTGTGGATTATATGTGTAATCATTTAATGTATTTACTACAGGACGAGGAAGCTGAAGACAATAGCTGCAATCTGAAGGATCTGAGGGAGGGCGTTGTTGGAAAGATGCTGGTGCGCAAGTCCGGCCGGGTGCAGCTCATACTGGGACAAGTGACCCTTGATGTGTCTCTAGGAACATCGTGCTCTTTCCTTCAGGTATGATGGCTTCTTTATCAGCATTAATCTCATTTGAGAGTATGTATATAAATATATAATCAGTTTTAACCATTTTCTTCTCTACTGCTTGTCTTTTCAGGAGCTGGTCTCTGTTCAAGCAGCAGAAAAAACAGGAAACCTGATGGTATTGGGGAATGTCAGACACAAAATGGTCTGCTCTCCAGACTTTGAGGCTCTGCTGGAGAACAGCACATGATACTCGCTCAGGCAGAGGGGCTCTGAACTACCTCTGGCACATTAGATGCACTTGTATTTAATAACAAAACATGATCCCAGGTCTAAATAAAGTATGCTGATTACTGATTGCCTTTTCGTTTTTTCTGAGTTGCTATAAGTGCATTGATATACACCAGCTATGATTATGTTAGGGTTTTTTTCCATAATGAATATGATAGTTGGGGGTTCAAGGCTTGAGTCCCAAGTTTTGTTGCTGTATGTGTAAAATTACTTGACAAAGCTGTACATGGATATAAATGTGAATAAAAACCAGGTTTCCCTGTTCCAGTAAATCAAATCCTTTCAAAGACTGGTGCACCCAAACTACAGAAATACTTTTAGCATATTTGTTTTTCCAGTTTTTTATTTTTATTTCTGCACTTCAGCAGTTTGGGGTTTTCATTAACTGTAACCTATATTTATTAAATTAACAGAAAAGCATGCTCTAAAATATATCACTGCATGTAACGAATCTATATGAGATTTTTTCTTTTTTAGATTTCAATAATACTCTAATGTATCAACATACTGCACACCTTTATATCCTATTTTATTTTTATTGGAATATTTTGGATAATGTATTACTTTATTTGTTGAATTGTGGCACTTTTGGATCTCCAGAAACGCTGCCCAGATTTGACATAAAGTGCGTCCGCAGTAGCTCATTTTGACCACCAGACGGCGCTGCAGATCATTCTGTTCGGGGTTTGTTTGGAGCTGGTCTGTTAACAGAAGGCTCCTTCCGCTGGTCGCCCGCTGTTCGTTCCTCGTATTCGGCGGGTGGAGTTTGGCGGCGGTCAGGAAGACAAAGACAGGGCTGGACGGGTGAAGCCGTGCTGGGTCGCCGCTGGATGTGCTTTGACTGAAGGTTGGTCAGATAGAACCACCTTTTAGTTTCACCTATTTATTTCACAGTGGCGTTATTAATACAGTGGACGTCATGCAGTTGTATTAAATCCTCTGAAAGGTTGGCTCAGCATGTTCGGTGCTCTCAGACCGCTCTACGGAGGGATGAGAGCGGGCTAACTGTTAGCGCCCTGGCTACAAGCTAACTTGTTGGTAATAATTTTAGTGGCTTTCGGAGGTTATTTTAACACGGTAACAGTGACGTATATCGTTATTATACGTAGGAATGTGTAAGGCTGGTTAATCAAAGTAAAGAGACAGCGACTGTGAGTTAACTGTGGCTGTGAGTCGGTATATGGACCCTCCCGTTAGCCGTCGTGCTTTATCATGAACGCACGATGATGGAGGGCCTCCCTACAACCAATGTTATCGCATCACTGCAGCCAATAACAGAAACATTTGATTGTATCATCTGGCCCATCACAGAAAAGACATACATGGTTGTAAACATTACCCGAAAACACTGGCATGTGTCTCTTCTAGGAGTTACCTGAAGCTAACCGGTATTTGAGATGTGTACACAAGATGTGACACGTTGTTTGTGTTGCATTATTAAATTACCCTTCAGGCGGAAAAGGACGTAACACTGTTGCACAGACTGTGCTGATGGTTTGTTTGTACATCTTTGCAGGTTGACACCCAGCTGCTGAGTCCCCGGATCTCCACCAGACAAGGGAACCACCTGCAGAGCTCACTTGTTTTTATTAGAGTGTTTACTTCTCTATCATCAGCGGGAATTTATAACTAAGGACATCTGCAGGAGGGACTGGACTTGTTTTCCTTCTTTTTACTTGACATTGAACTCATCCCAGTTTTCAATACACCTAAAAGATCTAAGGATAATGCCCTAAGGGGCAGCGTGGAGATGTTTGGTTGTTTTTGTGTAGATGTTTCAGCAGGTGTCTGGAGAAGCTCTATTTTCTGGTGATCTCAATGAAGCCTTTTTCGTGACAAATCCCCAACAGGGCCACTTAGGTCCAGACTGTGGAGACCTGTACCTACAGGAACTCGAAGTAATTTAAAGTATTTATTGGAATATTAGCCCATTCTTGCTTCAGGATGGAGCTCTTCTTCAACCCTTTTGATAATCTGCTGTGCATCCTGCTGGGCATCTCCTTTACCGTGTGGTTCACCCTGCTGCTGGTATTCATTATCGTCCCGGCCATTTTCGGTGTATCATTTGGCATCAGGCGTCTTTACATGAAGACATTGTTGAAGATATTTGAGGTAAGAGCTTGCTGCCTTTTGATCTACTTTTGTTTGTCAAGAAATCCTTGAGTTTATTTGCAGTTAAAAGTGACGAGAAGAGCTCTGCACACACAAAACTAATTTACTTAAAGGCTTTCTGCTGAATCGGCCAAATTCTAACTTTGCTCCATTTTTTTGCAGGATATAGATATTGAGTTTTGAACACAGATAAATGTAAAAATTAAGGATGCACCGCACAGAAATTTTCAGCCCTGATTTTTGTTAACGTTGGACCTACCAATCATAGTCCATTCTGATACTTTTTTCTTATTTCAGGAGATGAAGGAAATCTTTCCAGGTATTTTTTTTTTTTACTGTGCAGCCTTTTCAAGACAGATTACAGCTCACCATTTCTTGTTTGCAAAAGTGCACCATATCTCAAAATATAAAAATGTCCTTTCTTCAAATCTCTCTGTCCAGCATAATATTAGAGAGAATGTACTGCTCTGTGTTAGATTGTTAAACCGTTAAGTCTTTTATTGCAACTCTACAGGAGCCTTAAACAGGGTTTCTGAAAAATGGTCTATATTGGGAGCAGAGGTGACGTCGCACTGTGTGTGTCGGAGCGAACAGTTGGTGTTACACAGCTCTGCAGTGATCCAGGGCTTCACTATCCTTTTCAAATCAAAGCCAAATAAGTACAGAGTGGAATTGTTTTAACTTGGCATCTTATGTTTAGGGTTTCTACGCAGTGGTTAAAAGCATGGGATTTTATTTGACCGTAATCCAGGTCTGGACAGGTACAACCAATAATGCTCAGTAAATGCAGCGGTTTTTATATTGATTTATATATAAATGACATTCTTTGTATTTGATTTGCATTATCACTCCTGACTGAATGTACACTGACTCGAAACAAATAAACAAAACAAAAACAAAAAAATCAAGAAAAATAGTGCTAAACCACAGGTTGAAAACCAGAAGCTAGTTTCAGCCCTGTTTTTTTTTTTTTGTGATTTGTAGAACCTTAAAATAAGGCTACTTTTTAAAAAAGTTCAAGGTGAATAGTTTGTGCTCAAATATCCAGGATGCTATAACTATGTTTAAAAAAAAAAATTTGAGCCTGGAAAGGTCATTAGCACAAACAGTGCAGTTAGCACTCCTAACTGTAAGCATCAGTTCCTGTGTGTATTTCCTGTAGAGTTTTAGACCCTTAACCATCACACTTCCAGAAGATTGCCAACATTTTTTAGTCCAGGATGATCAGTGGCGGACAGAATGGGCCTCCTCACAAAATAATGAAACTGAGCATATTTGTTGTAATGTTCAGCTTCCTGTTGTTAACCGAATGAACAGCCAACATACCTCCATAGAAAGTAGTTTATTCTCTAGAAGCTCGTTCACCTTCCTCTGACTTTATTCTGAACACATCACTGTAGGGCGGCAACTAACGATTATTTGGTTAATTGATTGATCTGTTGACCAAGTTTTCAATTAACCAATTAATAATCAGATAGCAAAATGTGCTTAATACAAGATTTTCTTTTACAGAATGTGAAAAAAGTGAAGCTAAAACTACGCCACTTGAGTTCTACATATATTTACAGACCTAGGGTTTTTCATCTTAAATCAAAAATGTATATTTTTTTGTACAGTTTTGTCTTAATTACAGCTCTGAGTGGGTTGTTCTTTCAACAAATGGCATGTTTTAAAGTCTGTATACTCCAGTTAATAATTATTAGATTACTAAATTAGTCTAAGCTTATTTCAATAATCAATTAATCACGATTTATTATTTCAGCCCTACATCACTGATACTGAAAATAACTGTTAATCCCTCAGTAACAACCTCCACACCAAAGAGTGTTGTCAACACAGCCTATTAACACACATGATGCGTTCACTGATAGGAAAATTAACCCTAAATCGCTGATCAAGGTGATTTCTCTACTCATCTCTTGTAAACGTATGCAATTGATCCCGTTGTAGATTTTAGGAAAAATATTTCAGGCAGTCGAATCCAACATGTGCTCAGCTCAAGCTATCGGATGCTTGCTTTATGTTCGTGTTTAGGTCCAACCAGTGGCTGTTGCATTAACTGGCTGATGCAGATTAACAGCAGCCTACAAGGTATTCGTCTGCTGTTATGTAACCGGGGAAACTTGTGCTGCAGATCCTGTCTTTAACTGTAAGGTGGCTCTGATAGTTACTTCTTTCTCCCAGTTAATGGTTTGATTTGGCGAAGATGTCGTTTTATGTATGACCTGCTCGGCTGTGCTGTAACATGACCTGTAAAGCAGTCAGCACTTTCATCATGTGCCTCTGAGAGCAGAACCTGTGCCAGAAATAAAGAAATGATCCGCTGGGACAGTTAAGAGATGTTCCCAGCTTCTGATTTCAGATTTTGGCTCAAATGTGTTTCTGAGGGAGAAATGGTTAAAGGACAAATGCAGTAGAAAGGGTTCTGAACGTCTGTTGGTCTAATTTTCTCAATTAAATGCACCAGGTTTGTTATTTTATGATCCATTTTCTCTAAAATCACCAGTCGCTACTATCCATTTAAGATTCATGGTCTTAGTACAAGCTTATAATGTTAAGCAGGGTTTAACGGGTCAACCAACACATCATTATAAAGAACGACAGTGCTTTTATTCTGTCTACATACCAAAAATTCAATAATAGCTACATGTACTTCACACTGCTATAAATTTCGAGATGCAGACGATTGCGATGTTTGTTTGTTGCAATTGGGTCAAACGCTTTTGCCATGTTGTGACGTAATGAGAAAAAACAAATATGGCTGAGTACACCGAAGTGGAAGAAGTTTAAAGGGATCTCAGTGAAAATTTGACAGATTTATCGAGTGATGAAGAAGAGAGATCTGGTTCCAACGAAGTACTCCAACTCAGTTTATTTGAACAGTATCATTCAGGAAACGACGATGACTCGCTGGGGTGATTAGGACACCCCGCCTCCCCGCAACGTTCCGGCATTTCTTCATCGGATACCAGAAAAGTGATGATATGGAAGAAAAACAGCTTGTGAACATTGACAGCACAATGAACAGCTGAGAGGAAACTAGCCTCATCACGTCATATCCTGAAAAGAGGCGCGCCGCAGCATATTGCGTTAGCTCAACATAGCGCTAAATTTGAATTCACTTTGAAATGTTTTTCCTCTGAATTACCGTTCAATTTTAACAGAACCAACTATGTGAATGAAATGCGAAAAATGTGCACTCGATATTTACGCATAGTTCCAACACCTTGTCACGGTCACTTTAAAGACCTTGGTGTTTTCTTTTTTTTTACATGCAGCCTTTCTGCCACATTCTAAGGTGGACTCATTAAGCTGCTCTGTTTCTACTCACACTAACAGTCCCTCCTGTGCACCAAGGCTGCATTTTTAAAGGACGAACCAATAACACGGCTTGTCGCAACACATTTTAAAGGTAGCTCCAACAGAGAGCAACAGCTATGCTTTATTGGCCAAGACTCTGTGGCAGCCCTGGATGATTAGTTCTTGCACATGGAATAGTTGTTCTCTCTCTTTTCTCTTCCTAGAAGCTACACCTGGCCTGACTCTGTGTCTACCTGTGACACCTTTCTGGAGAGGGGCATCGTCCGAGCTTCTGCTGGCAACAACTTAATGCTCACCTTCTACAGATGATCCACATGGCCCTGTCTTTCAGTGTTTAACCCTTTCTCTCTCCTAGATATAGCTACTGACTGAGCTTTTACTGTAACTAACTCTATGTGCTCTCTTCAGACTCTAACATTGAAAACTGGCTCAGAGTTTATCTGTTCTTTCTTTCTAGGTGAAACGACTAAAGGAGCTACATCCATTAACATTTACCTTTTCCTTCCCATAGAAAGTACTCCTGGATCAGTGCTTCTTTGTTTCTCTTTGTGTCTCTGCTCTGTTCTCTCTAACCCCCAGTCGGTCGTGGCAGATGGCCGCCACAACTGAGCCTGGTTCTGCTGGAGGTTTCTTCCTGTTAAAAGGGAGTTTTTTCCCTCCCACTGTCGCTACATGCATGCTCAGTATGAGGGGTTGCTGCAAAGTCAACGCCAGTGCCTGTCCACTGTCTTTTACATGTTCATCCGGAAGGAGTGACTGCTGCAAGTCACTGACTGGATGCAATCTGCTGGGTTTCCTTTCCCCTTTGATAGAAAAACTTTTTTTCCAATTTGAATAAATACAGAATCTGGCTGCACTGTTCAATGATTAAGATTAAATTTGGAATGTATGTACCTGACTTTTGTGAAGTGCCTTGAGACGACGTGTTGTGAATTGGCGCTATATAAATAAACTGAATTGAATTGAATTCATTGAAAAATGTCAGAAAATATCTTTATTTGTAATAAAGGAAACAAACTTCCTTAGAATTTCCTGTTTTCCACAGGCCCAAAACCCCTGAGCCCAGCTTTATTGTACTAAACTGTACTCGGACACAGGCAGCTTCCATGCAGTGTCGGGTTTTTCACTATGTTTGACTCCTGCCCACACATTGAACTTATATGCTGCGTTAGTGTCGTGTTAGACTTAATAAAACTCAGGGAGTGAACCCCAGTCCATACTTTACTGATCTTTTCCTGCTTGCCTTTCGGCTTTTGGACCCGAATCCTAAAATGCAGCATGTTCTACCAACTGCCGAAACTTTTGTTTTACATTTATCGTTTAGGGGGGAAAAACTGTCAGAAAATGAGATGTGATTTTGTGTGTGTTTTTTTAATTTCAAATGTATGTTTAGTCTGCTGCTAAAGCTGTATTTGCTTAGAACAACAGTCGGTCCACCAAACAGAACCAGTTTACCTTTGATTTAGCAAATAAATCCTTCACAGTAGAGATGCTTGATGTTGGAAAATTAGATATTGCTTCCAAGCATTCTCCGGCACGTTTAGCATCTCGTGCATCATCATCTGTATCTGATGGGAACGTTTGCAGCAGCAACAGGCTGGATATCTTCATTGCAAAGCGTGTATTCATGACCAACAAATATTGATTAATTTGCACACTTGTATTGTGATGACATCGTGCAGCCCTGACTTAGAAGTCCGTGTAGCGTTAAAAACCTTCCATTCTATGTCAGTCTGTCATTTAAAAAAATTAAAGCAGTGTATTTTTATTTCCATGGTTAAGATTTTCTATTTCCCATCATTACAGGCCAGACATGTGAAGGGCTGGATGCTCCCTGGGAGGCATAAACTTTCAGGAGTTCAGGACCCCTGGTCTAAACAGCAATATTAAGATAATAATAATATATTAATATATATCTAATCAGCTGCTGTATTACTGCATTTACATTTGGTAGTTGTGGAAATATAGTGTGCAACGATGTCAGTTTTTCAATTATCAATCACATTTTTCCAAAGAAAATATTATCATGCTACTTCTTTCTTTCGTGTGTTTTACGTGTGTCATTTTTCATTCGTGTTATAATTGTGTAACTTTGTCAGCTTCTTCCATGTTGTCTTAAAGAGGTTTTTAATGTAATAAAGGAGTAAAAGCATGAAATATTGTCCATCTCCATTCCCGGTGACCTCATATATTCATGTAACACTTGTATAACTCAAGTGGGAAGTATTACCATAAAAGAATGTGAAAGATTGCAACACAGTAAAATAAATCCATGCAGTGATAATTTCAGTATGCTTTTTTTAACTCTGTGTGTCTTCAGAATATTTTAATCTAAATGCAAATGTTTTTTTGTATTATGTAATCTGGTGGAATACTCTGGAGCTTTGATGAACCTGTGCTCTACTTTTTCTAGTGGGCCACACTTAGGATAGAGAGGGGAGCCAAAGAAAAAAATCACCACCTGTACAAACCTTACTCAAATGGTAAGATATGACCGTTGTTGTCTTTTTTTATTATTTGGTTTGCTTTGGAAATGTGTGTTTAGTAGCTGGGTTTGTTCCAGAGCGTATTGTTGACGTCTGCCTGTCTTGCTGTAGCTATAATCGCTAAGGATCCCACCTCCTTGGAAGAGGAGATCAAGGAGATCCGGCGGAGCGGCAGCAACAAAGACCTGGGCTCTGCCTCGGAGTTCGAGATGTCCGACATCTTCTACTTTGCTCGGCGAGGGGTGGAGAGCATCATGGACGATGAAGTGACCAAGCGGTTTTCTGCTGAAGAGCTGGAGTCCTGGAATCTGCTGACTCGCAGCAACAACAACTTTCACTACATCAGCCTGAGGCTGACCGTCCTCTGGGGGCTGGGCCTCCTGATCCGCTACGGTATCCTGCTGCCTCTCAGGTACAGGGTGTACTTCTAATATATCGCTATTACGTCCCCATTTATGAATCCTTGAAATATATATGCCAATATTTCGCTTTATTGTTAAATCTCAATGTTTTTAAGACAATTTATGGCAGTGATGTTGCAAAAAGTCAAAACAAATACTAATAACAAATATTTATTATTAGTAGCTATTAATTAATCAAAGTAGGGGTTTTTAACCTGATATTGCTGTAACAGTTTATATATTTATAGTTTTCTGCTTTTCACCAAATCATAATGTAAAAAGAGCAAATTGCAATGGAAAGACACGTAAAATGAAGCTGGTTAAAAGAGAAAACGGATAACAACAATAGACATAAAATAACACATAGCTCAGTGTGCTGCAAATTATTTGATCGAACAGATTCTCCAAGTTGTCCCCTCTACCAGCATCTCATTGGAAGGAAAGATAAAGAAGTTATTGAAAAATAATGAACTTACATTTTGTTGGGGTTTGTTGTAATAATAATACAAGACACTACATGCCCGAGATGTTTTTAGGTTGCCTTTTAGATAAAAAAAACCCAAAACATACAGCCTTGTCAGATTGTACATTTGTTTTAGTGCGTATCAAGGATTTTTGATGTACACTTTGTTTTGCACAAACTTGTGGCTTGCTTTGTTTGTACAGTAAACACAGACATGCTGGATTTGCATGGTTTCGCTCAGCTTAACTTGAAAGAGTAAAAGCATCCATTGTCTACACTTGCAGGGTCACGGGCAGTCAAACTATGTTTATTTGTAATTCAGTGTGTTATTTAGCTGTGGAGAACAGGAAACAGAACCTGGACAGGTTTTCAGTTGAAGGAACATCAGGCGTGATCCAGATGGGGCAAACCGGGCCTGTAGATACAGCTTATTGGACTTATTTGAGTTCAGTAGTTACGACGCCATCATGTTGATAAAGCAGTATGACACCATTGATGTGGATGCTATGATATTAAACAGCACTAATATTAACGAAAATAAAGGAATCCAATGATTATGTACATTTGAGTTAACAATCTTGCTTCTATTAGAATATAGTTTCTGGGCTATGGAGACTATGAGCTGGAAATAAATTAGGAACGTAACCTCATCAATAAGATGTTAAGCCTCAGATCCAGGGATTAGTCATTTTCCTTTCAAGATGCACTGCTCTGTGAGCACCCTTAATATTCCTGTCTAAAACTGAAAATATATTAACAAATTCACCTAACTAAATCACAGATGTCATCAGTATCTTAGCAGCTGACCGAGCCCAAACTAGTACTGTAACAACACTGCACCACTGCATGTGATCAGGACCGGTTCTGAAAGCCATCATCAGCATGGCTGCGTCATTTAATTATGCTAGTTATATGTTTCTGAGTCTTAAGTATTACAGATGGACTGATCAGGCTTTTCCAGCCCTTTATCAGTTACTGGTTTTCCTCCTAATTCCAGTTTTGGTTAAGATTTTTTTCTGCGATTTGTAACACAGATAAACTGTGCCGCAGGGTCTTTGATGGAGGGGGAAGTTTAGAATCCAGTAGAAAAGGAAGGGATTCAAATATTATTCACATTTATGCATTAAAGCTTATATCCTTAACCTTTATCAGATTTTTTTATCAAAAGGTGCTTCACATGCTGATAGTTTATTTGTTTATAGAGCCGCATAGTTCTCAGTTCTGATGCATTTCATGAATAGGTTGAAAACAATCGTATTTTTCAGTGTTTGAGTTGCTAATGAGAGGACAACTGACCTCTAGGTGGTTATTTGGTCTGTCTAAATTAAAAGCATATAACCCTGTTATCTGACAGCCTTTCTGCTAACTCTGATTGGTCACTTGTTAACTCTAATATCTGCTGAAATTGGGGAATGCTTATTTATACATTGATAAAATAAGCACCTTGATAATGACAGCAGAGAACCTTATGTGTCCACATTAGATATAGGCTGACAGTGCTCCAGGGCATCAAAGTGGCTCTAAATATTTACACAATGTAAGTGAAAGACATGGAGCTCATGTTAAAGATTCACAGGAAGAGTGAGTCAGGATTCAGCATGGCTGGCTCGTTTCCAGTTGTCAGTGGGGAGACAAATCAGGCCACTGCTGCTCCGATGGACGTCATTCCAATCTTCTGTGTGGCTATAATAGATCCTTTCTTTCAGGCCTTGTTCAGTGAAATCTTGCTTGCTAGTGGTGGGAAACCATTAATTTTAATCAGTACCTTCTCCATCCCTGGGTGATCAGTTCATCCAGATTAAGTCGACCTGTATTAAGTCAACATTGTAAGCATTCCTGCCTTCGTGGTGGCTCTGTTTTCTTAAAAGACTCATGTAACTGTGGCTGTCTCTCCACCAGGGTAACCCTCGCCTTCACTGGTGTAGGCCTTCTTGTGTTCCTCACCTCTGTAATCGGGCTTCTGCCAAATGGAAGGTGAGATGGACTACATCAGTTTAGTTTAAATTCATGACTTGATGAGCTGTGAGTGTTATTGTGCTTTATGTTTTTTACAGGATGAAAAACGTACTCAGTGAGAAAGTACATCTGATGTGCTACAGAATATGTGTCAGAGCGCTGACTGCCATTATAACCTATCATGACAGGTAAACGACTTGTTTGTTTTTTCCAAATAAAGTGGCTCTCAACAGTGTGGACAGGCCAGGTTTTTGTGATGTAAGAAATGACACTTGGATAGATCGTTTGAAAACCTTTTCCACATATAATGTGAGATATATCCTGTACAACTCCACTGAAAAACAAACCTGTTGGAAGAAAAAAAAAGGACAAATGTGCAATAATTCAATTACAAAGGTGTGCATACCTTTAAAATAATACATTCCTAAACCAGCTATAGATTTAATTATAACATTCAGTCTTCTGTCGTAGGAGTCTATCAGTAACACACATCTTTACTTGATAATTGCTCACTCCACCTTGCAAAACTTCCTCAAATCCATCAGATTGTGAGGACATCTCTTGTCCACAGCCCTCTTCAGGAGACCCCATGGGCTTTCCAAGCCCAGTGTTCATCTGTTTCTGTCATCCTCTTACTTCACTGTAGGCATTGTGTTATTTTGGTGATGCTTGTTGTTTTTGTGTCAAACCTGCCTAATGAAATTATACTTTCAGCAGACCAGAACACATTCATTAACATGATTTTAGGAAGTAGAAAACATCCTTGTTAGAAATTCTTGCAGCTCTCTTAGTGTAGTTGGCAGCCTCCTTTTAATAGTTTCTGCCTTGGAGAAACGTCCAGTTTTTATAATGTCCTTATGGTCTCAGATATTGCTCTTGTACAATGAGATCGGATCGGATCCTTTGTAACCGTTCTGCAAACCGGCCGATTTGGGGTAAAAAAAGAAGCTGAACTCTATTTTTTGTTAGTCAGATTTAATATAAAGGTGAAAAGGAATCAGAAGGTGTTTTAGCAAGGTATAAATTTATGTGTAAAACCGGGTTATTGCAAATTTGTTTCATATTTTGTCTCCTAACAGATTTAGCAGAATGTCACATTATATGTAGAAATGACTTTAAAATGGTTTATCACAGTCTGATTTTTTTACATCACAAGAACTTGGCATTTTAACAGGGGTGAGTCCACATTTGAAAGCGACTAAAAAGGTTACTGATACTTTTTTCAGTAAGCATTTGATA
The DNA here is from genome assembly GCA_036173005.1 of Crenichthys baileyi. Classification (NCBI taxonomy): domain Eukaryota; kingdom Metazoa; phylum Chordata; class Actinopteri; order Cyprinodontiformes; family Goodeidae; genus Crenichthys; species Crenichthys baileyi. The sequence continues at coordinate 675,657 of JAHHUM010000036.1, forward strand.
AAACCTGTAGGCAACTAAACGAAGCAATTATACATGTTTAGATGTACAGAAGTCATGTTTTCATCCCTGAACTTCCATTCCCCAGAACTTATTTACCTGCAGCTCAAATCTCTCCTGGACTGCATGTCTTGTGTTCATTTCCAGCGCGGTGCAGAACCGCGCTCTCTATGTAAATCCTGTCCGCTAATTCTTTTAGCCACTGCCTGCATGATTGTGGCTGCTTCAAACATAACTAATAAATTCAAAACAAGTCTGAAAACGCCTCTATTATCAGATATAAATAAAAAATACAAGAACCTTTTCACTCTACAACTTGCGTGAAATTGTGATGAGATATAACTGCAGCATTGGTTTAAACAGGCATGACTGAAATATAATGAAAAACATTCAGTCAATCCAAGATGCTTAGCAGTCGTTGATTGGAGTATCTGGACTTTGTCACACATGAAAATGGTAAAAACATTTATTCAGCATTTTCTGGTTAATTGCTTCTGCTTTGATACAGTTTGTCAACATCTGGGTCAGTCAGTCAGCATTGTGTAACAACTTGTTCATTTCCAGTTCTTTGGAAATCTTGTAATGTAATAGAGATCCTATCAAGGGTTGGTAAATGTGCATTTACTTGATAAGAAACTGCATGCAGCCGTACTTTTGTCATTTACATATTTGAAAAGCAGCCTTTTTTCTTCCTTTTCTACTTGCTTATAGTCGTTGGTGCTTCCACAGCATCTCATCTCATTCAGTCAGTCAAAATGATATTTCCTGCTTTATTTGCAGAAATCCAGATGAGAAGTAAATCCCATGTAAAATAAAGAAAAAGAACCTGAGGATGCAACCATCTGTCCTAACTCAGCAATGCTCAAGCAGCAGCACTATACTCCTTGCAGTAACAGTGTCTTGTTCTGCTAACCCAATGCACAAGGTGGTTTCAATCCAGACTCCTCTAATTTGTGGTACCATGACTCTGGAACATCCTACCGAATGCTATCAGGGTAGCCTAATTGGCACTCCTTAACTGTTCTACTTGCACTTTGTTCAGATCTAATAGACTTAGTACTTAATGCTTGTGCCAGGCTTCCTCTGGTGCTTGGCTGTTTCTTCCCTCTACATTAAATGGGTAGATTGCTACGCAGCGCTGTGAAATTTTTGCGCCCTTACAAGTTTCTTCTCTTTTAGCTTCTTTGTGAAACTTAAATGTTTCTGATTGTCAAAAGAATAACCTGAGTAGATGCAAAATGATGATTTTATTTATCAAAAGAGAACCTGGCCACATGTGAGAAATGAATTGCTCCCATTGTTAATTCTTGAATTAATGGTGATTAACCACCATTTTTTGGAAACCAGAGTTCAACTGACACACCCAGACCTGACTACTGTTAGACCTGTAAAATGATAAAATTGCTTAAATGGAATCTGTCTGGCAACAGGAAGTAGGCTAGATGATGCTGCAAAGCAACACATCAGTAAAGGAAATTGAATGTTAAGAAACAGTCATTGGCATCTATCATCTCGGAAAGGGCCGCAGTGCCATTTCTAAGGCTTTGGAACGCCGGTGAACCACAACGAGAGCCATGATTCACAAAGAGAGAACATGGAACAGTGGTGAATGTTCCCGGGACTGGATGTTCTACCAAAATGACTCAGTGTTTCAACAAGTGATTCAAGACAGGACAAAGGAACCCATGTCATTTAAACACTACAGATCTCATTTGTCTCAATTGAGGGCAGTGCTCATAATTCAGCAAAAATAAAAATATCATCTATAGGGAAGTTCCAAGGTCAAACCACTGCTGTGTAAACAGAGCACAAAAGGCAGTGGACTGGTGATTAAAGTTGAATTTTCTGCAAGGTGTGGATCCTGTTACATCTGCTGTAAAACTGACAAAGCATTTCAGAAAAAGAACATCATACCAATACTTAAACATGGTAGTGAAAGTGTGATGGTCTGGCACTGCTCTACTGCTTTAGGACCTGGATGACTTGCTTTAATTAACGGAACAATGAATTCTGCTCTAGTAGAAAATCCTGCAGGGGAATGTCCTGCCATTTGACTGTAACCATAAGGTTTTTCAGCAGGACAGTGGTCCAAAACAGACCAGTAAACCCACGTCTAGTTGGACTGGCTTAGTCAAAGTCTGGACTTTGGACTGAGATGCTGTGGTATGACCTTAAACAGGCTGTTCACAGAATTAAATAAAATTTATTCTGCAAAGAAGAGGATTTCTCACGCAGAGATGATACTAGTTGTCACAAATGCTTGTTGCTGACCAAGGGTGGCAGAATCAGTTGTCAGATTTAGGGCGCAAATACTTTTTCACATAGGAAATGTTATTTTATTTTAATGAATGAAATCATCATTTGTAAAATGTATTGAAGTTCTCCAGGGGGGCAAATACTTTTAATGCCATTGTTTCAAAATACTGCAAATTTTAACATACAAAACTGAATGTGAAAGTGTCATTGGTTAGTTTAAACCCACAAATGGAAAACAACCTTTTTTCCCAAATTTGAGCCACAGCAGACCTCTGATATGATGTAATTGCTGTTGAGCTATGCTCAGAGTAATGTGATCCCCTTTGAGTATAGGAAGGAATGCAGAGGTGCCTGAAGCAAAAGCCACTTTGAGACCCAGACAAAGGCCAAAAATGCTCCTGACGTGTTTCTAAAACACAAATAAAAAGTGCATTCAGACAGAGAGCTGCTGCCTGTGTAAATGCCATTCTGCTGAACAGATTACATGCAGGGGTTATTTGTTTCGAAGTGAGGGGCACATTGTACTTAAACTGTAGGTGTGGTCATCTGCGAGGAACATGAAACAAAAGGCAGAAGTTTATCTACATTATAGCACATGTAACAGGATGCGGAGGAGGAAGCTGATTCTTTGAGTGCTCGCTGATGAACTGTGGCATATAACAGCTGGTCTGTTTTGTGGGTAAGGGCGTTGCAGGCTTGACTGCAAGAGTTAAGATTCATTAATAATCTCTCTTGTCCCATTTAGAAATTAAATTGAACTGTTGTTACTGATTAAGGTTTTATGATACATTATGCAAAAGCTGGCCTGTTTTTTGTGACTTTTCAGGATAGCTTCCTTCAGTCCCGGCCTGTTTGAATTTGTTCCTCCACAGTGGGGTGCTAAAAATAATCAGCTGACATAGAAAGTTGTTGCTCTGTCTCTATTTAAGATTGTAACTTTATCTCTGGAACGTGGACTCCGTATGTTCAAGTCCAGCATGCACGTCATAGGCTGCTTTGTCTCATGAAGATGAGGCCCAAAGCCTACTCACATCCTGTCCTAATTTCCTTTTTGGAGTGGTTTTACATTCTCCATGACACTTCACACTTGTATCAGTTGATTATTGAAGAAACGCTGCCTTAATGCAGTGTTTAACAATGTTATCTGTACTTTTCTAGTGAGAATAAACCCAAAAATGGAGGCATCTGTGTCGCTAACCATACTTCACCGATTGATTTATACCCCGGGCCAGTGAGGGCTGCAAAAAAAAACGGCCTGGTTTTATCCCTCTACTCACAGGAAATTTTGAGCAATCCGGGATCTTTTTTCTTTCTAATGTGCTCCAGCAGAAGCAACAGTCCTGCCCGAAATAGATGCTAAATAGATGCTTTTTGTTGTCAGGTTGGCCAAATTCACGGTGGACTGATGGGGTTCTTTCCAGGCCACCCCCGGGGGCAAGGCCTGCCGCATATTTGGTTTAGGCCTCGGAAGTAAAAGCCCGGGTTAGGGGCCCAAACGGATTTTTCAGTGTTTCTGTTGTTTTACTGTTTATTTAGCAAATTATTCATCAATATGCCCCTAATGTTTTGGGTAAAAAAAAAAAAAAATTGAAAAAAAAATTTTGTTTTTCAAAAAAACTTTTTTTTAGCAAAAAAAGGTTTTCTAAAAATGCGTTTTTGTTTTGGGCCCAAGGTTGATGCCCAAATTTCCCAAGAAAAATAAAAAAGCCCTATTCCCCTTTTTTCCCAAAAAAGGTAAAAGTTTAAAAAACGTAAAATAAAATGTGTTGCATATCAAAAAAATTTCCTGAAAGGGTTTCCTTAAAAAGGGTTTGTCTTCGTCTAAAAAAACTGGGGCAGGGCCCCGGGCAAAAAAAAACCCCCCAAAAACACATCGGTCTTTTTGATGTTCAAAAAAGGGCCCCCCCCCCCATTTTTGGGTTTCGGCCACTTCAAACCCTGTGGCCTTTGGGTACCCCATTTCCCTCCCTTTTTGTTTTTTTTTTTTAATTTTAAAATGCATAAATTTTGCTTTTCTTTCTGTTTTTTAAAAAAGGGAAAGTAGGGGGATTTATATTTCTAAAGGGTTTTTTTGTGGGCAGTTTTCCCCCCAGGGTTTTTTTGGAGATCCCTTTCTGGAAACAGGAGAAAAAATTTTTGGAATGGTCAAAACAAACCTTTTTTCCGTAGATGAGAAAGCGGGGGCCCAATCGCCCGGGCAGCGTGGGGTACCTTCCTCCCGTCAAAGGGGGTTTTGACTGGGCATTCCCCTTAAACGGGTTTTTTTAAAAACAAAAAAAAATTTTGGTTGCATTTACCTTTCATTTTTTAAAATCCCTGCGAAGTAAATTTAAAAAATATTAGTTTTACAAATTTTACCTGCAGATTTCGTTTTTATAATAATAAAGATATAGATAAGCTAGGTTGATTTTTTTTATTTTTATTTTTTCAGTTGTATTTATTTGATATTAGATTTTTATTTCTACACATTTTTATTGTGCAAAAAGCTTGGCGCTTCAACCTAAGATAAAGTGATCACTGTGGCAGTACACACAGTTTTGGTGCATATTCTGGTGCTGTTCTGTCTTCCTGTGTCATTGTACTGTTATCATGGCGGCTGTGTACCACAAAGAATAGTTTCTAGGTTTTTGTTTGAATGTAAATGTTTCTCATTGAGCTTCAGCGAGGAAGCTTTGTGTTTGAACAGAGATTCATGGGCATTAGTTTAACAGCACAGTATTTACATATGTGCTTTTCCACAGGACGGGGAGGACGCCGTACAGTTTGCCAATCGTGTGAAAGCAGCCATAGCCAGGAAGGGTGGACTGGTTGACCTCTTGTGGTAAGAAACCATTTTCACACACATACAGGAAAATAATTTTTTGTCTGTTGTCCCCCATTAAAAGTCCAGTTTAAAAGCCTTAGTTAATACTAATGTTAATACAAGTTAATGCAGTGTTTAAAATGTATTTATCAACAGAGTCCAAATACTGGCACTCTGTTTAGATCATCCATTGAATAAAACATGTGTCAGTATGTAATTCTGACAGTATGAGCTTCAGTAATAATACTACTGTGTCGCAGTATTTACACATGGTTAAGGCATAAATGTAAAACATGATCTGATTGCTTTTATTTAAACCGTAAAGTATACTACTTCTTTTTGATCATTTTACAGGCCTAGAACAGCATGTGAAAAAGAAAATTCAGCATTAAAACTACTGGTCGTTCATTTAAAGGACAAAAATCTTATAATGCTTTTTATTACTTTGAAAAGAAATTGTGTGAAAATAGAGATTGCTGCACTACCTTTTGAAAACTTCAAAAAGCTAAACAGTTGAACGATATTTTTCTTTCCATTATATTATTTCATAACATTAAGTTTAAACAGTTCACAAAACATGTATTTCTAAGCTATAAAAATGACCATTGCACTGAAATAAAAAACTTCTGAACATTTAGTCAACACCTACATTTTCTCCTACAGGTAGATCTAAAAAAATTTCGAATACTGTGAAAATGTTTTTGTCACTTGTTTCAAAATGTTAAACTCGTATTATATAGATTCATTATACATAGAGTGAAATATTTCAAGGGTTTATTTCTTGTAATTTTGATGATCATGGCTTTAAGATAATAAAAATCCAAAATTCAGTGTCTTAGAAGACTAAAATATTATAAGGTAAATATTGGAAACTCATGGTGTCACACCCTAATCAGCTAATTAAACTCAAAATACCTGCAAAGGTTTCCTGAGCCTCTAAATGGTCTCTAGGTCTGGTTCAGAAGGTGACACAATCATTGGGAAGACTGCTGACTGGTCAGATGTCCGGAAGACAGTCATCGACACCCTTCACAAGGAGGGGAAGCCACAAAAGGTCATTGCTAACCACCAGCTTCTTTAGGAGACACAGCTGAGTGCTGTATCCAAGCACATTCGTAGAAAGGTGAGTGGAAGGAAAAAGTGTGGTTGGAAAAAACATGCAGAAGGCAACCAGGGATAACCTCAGCCTTGCGAGCATTGTCAAGCAAAATCTATTTAAGAATAATTATGTGGAAGTTTCACATGGAGTGGACTGAGGCTGGAGTTAGCGCTTCAAGAGCTGCTACAAAGAATCCATATATGGGCTACAAGCGTCTTACCTAGGCTAAGGATAAAAATAACTGGACTGTTGCTCAGTGAATCAAAGTCCTCTTTTCAGATTAAAGTAAAGTCTGCGCTTCCTTTGGAAATCAAGGTCTCAGAGTCTGGAGGAAGAGTGGAGGGGCACATAATCCACGTTGCTTGAAGTCCAGTGTGAGGTTTCCATAGTCAGTGATGGTCCACAGCCAATGCAGCCATCTACCAGGACATCTTAGAGCACTTATGCTCCCTTTTGCCTACAATACAGTTTTATCAATTCAATTCAGTTTTACAAACCGGATTCCAAAAAAGTTGGGACACTAAACAAATTGTGAATAAAAAACTGAATGCAATGACGTGGAGGTGCCAACATCTAATATTTTATTCAGAATAGAACACAAATCACAGATTAAAAGTTTAAACTGAGAGAATGTATCATTTTAAGGGAAAAATATGTTGTTTCAAAATTACATGGCGTCAACAAATCCCAAAAAAGTTGAGACAAGGCAATTTTTACCACTGTGTGGCATCCCCCCCTTCTTCTTACAACACTCAACAGACGTCTGGGGACAGAGAAGACCAGTTTCTCAAGTTTAGAAATAGGAATGCTCTCCCATTCGTGTTTAAAACAGGCCTCTAACTGTCTTGGGCCTTCTTTGTCGCACCTTCCTCTTTATGATGCGCCAAATGTTCTCTATAGGTGAAAGATCTGGACTGCAGACTGGCCATTTCAGTACCCGGATCCTTCTCCTACGTAGCCAAGATGTTGTGATTGCTGCAGAATGTGGTCTGGCGTTATCTTGTTGAAAAATGCAGGGTCTTCCCTGAAAGAGATGACGTCTAGATGGGAGCATATGTTGTTCTAGAACCTGAACATAGTTCTCTGCATTAATGGTGCCTTTCCAGACATGCCAGCTGCCCATGCCACAAGCACTCATGCAACCCCGTACCATCAGTGATGCAGGCTTCTGAACGGAGCGTTGATAACAACTTGGGTTCTCCTTGACCATGGCGTCCCAGTGTTCCATAAAGAACTTCAAATCGTGACTCATCTGACCACAGAACAGTCTTCCATTTTGCCACACTCCATTTTAAAAGACCCCTGGCCCAGTGCAAACGTCTCAGCTTGTGGAGCTTGCTTAGAAATGGCTTCCTCTTTGCACTTTAGAGTTGCAGCTGGCAACGGCGGATGGCACGGTGGATTGTGTTCACTGACAATGCTTTTTGGAAGTATTCCTGAGCCCATTCTGTTATTTCCTTGACAGTGGCATTCCTGTTTGAGGTGCAGTGACGATTAAGGGCCCGGAGATCACGAGCATCCAGTAGAGTTTTACGGCCTTGACCCTTATGCACAGCGATTGTTCCAGATTCTCTGAATCTTTTGATGATGTTATGCACGGTTGATGATGATAACTTGAAAGTCTTTGCTATTTTACGCTGGGTAACACCATTCTGGTTTTGCTGCACTATCTTTCTGCGCGACAATGGTGGAATTGGTGATCCTCTTACCATCTTGGCTTCAGAGAGACACTGACACTCTGAGAAGCTCTTTTTATACCCAGTCATGTTGTCAATTGACCTAATTGGTGTTCATTGGTCTTCCATCTGTTCGTTATATACTCAATTTCCTTTTTCCAGCCACTTATTGCTACTTGTCCCAACGTTTTGGGATTTGTTGACGCCATGTAATTTTGAAACAACATATTTTTCCCTTTAAAATGATACATTCTCTCAGTTTAAACTTTTGTTCTGTGATTTGTGTTCTATTCTGAATAACATATTTGATGTTGGCACCTCCACATCATTGCATTCAGTTTTTATTCACAATTTGTTTAGTGTCCCAACTTTTTTGGAATCTGGTTTGTATTTATATAGCGCCAATTCACAACACACGTCGTCTCAAGGCACTTCACAAAAGTCAGGTACATACATTCCAATTAGTCCTAATCATTGAACAGTGCAGTCAGAGTTAGTTATTTATTCAAACTGGATAAAAAGTTTTTCTGTCTTTGGAAACCCAGCAGATTGCATCCAGTCAGTGACTTGCAGCATTCACTCCTCCTGGATGAGCATGTAGAGACAGTGGACAGTCACTGGCGTTGACTTTGCAGCAATCCCTCATACTGAGCATGCATGTAGTGACGGTGGAGAGGAAAAACTGGAAGAAACAGGAAGAAACCTCCAGCAGAACCAGGCTCAGTGTGAGCGGCCATCTGCCACGACCGACTGGGGGTTAGAGAGAACAGAGCAGAGACACAAAGAGAACAAAGAAGCACTGATCCAGGAGTACTTTCTATGGGAAGGAAAAGTAAATGTTAATGGATGTAGCTCCTTTAGTCGTTTCACCTAGAAAGAAAGAACTGATAAACTCTGAGCCAGTTTTCAAGGTTAGAGTCTGAAGAGAGCACATAGTTAGTTACAGTAAAAGCTCAGTCAGTAGCCATGTCTAGGAGAGAGAAAGGGTTAAACACTGAAAGACAGGGCCATGTGGATCATCGGTAGAGGGTGAGCATTAAGTTGTTGGCAGCAGAAACTCGGAGGATTCCCCTCTCCAGAAAGGTGTTACAGGTAGACACAGAGTCAGGCCAGGTGTAGCTTCTACAATCGTTATGGAGATGCTGATTTTATATTCCAACAGGACATGGCACCTACCGAGACTGCCAAAGGTACCAAAAGCTGGTTCAATGACCATGGTGTTACTGTTCTTGACTGGTCAGCAAACTGGTCTGACCCGAACCCCATAGAAAATCTGTGGCAACCTGGGCTTCCATTACACCTGAGCAGAATCACAGGCTGATCGCCTCCATGCCACCCGCACTGAAGCAGAAATTCATACAAAAGGAGCCCCAACCAAGTATTAAGGGCAAGGAAATGAACGTATTTTTCAGAAGCTTGATGTTTCCTTTTAAACTATGTTTCTATCGATCTTATGTAATTTTTAATTCTTTTAGACACTTAATTTTGTTTTGTTTTTATCTGTAATTCATTACATTAAAATTCCAAGAAGTAATGACTTATATTTCACTCTGTATGATGAATCTATATGATGCATTTTTAGATGTACGTGTATGTTTATTATCCTAATTAATCTTTAAGGCCATGCAGCAAGTGATGAGATGGATGCCGAAGTTCTTTTAAATACAAACAACAAACCGTGGCTTCTCTTGTAAACATGTCTACAGTACTTTGAAAAGGCAATGTAGACAAGGCCATCAACAAGGCACCTAATGATCTGTTTTAGGTACTCCTTTCATGTCACTAGATTATGTCTAATCTGATCTACAGAATTATCCCATACATTACCGTAATTGCACTTTGATTATTTTGCAGGGATGGAGGTTTAAAGCGAGAGAAGGTAAAAGATACCTTTAAAGAAGAGCAGCAAAAGCTGTATAGCAAAATGCTCGTAGGCACCCAAGAGGACCGCAGCCGCTCCTGAGGGTCCTTCATGGAGGTGGACTGACTCAGAGACTGTTCTGGGCCCCCCTGATGAGGCCGGCAATCAGCAGTGATCCTTCACAGGTGGAACCGCTGGACTGGATTGTTCCTTTCTTGATGTCAGCAGTACTCAATTTGGCTTCTTCAGTCACTGCCTCAGCCTGGCATGTTAAGTTGCATCACTGTTGTGGGGATTCGGCCCCCCCCCCGTTGGAAAAGCTTGATAAAAGCCTCGCTCGCATTAGAAAAGGAAGACTTGGCGCGAAGTGAAAGCTTTCCTCTGTGTCTGTCTTTTGAGGGGAAACAAATGGTAGTCTACATTTGACTTTGTCTTTGTTTTCCTGTCAGAACGTACTTTTTAAAAGCGTGATTGTGTCACCTGGAGTTGAAGTTACAGAGGGAATGTAGAAATGAGATGTAGATTAAATCTAGCTTATTTTAATCATAAAACCTGAGGCTGAGTTGTTTTTTTCATAAATGGCTAGTACCTCCACTATAGGGCAAAATGCCAAACTTTGTTACATTTCAGATATTTTTATGTGCTTTTTCCAGGAGGAGGAAAAAACAAATCTTGTATGTGAAGATTATTTTTGCCACAACTTGTATCAACATGTGGTTTCATTTGGAGCTGCATTGCAGAAAAGCTCTTTTTTTATTTGTGTGTTTTCCATGGAATGTGAGCGAACTCACAATATGAAGTGGAAACTGTGCACCTACAGTTTCTGTTATGCAGGCGTATTGATTTTTAAGCAGATACTCCTCTTCAAGTTAACACTGCAACATGACCGGGGTAAGGGAGCGCACAGTCTTTTTTATGTAGCTTTTGGTTTTATAGTTGTGCCTTAAAGGCTCATGGCACCAAGGTAACGGCATAGGATAAATACCCATGACGGAAACATGGCTATAAGTAACAATCACCTGATTCTTGTTTAAATACACTTCCAAACAGACCTGATTGTGTGCAGTTTCTGTATTACCTCATTTGTTTTAAGCAAAAGCCAAAAGCTTTTGTCTCTATCTTCCTCTAAATAAAGATATTTTTTCAACCTAGCAACCTCATGGAGGTCTCTAGAAGGGACTGCAGCTGTAGCTGGTGCTTTGCATTAGGCTGGGAGGGGTGGCAATATGGGGTACAGCCTGCTACGGGTATCTCCCTGAAACATTAATCTTGTTAGTTTGGTGTTATCAGGGGCAGCCATTTAGATCCTGTCAAAATCAGTACATTGAAATAAATATTTAAGAATGGGACTCAACTCTTGACTTGTGGGTTGGTTTCTTGTTTTTTTTTTTTTTAAAGGTCCTCCCTTATAAATATGTTATCTGAACAATCTGCAAAGAGCTATTCAACATGTTGGCATCAAAAAAATCAACCCCGAGACCATGGACACTTGGAAATGTGAATAATCAAGTTTACTAAATCAGCTGAGGCACTAAATGAAGGACAACATGTTTGCGTTCTTCAGGACATCACTGAGCAGTGATGAGGATAATGTGTCATAAAAGTTGGGTCATTAACTGTTGGTTAAGCTACTTACTAGTTATGCATTAAAAATAAACATTTTCTTTAGTCTCAAATCAATAAAAATCTTTCTTACTAAAAATTTAATTGTCAGCCTATATTGCACACTTGATTAAAGATTCAAAGGAAGAAATAAAAGTATTTCTTCTCAGATCACAATATTAGTGAGTTTGAAACAACCATTCGATTCATGTCTAGTCGCTAAGATAATTAAATATTCTACCTATTAGTAATCACACTTATATTTCACTGATTAAGTAATCAGCACAAACATTAAATGTATCTACCGTAAGGGAAATTGTGAGGGAAGCTTAGAAAGACTTGATGAACTCAAAGAATTGAAATTTTAAAAACCTGTCGTAACTTTAGGGGGAAGTTTGGGAGGGGAAGATAAATTAATCTGAAGAGGTCCGGCAGGTCCTGATGCCAAAAAAACAGCTTAATCATAGGTCAGTACAGAGAGTACCTCAGGCTGGATAAAACGCTGTTCACTGTCTAGGAAGCAACAAGGCATCTGATCCTGGTTCTGTTAGCTCTTTCTTTCTCTTAGTTGCTAAGGAGCATCAGCCTTGTGCTCATAGCTGCTGTCCACCCAGAGGGGATACGCCAAGCCTCAAAAGCTGTTGGAACCAAACTGTAAGCAATCAAAGAATATTGCAGTGATAGAAATCCAATTTTAGCTAAAATGATCCAGGCTTGGTTACACTGATTGGGTACAACGTCTGGTTCTGTTTCAATTCCACTGCCTTTACACTGACTCGGCACCAAGAGTTCACAGAGGTTGCCCCATCCTGACATTATTAGGTGCCACTGCGGAGGAGTACTTAACCAACGTCATAATGAAAGAAGATAAAATGATGATTGTTCTTCTTTCCAGCGCTTTTTTTGCTTGCCTCCTCTGAGAGACAAGTCCATAACAAAGCCGATAAGAATATCACCGTCTGGAGCGGTCTATTCAACGTCTACTACAAGTACTCCATCTGCAAAGGAAACAGCTATTCATTCATGTTCAGTAGCTATATTAAAAAAAAATTCATTTATTTCAGTAATTTGGTTTAAAAAGTGAGGTTCGTATTTTGTATTCATTCAACACACAGAGCAATATATTTCGTGTTTATTATTTTTGATGATTATGGCTTACAGGTAAGTAAAACTCAAGAGTTTGTTTCTCTGAAAATTGGAATATAACATAAGACAAATTTTTGTGCAGAAATGTCTAGTACTGTACAGTACAAAGATAGCTTAGAAAAACAGTTCAGTCCCTTTTCTCCCTAGCCCAAGTGTATGCTTCCATTAATATTCTTGGACACAGCATTCAGTAAACTCTCCACCTTATTTGGCAATGACCTTTTGCTGATTACAGTCCTGGTGGACGTCAGTCACTGATTGTCAGGTTCAGCAGTTTTCCGCATAACTGTGTAGGCCATTTCTGTTTTAAAAACATTTTTAATTGGTCTTTAATTGGCATTTACCTCCCAAGGCACAATTACAACTTTATCTTTATCCTGGGGCTTTTAGTTCCTGAATATCTAATATAAGTTCTCCTTTCTTTGGATGTGTGGTCCATTTGTAATCCAGGCCTGTCTGAAGTGGAACCACCTTCGCTGGTTTTGTTAACAAACCAGTTCTGCATATAGCAGTGTTGTTCTTTAGCATCTTTGTTGCAACTGTTTCAAATAGATCTGTTGATGTTGTTAAATTAAAGCACACAGTACTTGGAGGAGGTGAGAGGAAGCAGGAATAGGAGCTCAAAAGGTTCATTGTGTAACTCCTGCCATGGTTTACAGCTCAGTGACAGCACTATGGAGAGACAGAGTCAAGCACCCAGCAGCCTTTGTTTTATGGGCTTTTTCTCTAGACCACTGGATGGCACAGATCCATTTACTTCACAGGAGTGTTTTATAGCTCTACTGACTCCAACGGATGCAGCTGTAGTAAAACGGGTTTTCCGCGTTGTGATGATCTGAGCCTGTAGGAGTACTAGGAAATTCAAATCGTTTATGTTCACACAAAACTTACTCGTGACCTAAGAAAAGGATAAGATTCTCAATAACCAATCAAACAGAAACTCCTGTCACAAAAATTATTGAAGATGTTTCTTGTTGTAGAGACAAAAGATCTCAGAAAATGACTTCCTGTTTACTGGCAGTCACATTGTGAGTGTGTAGTATGTACTGTAGCCAGTTTATAATGCTTCCAGGTGTTTTTAACATCCTCCAGTATAATATTTGTTGTAATGATTGGTGAAAGTGATTGAAAAAAGGCAAAGTAAAATTAATTATGTTGTCGAGCAAGCAGCTTAAGGAGTTTTGTGATGGCTGACAGACTTATTATGCTAAAAAAAAGTTCACCCTCTTTTAGTTTTATAGCTTTGTGTCTTAGTGCATTTTAAATGAAAAATTATAAAACTTTCATCTCAAACCACAAGACTTCTTTACAAAGATGTCCCCATAGTGCAGCCCATACCTTCAAGATATTCTAGAGTCAAATATGAGGCCACAACTACAGCATGCAATAGGAAAATGATCCAGAGAATGGCAGCAGCCTACACCAGAATAGCTGTTAATGAAAAGAGTCAAGTTGAAAAGAAATTCCAGCAGGTCAAGTCCAAACTTGCAGAGCCTCTTAATGTATTAGTGGTGTATTTTACTAAGAACTTGTGTAATTGACCAGTGAAACGTAGAGCATAATTGTAAAGAGAAAGGGAAATTCTTTTTTTTTTTTTTACAATAAAAAAATCTGAATTGTGTGGCATGCATTTGTTTTGAGCTCCCCTGAGCACTTTAATTAGTCTTTTGGGGTATTTTTCAGGCTTTGCACATTCGTCTTTGCAAAATCCCTCTGAATATACATTTTCATGAATTTCCACAGGTAAGGACTAGGCCGTTCTAACACAAATATAGGTTTTTTAATCATTCCATCAAAGCTCTGGCTGCATTTAGTTTTATTAATCTTCCCACCAGCTCCGACCAGCTTCCTGGTTCATGTTTCAAGGGGGGAAAGGTGTTTTCAGGGTTTTAGTTTTTAGCCACACAGCGTTTTGAATGCCTCTTTCATACAGGCAACATTTGTAGAATAAACCATGAATATTAAGTTAGTGTTGTGGTTCTTTAGAATGGTTTTAGTTTCAAGACTGGCCTTTTTTTATGGCATGTATACTTTGATGTAGGCCTATTTAAGATTATGGTGACACAAACAAAACATTTTCATCACAAATTAGAATTTTTTGAGTAATTTGAGTTAGGCTGGTTGAACCTTGCCCTACCACGACTTTCTTAAATATATTTGATATAATAATGGGGCTGCACGGTGGCAAAGTAGGTAGCACTTTGTAGCAAGAACGTCCTCGGTTCGAGTCCGGGCCGGGGGTCGTTTTGCATGGAGTTTGCATTTTCTTCCCATGCATGCGTGGGTTCTCACCGGGTACTCCGGCTTCCTCCCACAGTCCAAAAACATCACTGTTAGGTTAACTGATCTCTCTAACTTGCCGTTCGGTGTGAATGGGTGTTTGTTTGTCCTGTGTTTGCCCCGCCGCACGGCCGTAGACCGCTGGAGATAGGCACCAGCTCCCCCGCGACCCTGTACGGAAGAAGAGGGATAGAAAAGGAATGGGAGGAAAATATAATAATGAAAAATATGTCATCAGAAAAACAAATAAAATCATGAACCCACTGCCACTTCTGATAGATTTGAAGAATTTGAGCAGGAAGCTTCACTCATTACGCCAAATTTATGAAAAGGAAATAAAAACTGACTATATTCTCTTCCTTTCATTTACAGTCATGCACTAGGTTAAATACACTGAAGTGTGTGACTGTAAAAAATGTGGACGAGTAAAAGGGGTATAAATATTTCTGCTTTGTCGCGTCAGGTTTTTTTTTTTTTTTTTTCAAATTCAAACTAAAAGTGCGCTCCGGCTGCGTGAGGGCGGAGCGTCCTGTCACAACAATCTGTCAGCTTCCTCCGGGTTGTTTGGGCACTTTTGAAGGCGCGGCAGCTGCCCGACTGTTTTAGTCCCTTAAGAAGCTATTAGTCCAATTAGCCCCGAGGCGGGGAGATAATGCACGCAGTTGGACTCTAAACTCTCGGAGACGCTGCGATGAGTATGATCCCTACCGAGGTGTATGATGACGACCTGAACCGACAGCCCGCCATCAGCAGCGAACTAGTTGGACCGCAAGCGGCGCGCACACACTGAGATGATAGTGGCGTACTTCCAGCCACATACAGCTAATACAGACTTGCACGGTAAGCCCGTTTAAGCTCCAACAGAGGCGCTACCGACGAACCAACCGGAGTTTTCTCCCACCCGGGACCGTTTCTGAAAGTGGCCGGTTAAAAACATGGACAAGTTCAACGATATGCTGCTCGTCACTGCAAATGTCGGCTCGCTGTTTGACAACGTAAGTAGCCTACAGACAGGTAAAAACTGCAGTAATACGCACGCAACACCGCAGAGGCAGCCAAAGCAGAGGACTAGGGCTCACACAGAAACGAGTTACAGTAAGTCACTGGGAGGCTACACCAAGTTTTACACTAAAAGGACTCTATTGCTGCCATATGTTGGGTAGTAAGGATAAAACAGGTGCAAATGTGTTATTATCTGGTTGTTAAGTTGTGTAATTCACATGCATGCTGCGGCTAAAACCCGTCGGTGAGTCGGGTTTATCACTGCGGCGCTCGGAAGTGTTCTTCCGCAATCTTGACTAACGTCGAGCTCCTCCAACGTTACCTGTTGGCGACTCACGTGACCCGATCCTTGTCAAACTGCAGACGCCGCTTTGATCTAACGGGATATGACCAAATATGGGAATGCAATTCCTGAAACGCCACAAACGCGAGTGTCAGGAAAACCAATAAAACTTTGATATTCTTTTTTTTATACTAATACCATATAAAGTTGGACAAATGTAAAGAGAATAAAGCTGTTTATGTTGATATTCTCCATGCTTAAATGTTGCCTCTCAACAAATTAGAATATCTTCGAAAAGTTAATTCCATTGATTCAGTTCAAAAAGTGAAATTTGAGTGTTATATTCATTCATTTCGCACAGAGTGATGTATTTCAACCTTTTATGTCTGTTAATATTATGGCTTACAGCTAATGGCTCTGTTACTCTCTGTAAAATTTAAATATTAAATAAGACCCCAAAAAAGAGGATGTTTCATACTGAAAATGATGTCCATACCGCACTCAACACTTGGTCGGAAAGGAAGCCTAGAATACTTTTAACAGCGACCGTGAGCTTGTCTGTAGTGTTGGATCTTGTGTCTCTCATCTTCCTCTTGACAGAGCAGAGAAGATGTTCTGTGTTTGAGTGTACTTGTGGCAGCAGAGCTCCAGTTATAATGGCTGTTACATTATGTGCAATCAAATATATGCCCCTTTTCCATTAGAACCTAATCTTTTCGGGTCAGGTTGGTTATAGCGAGTCACGTTGGTACTTTAGTTGGAAATAATACAGTTATTGATGACTTTGCAATTTGGTCATCTTCTGTCGTTTTTAAATTCCTACACAAGTAAAGTTTGTCGCGTTGAAGACTGTTTGTTACTGTTTTTGGGGGTTTAGGAGTAGCGTAGGATAAAGAATGCAACAACTGTAGCCCATGTTCTCGATATGTCTGTCTTCGTTTGCTCCTTAAGTGTCAGAATTCTGTCAGAAGTCTTGAGTGGTCATTGCTGCTTCACTCTTAGTTTTTCCACCACACCTTTTCCTTCCACTCAACTTTCTATTAATATGACTGGCTAAAGCACTCTGTGAACAGCCAGCTTATTTAGCAATGCATATTCATCAGTGTTAACAGAGATTAACACTTGAAATATATCACTCTGCTGAATCAATTTTTATTATATAAGTTTCAATAAACTCATTTTTCGATGATATTCTAATTTATTAAGATGCAAATGCATTTCAACCAAAAGCAGCTCTCTGGTTAACTAAAAGTCTTGAGACAATTTAAATAGACAGGGTTTACTTTAGTGTAATGTTGAACTTTGCTTATTAGTTTGTGTACATTCAAAATAGGGCTGCACAATATTAAGTAAACAAGATATTGTGATGTTTTTGGTAAATATTTTGATGAAAATTTTGATTTCAAATAACCTCACTTTTCTCGTTCTCTTCCATCATCACAATATCTCAACCACTCTTTCTCAGCTTTACTGTCTTGTGTATCAGGTGTGGGCATAACAGACTTTTAAAGTCAACACAGCTAGCCAAATACATATGATTGACAAGCAGAATTTAATTCATGGCATCTAAAATAAAAATCCCCACCAAATTTTCATTTCTAGCAGTCCTATGTGATTTTAGTATTACACACATTATAAAGCAGTGATGGTTGTCATGCTATATATTGTGCTACTTTAATAAAAAGAGGTTTCTATAACCTTTATCAACCAATGTGTCTGCGGTGGTTTCAAATTCATTAGAAGTCAGGCTTAGACCTGCATTTGCAGCACAAGTTATACATGCCTGGTATTATACAATCCCCTATGAAAATTTATGCAAATTGGATTCTTCAAGATGATAAACAAACCATTTATCTTGATTAAAAAGGGGATTAGTAAAGGGGAACATATAAAGCAGTGTGGAAAATGATGCTGCTTAGCTAAAATGACCTCAGATGCTTTAAAATAGAAACCAAAACTAGAAAGATATGAAATAAAGACTTATCCAGTGATTAGCTTCCTGGGAATCAGTGAAAGTCTACAGTTACCTGTGAATTCAAGCCACAGTACTCTGTGGTGGCTCTAGCATCAGGCTTTAGGAATATTATCTTTATGCATTATATCTTATGCTGTTTTTGGCCCCATTCATCACATACCAGGGATCAGCTTAAATACACCAAAGTACTTCCAGAGGTCATGTTTTCTTATGCTAAACAGAAAAAGTCCATAAGTTGGGTGTTTCAACAAGACAACAACAAAAAAAGAGAAGTTGGTCAACTCCATGCAACCCAGATGTGAAGCACTTTTAAGAATTAGTGGCTATACAAATAAATATTAGTTCAGGGATTCACAGGGAATCCAAAACAAGCATTTTTCAGTTCGTCCAGTTAATGTTTGAGTTTGTAAAGCAGAGTGCAGACACCGCAGTAACAAGCCTAATAGACATTTTTTCTAACTTTCTGTCGAGTGATACATTTGATACATTTTTGTTTATATTTTGAGTTACAGTGACATCGGCAGCGTTCCCTAAGCATTTACATGTATGGAAATAAAGACTATTCTAAGACTTTTGAGCTTTAACTACTTTTTAAACACACTACTATTTTGAACAAACTTGTATGTTTGCCCTAGTTATATCCACACATCTCAACAGACAACTGCTTTAAGTGTCACCGTTTACTCGGTTTCTTATACAATATTATTCATATTTCTATAATGTGGTCTAAGTTGCCATTTGTAGTTATGTCTTATATTAACATCAGATTTCGATCAAATAAAAAGCTCCAGTCTTATAAAATTTATCTAAATATCCATTACTCTCTCTTGTTTCAGCCTGGGCTGGCTGGGCGAAATGTTCAGACTTTGCAGGAAGGAGGGTGCTTGCAGTCATGGAAATTTGGCTCAGGACCATATTTCCGTTTAGCAAATTTAGTTCCAACGATTCCATGTGAGATCCCACAGTGGGAAATGCATAAACAGATGAATATCTACTCCCCCTTGGGGGTAGTCGAGCCTTTCTACTAACCTCGGGCCGCTTCTATTCTTATAAACAAACACTCTGAAATGTTAAGCAGACCACAGATTAAATCATAACGCTCTACAGAACTAGACTTTAGTACCAGAGACACCAGCTGCCTTTTAGTTTTTAGCAACACAGTGATAACCCATCTTAGTTGCTGCTTTTGAGACAGAACTACCACGTCTAATACTGGATCGCCACTGGCAATTTTCATATGCTTGTTTGTGAATTATTGAGAACCTTTTTTTTTGGTTGTTTTTTTTTTAATAATAAAGGTTTGGGGACAAATCTAGTTGTCCAGTGTTTGCCATCATTAGTGTGCAAACATAACTGTGGTTGCAGGCAGAGTACTGTGAAAGGTCCCCTACTACTCACCCCTGTCATGCAAATACAATATGCAAAGCCATTTCTGCAGTCTTGTGAGTGCACCTGGCAGCTGTCTGAGAGAAGCCAAGCTCAAAGAGGAGTTATTTACACTAGTCCTTACATCTGAAGGGATCCTTCACTTAGATACACTTTTTAAACATGAAAATTTGCTTTTAATTTACAAGGTACACTGAAATTTTCCAGCCTAAAGAATATAGAGGGAGAATCCCTCCAGCTTATTTGCAGCCTGATCACTGGAAATGCTTCTTCGTTTAACAGATTCCTCGGACTGAGCAGGGAACACAACAGGCTGCAAACAGTATAGCTGCAGATATTATCTGTATGTGTGCTTTTAACACAGGCACAGTGGTGTTAAATTTCTATTATCTCAGCCAATCACACTGTCTCCATAATATCCAGTCAGCTTTACTTTCCTTTGTGGCGTTACTGCTGTTAAGTTTTCTTTTCACCGTTTAATATCTGCCTATGTAAACTTGTTTTTACAGCTAAGATTTGAAATGCGTTTAATTCTTGTAGCCACAAAAAGTTCCTACAAAGTCGTCCTCCTTATTGTCTTCATGGTATCTATGGTAACAGTTTCAATACTTTAGCCCATATGGGACAAAATTACTGCTCCTTTTTGAGGGGAACCTTGTTCTATGGTTTAAAACACAATGCTATTACTTATTTAACCAAAACTTAAACCCATACATCGTTCAGAGTGTTGCTTCCATTGAAACTTAAAGGAGCAATAGCAGCCTAAAGTAACCATTCAGGTTCATATGATTAACACATTGCCAACATGTGTTATAGCCTGTATAAAATTAGCGGTTTTGTCAGTTTGTGTGAAAGTGTGTATGAATACAGTAACATCCATAATTTGAAAGGGGTTCAAAATAAGCAAAAACTTTAGCACATCCAGAATAATGTTCTTTTGACCAGAAAAGATCAGAGCAAAGTAGAGATGTCTGGCTGTAGTGAACAGAGGAGTTTTTGGTGAAACACCTACCAGCATATCTGCAGAAAACTACTATCAAGCACAGAGGTGGAAGTCTGATGGTTTGGGATTGGGCATCTTACAGTTACTAAGTAGACCATTAGCTCCTTTGTATACTAAAATAGTCTTGAGTCACATATAAAGTCATCTAACAACTGAAGCTGGTCTAAATTGGGTCCTATAGTTCTACAGTGACCTCAAAAACACCACCAACTATCCAAAAAGCAATAAGTCAATTCAGTTGTTTCAGTAGTTGGTCAAAATCCAGATCTTGGCATGATATTTATGCTATGACAGCCATATGTAATCAGCACAAGTTTCAGTAAAGTGAATCAACCCTTCCCCCTGACAGGGCCATGAAGAAGACAGAAACAGCTTGTTGTTGCCACTGGAGGCGTTTTTACAACCCGCTGAGTCATAGATTGTGATTCTGGATTTGGGTTTAGTAAAAAAAAAAAAAAAGCTAACCACAGATTTAAACCACACGGGGTTGGTTGCACTGCTTATGCATATGAGATAATGGTTGTATAATCCAAATGATTATTACACACAATCTGGGCCATGCTGAACATGTGTTTAATTTGTGTATGCTATCTGTTTATGGTGGGACACCAGTTTTGAATTTGATCATGCTTTTGATCCTGTATCTAAACGGAAACGGAAAACAAATGATGAAATTTAATTTCAACGTTCCTTTTTCGTTTCCTGTACTTCTGCAAACAAGGCATATGGTGATCTCTTTACCATTCATCATCTCTTTTTTCCAAAAACAGAAGATAGACAAACACAGAAGTGTAATTGTTTTAAGATTGATCCTTAAAAAATGTGGTCAGAATAACAAGCATATAATTTCTGTTTCAGATTGAACTGAACAACTGAAAACATGCCTGCTATCATGTATTTGTCAAATTATTTTACTCTTTTTCATTTGAAGGTGGGTGAAATCCAAAATGGATGGTTAGAAGAACTGTATAAGGTACGTTCGAACATTTCATATTTGGGACGATTTTATGAAGGTCAAAGAAATAGAATCTCTGCTAAATCTGGCCCACTTTTGTTTCTCTTCCAAACATGGAAGAGAAACCAGAGGTGACCCTCTTCACGTGCCTTGAACCTTACACTTTATTTGGTTTGAAACAGACAATCCAGAAGTACAAGCCGCAGTTCATCGCCCTGCACTTCCAGGAGGTGGGAGGAAAGGACTACATGGTCAACATGGACAAAGCAGAAAGCTTCTTTTGGTAAATAAAAAACCAAATACTCCTAAAACACCACCTACTGTTTCAGTCATTAACTTGTAGACTGCATTACATCTAAGCAATCCCATTTTCCTTGCTCCTCCTAGTACTATCGAGTCCAGTGAGGAAATGAAAGAATTTGACAGGAGCTGCATCTATGTGGACACCGAGTTCCAAACTGAAGACAGCTTTACGGTAGGAAACCTGCGAGTCAGAGGTATTCCAGTCTGCTTCCACAAGGTGGAGTTCTCCTCCACATAATCGAAGCCACAGCGGCAGCTGGAGGCATTGGATGCACTCTGATGCTTGATATAAATCTGAAGCAGATGTTAACTGATACTAATACAAAACACATCCATTTGACTGCATAGTAAGGTCATGTTGGACAAAACTTGGAGGGCATTTTGGAAAACCTTGAAATCATGCTTTGTTTTCTGTGTTTTAACTATTTTTAATAGGTATAGAATGTTTGGCGGTTCCAATCGATCAAATGCAATAATGAACTTGTACCGTCCAGTCTTTAATGATGTACTACAGGTGTTTTTTTGTGCTTTTTTTAGGCACAGGTGGCCTTTATTTTTCTCTGAAATGTGTTAGAGAGAGAGAAGGGAAGACATGCGGCAAATGTCAACGGGCCAGGACTTGAACCCCTGACAGCCGCATCGAGGACCAAGGCCTCTGTACATGGGTTGCGCGCTTAACTCCTGTGGTGGCTGTTATTAATTGGAAAACTTAAAAATCATCTCTATTTTAAGTGCTTGTATCAGTTAGCTCGCCCTCCTCTCAAGACGACACTCCTAGAGGAAACAAGGTTCTTTGTCTGTGTTCACATTTTTTTCCTTTTTCAGAACTTCACCAATCAAAGCTTCCGTGCAACATGAGCATTCTTCAAAATCCCAGCCTTTTGTTTGGAAGATGGATCTTATAGATATAGTGTAAAACATTGTTGGAGCTGTAACACGGTGCAGGCACAGAGAGATGAGATGCCTTTAAAGACAGATTTGTTTGGTCAGCCATGGCGCTTACGTACTGAACCGAGACTTTCTGTTCATAGCTGCAGTCTGACGTATTTCTCCTAAAATTCTAAAGTGCTGTTATGTAGCTGTGAGCAAGTGTGGACCAGTTAGTGGTAGCAAGATATACTTTAGTTTAACAAAGTTATGGTTTCAAAGCTGCAAAAACCTTTAGCTGTTTTATCCCCTCTGATTGCACATGCCCACAGTGAAACATGGTGGTGGCGGCATAATGATCTGGGGTAACCTTTCTTAAGATAAAGCTGGGGTTTTTGTCATGGTGGATGAAACTTTGAACCGTTCCAAATACTGATCAGTTCTAGTCATGGGCCATTCACTGGTATCAATGTATGCCGAGGTTTTAAACAGAGCTGCATAATATTAGGAAACTATTTAACAGCGATACTGTTGCTCAGAATTGCAGTGATGATATTGATTATGATTAACCCACCTTTTCCCAACCCTCTTCTTTCTCTACCATAAAACAGTGTTCTAACTACTCTCTATGAGCCATAGCATCCCGGTCACTAGTATTAATGGCAGCTGGAGTCTATCTAACCACACAAATATATGTTTTTGATAATTAGAGTGTGAAAGCATGACGCTGAAAATATAATATCTTACCTAATATTGCATTCAAGCAGTCCTTTGCGATTTCTGTTCTGCATACAGTGATACTGTGATGACCATTGTGGTTCATTATATTGTGCTGATTGAGTTTTAAACGGGTTCAGCTTCAAAACCATAGAAACGTTTCTGTTAGACTATTTCTGTGGATTAAAGTTCTTTTAAATTAGATGCAGAAGAAAAGATTCTGAGTGACCCAAGTTTCTGACAGTTTGGTGCTTAGAGTAACACAGAGCTGCCCCTAACCCACCTAATGGTGGGTTAGGGGCAGTACAGAGAGATTAAGTACAGAAAGTACTTAAGTACTTAAAGTACAGAAAAGAATGTATTAGTGGTTTTGTGTGCATTATTGGAAATAATTATTTATTCTGTCCATGTTTTTCATTCTGTGGAAACTAAAGGAAACTAAAGGAGGGCTCAGTCTCCCCATTGGTCATGCATGTCATTTCTTGAATCCACCTTTTTTAACCTCATGTTGCACCAATCAACTCATAGTTCGTTAAACTGTGTTTACAGTTGGCCATAATGGCTTTGTCAGCACTCTGTCAGAGTTTCGGTCCCGGTTGGGGGAAACAGTTCTCCTTACAGAAAAGTAGCTGTGTTTTTCTTCAACTATTAACCCTTCCTCCTCCCAGGTGAAACCCTCACACAGCACCCCTGACAGTAGGGGTCAATGCCTGCATCTGTAGACTGAAGGTGCGTGAAGCAAAAAGGGGGGGCAAGTCAATGACCAGGTAAGAGAGAGAGAGAGAGACGGGCCAAAGTCAATACATTTAACTCTAGATTAAAACTATTGATCCCAGGCTATTTGTAAACGATAAATTAATGGTGTCCGGTGTGGCGGAAGACAGCTGGGACTAAGTTTTCCCCTGCAGTCTAGCGTTTGCACCCTTCTTTCTTTGCCCTGAGAGGGTCGCAACCCCCCCTGCACCCCTCTCCCCAACCACCAACCCACATAATGCCTCATTCTCATTTCAGTCGTGCCACCCGCATTGATTTTCAATTTGTTTCCCCTTGGCTGTGGATCATCAGTTATAAAGCTGAGAGAGAGAGAGGTAAGGGGTGGGTGGGTGGCTGGGTTGGTGGGTGGCTTGGGGGGAGGTCTGCTTTCTCAGGGGCTGCAGACGTAGAGCGGCATGCATCCCCAGTACAAATGGTGTTTTGATAAAAAATCACTCGAAAGTCAATATTTTTTTTATTAAACTGTGCACAAACCTGATTGATGAAGACGGGTGTTTGGCCGAGTATGTGAAGGAGTGTGTGTGTGTGTGTGTGTGTGTGTACCTAACTGAACATAACGCTGCTAGTAATCCAACATGAATTAGGCTTCCCTTCAGGAATCTCTGGAGAGGAACTTAACTTACAGTAAAGTAACGTTTTTTTGCATTTCAGAAACATTCCAACTCGTGCAGATCTGCTCAAGTAAACTCCTCAGTGGCGCTCTCTAGCCCTACGTCAGACAAGTCGCTCACTAATTGTTGTTCACTGAAGCCGTCAAAGCAGACACCACTATTTTAATAAACGAGGATGACTTTGGCACTGAAGATAAACGATCTCTTCAGGGAGAGATCTCTCATGCTCTGGATAAACGTACGTGTGGTGTGTGTGTGTGTGTGTGTGTGTGTGTGTGTGTGTGTGTGTGTGTGTGTGTGTAGCCCAGCTTTCTGTCACGCCCTTACTCTCTCCATGCGCTCACTTATTTTTCTTTTTGCCCCTGCTCAGAGCGTCGGCGTTGGCAGACAGCAGGCCTACTGCTTAATACCTTTTAAATGGTTTTAATTTTCTGTCTTTATTGATTTCACAGGGCATGATTAATCAGATCAGTGGAGCAGACAGTTAGTACATTAAAAATTGTCAGGCCCATGTCAAGGATGATTGGGTGCTGAAGTGTGCGCACAGTGGTCTGAAACTGGCGATGGTGAACATTTTTGTTCTTTAAAGTTGCATATGTTTTTTTCTTTGTTTTGCACAATAGAAAAAGTAAATATATAACCAAGCAATATAGTTTTGCAATGCCCAAAGTACAATCTATGCATTATTGTCACCTTTGAGATGAGCCCTGTGTTTATGTCTGCATTTAGTTTTGGTTTCATTTTAAGGAATTACTTTAACTGGATTCCAAGAAGGTCTTTAATGACTTCTGTGAAATGCAAAGCTGCAGAACTGACCGTAAAAATATTTTAGGCACGTGTTCAGATGACTGATGTTTGTTTTATGGTTTGTAAGCTGCAATGTCAGGATATATGCAACAGATACACAAAGCTAACATGCACTAATGTGGATACATTTGTTAAATAGCCTTTAAAAAAATGTATCTTTTACTGTATGCTATAGCATTATCTCACACCGAAAGTTATAGGAAATTCCAACTTTTAAATTAATTTGTCTTTTTAGAGAATGAAAGTTATCTCACATTAAGAGAGAACAGTTCTTAACAACATCACCAGTGGCACAATTGTTGACACCCCAGCTGACAACATTGACAACCACCTTTTGCAAACCGTACAGAACTTAGGCCCTGATCTTCAAACTGGCTAATCTACAAAGCAGGTGTAAATCAAATTGCGTTTGTAAAAACAGCAGAGCAGCAGGCGCAAACATTTTAGCGTGTTTACCTTCACAAATATGCAAAACATATGATAATAACCCAAATGCGCAACATTTTGGGAGGAGGATATGCAAATATACCCCTACCACCCACAATGCAATTTATCAAACCTGAAACTGGGGTGTTGTCAGCCTAGACACGGCCCTGTCCAGCTGCCCCGTGTGCGCACCCATGCCGGAGGGCGCGTGCTACTTTGGACACAGCTCTGGCCTCCTGTGTAACGGCCTGTAACCCATCATTCTGATCAAAGGTGAAGCAGGATGTAGTCTTTGCCTCACTGGGTCTGTCCGAACCAGAAACATAGCAGAACAACCTCAAACTCAGCGTTTTGGATGCGCAGCTACCCAATCGGAGGCACCCAGCACAAATTAACAGAGAGGGGAAATAATCTCTTCAGGGAAGAGGCTGCAATGACAAACCTCAAACTGTAACAGTCCAGAAAAGCAGGAGCAGAACGGAACAAAAGGAAAAAATCAGCAACTGGATAATTTATAATGATGCAGTGCAACAACCCCTGTATGCTTCAAGCGCCACAGCAGAGAGAATTTGTTTGCTTTTCTTCCAGTTCCACTGGGGGCCGTAGCTGCCAGCCAGTAGAAAATAGGGCATACTGCACCTCTTTTACACTTGTTATCCATTGCGCACATAATCTTTGTAGATCATGCGCAACTCGCCCACAATTGTTTTTATTTTTTTTGCACAAGGGATTTAGTCCTTTTTATTTGGCCCTTAGTCTTCTAAACAATGTAGGAGCATATAAAGAGAGGCACCTTTGACCATTCCTCTTTACATAATCTCCCTAGATCATCAGAGTCATGTGTCCTCTTTTATACTCGTTTCACTTCTTTCCCCTTACAGTTTTTTTCTAGGATTTTGGTCGAGGGAATGAGATGGTAATCATTATCCTACAGAATGACCCAGTGATAACTCATTTTCAGTTCACTGGGCTCCAGATTTTTACATAATGTGTCCTGGTGTTCCAAAGAGTACATGTTGCGATGGAGTCAACAATGTTTCAGTGACTTTTGGAAGAGAAACAGGCTCACAGCATCACAGATCCTCCACCATATACCATATTGTTGACCCAGATATCTAAATTTAGGCTTTATCCAATTTTCTGGGGTAATCTCTGCCATTTTCTTCTTGTGATGCTATATTTTAGAGATACTACTGTATTTTCTTCCTTTTATAATCCGTGTTAAGAAGAAAACCATTGTCATGCAGTTTTTTTTTTTTACACATCCTTACCTCAGATGTTAAAAAATGTAACTAACCATTTATTTGGCAATTGTAATATAGTAGCGATTTAAATTTTTTGGGATATTTTTAAAAGAAAGTTAGCTTTTTTTTCCCTGACCAGTTTCTGGACTCTTTATCGAGTTTTGAATATTTTCTGTTTTTCATATCTCTACAGGCTTTGGGCAGCATGTACTTCATCCACAGGGCACTGAAAAACATCTATCAGTATGACTTTATTGGTAAGAAAGCATGAAGTTTATGTTCATATGTTATTTGTTTAGAATGCATCAGGTTGTGATTTCTATGTTTTTTGCTTTCTCAACATATACTTTTATAAGTGATTGAAATCTATTTGGATGCAGCGTAACTCACTTTTTTGATTAATTGCTTCCACCCTGCAAGGGACAGCGACGTTGTTGCATATGATTGGCAAAATTGCTGTAAATTTTTATAGGATATTTTAAGATGTTTCTGTGTGATGATAGTTTGATGGCTCTACTGCCCAGGCAGGTATTTGCAAAGTGCTCAAATCTAAAGTGGAGCTGTTATTTCTGCCGCTGTATAGTCCAGTCACGTTAGGTGTGAAAAAGCTCGGCAGAAAAGCTTATGGAAGAGCCATAAACATCTCGGAGCTGCCACTTGCCGTGTGGCCTAAACCGATCGTCGTTGGCCAAACGAAGTCTAATGGCTCCCGCTTATAGATTCTCTCATCGCGTATGCCGCTCTGATGAGGTTAACACCAGTTTATTGATCGCTGTTTGCATGTTTTCTCACTCTTTTCCATGTCACCGCCCTCACTCTGCCTTCCCTCTGCTCCCAGTTAAGGATTTTAAAACCGTGTCGGGACAGACCAAGTACGTGGGCTCACTGAACGGCGTCTCCACCGTGGAGAAAGAAAAATTCCCAAAGAATTTCTGGCCTGATGTGAGTATGTATGCAAGAGTGTGGGGGAGAGTTATGGGAGGGGGTGCTAATGGGCTGAAGGGAGATGCTGGGAAAAATGAGTCCGCTGGGGCTGCTGCAGTCGTCTGACAGAGAGATGAGACAAATTATCTGCAAGAATCAATAATTATCAGTTTGGCTCTTTAAAGACATGGCTCCCTGGTATTTAGTGATTCTGTCCCATTTGTCTCTGTTGCAGTTCAAGTGGTCCAGAAAGGGCTTCCTGAGGACCCGCTGGATCATACACAACCAGTACGTAACACATGCCAAATATCACAAGCTGTAGGGCTTGACTCCGAAACATTCAGCTCCTGTTATTGTAATTCTGATAATGCTTGTATTAAGAGTAAAATGACCTTATTGTGAACTTTCCAGACTGATTTATAAATCACTGTTTGATACACGCATAGGGGATTGAAAGTAGGGATACGAGGAACAGAGTTTATATAATATTTTCTAAACAGAAAATGAAATGGTCTTCAAAATAAAATATTTATAATGAAAAAAGAGCTGTGACACGATATGTCTCTGTGTAAAAAGACATTTTTAAACACCTCCCTGATGCTGACAAGAGCTAACTCTCAATCTTCTTTTATCAGAATAAAGAGTGTTACTAGGGGGTGTTTCTTTTGTTTTGAAGTCTGCAAAAGTGTGGAGTTTGAATTGATAAATTTGGAAAAAATTCAGTTTACTTTCCAGACTGTGTTCCTAATCCGAGTATTTAAACGATACAAATTAGAAATTCTGAGAATTGAATACATTGTCGTTTTATTTATATATATATACACATGGAAAAGTTGACTTTAACTAATAAACATTGATGTTTCTTGGCGATGAAGATGAAAAACAATGCTAATGCTTACTAATCTCTCATTATAAAACATTAATTAGTTATTTCAGCTTGGAAATTCAAACAGGATTCCTCATTGTTTTGATTAATTGTAGTTCAGTAACAATTGATTTAGTGTCTTTGTTTTTGCAGTAGTTGCCTCTGCCCTCATGAGGTTATAAAACATGGCACATATCCATACTTGACACATTATTAAAAAGTTCCCCTTTAAACATTTCCTGTAAATGTATTTACCAACACAAATATTTTTACCTACCACATTTATCATGTGCTTTCCATGGACTTTAGTCACTGTTTACCACCTGCAAGATAAAAACGAACCAGGTCTATGAGGGACAGTATAATGATGCGAGGCAGCTCACATTGTTGCATTCATTTAGTTTTTTATCGTTCACAGCTCATTAAACAGACTAAATTCTTGGCACAAGATGCACTCAGTTGTTTTTGCATTAGGCAGCATCACACTCACTGATAAGAAAGTTGTGGAGGCACCTGGGTTGCCTCACATTCACATGTACTCACTAATGCCCTCACACGTGTGCTCCTATCTGATAAAAGATAGGAGCTTTCTTCCTCTGTCCTCAGCATGATGTCACATTTTGCCAACGTTTGTGTTTTTCGCAGGGGTCTCGACCTGGTCAACATCCACCTGTTTCACGATGCCTCAAACCTCATTGCCGTCAACTCCAGTCCGTCCATTTATTCAGCCAACCGCAAGAAAGCTCTCAGATATGTCATCAACAGGTGGGATCAGTAGCTGCGCACCGCCTCTGCAGTTTTGAGTGGGCTGTTCGAACACATGAAGATGCTTTGATCTAAGCCATTCCTTTGTAGCTCTGACTGAATGTTTATGGTTGATATCGTGCTGCAAAGTAAAGGTTTTGTTCCATAACTGCGCTGTATTAACTTAATCCATTGTCCCATCACCTCAGACCAGATTATCTGGCCCTGCTGAAAAAAAAGCATCTTGACTATAGGATGTTCGAAACTTCAGATATTGTTTTATACACCTAACCCACCTTAAACATCTCTACAACTTTTTGCCTGATCTGTCTGCTGTGTACTTTGGTCTTCATGACGACGTTTTGTCACTAATGTTCTTTAAGAAACCTCTGAGAACAGGTGGATTTATACTTAGATTACAGTACACATTGACGGACTATATTAACTTATTTGGAACATCCTAAGAAATTGGTTGACTAGATTTTATTTAGGAGTATTAGAGTAAAAGGGACTGAATAAAAAAATAATGACACATTTTTCGGATTTTTATTTTTATTTGACATTTTGAAAACAAGGTAGCGTAGTCCTTCCAGTTCACAATCAAACAATACTTTGTGTCGCTCTCTCATAAAATACTCAGAGGTTTGTGGTTGCAGCATAAAAACAAACAGAATCGATCCATGGGTATGAATGCGTCTAGAAGACAACTGAATTCAATTTAATTCAGTTTATTTATATAGCCCCAATTCATAACACATGTCGTCTCAAGGTACTTCACAAAGGAATTAGTTTGGCTCAATGAGAAACACATTATTTGATCAATTTAAATTAACTATGACCATTTGTTAAGTCATAGGTTTGCACTGAATGATTGAAAAATATTGTTTTTCTTTTTCTAGGATATCAGACAGCCCCTCCAATCCTATTCCCTTTTTCCTGTTTGGAGATTTTAACTTCCGTTTGGACACACTGACTTTAGTCCAGGTATGTTGTAATGTTTTCTAAGTCGTGTAGGTGTATCAGCTTGATATTTAAACACAGAACCCCCAACCCCCTCCTGTGACTTCTGTTTATGTTGCTGGGGCCAGCGTCTGACCATCGAAGCAGATGTTGTGAAAGTGATGAAAGACAGAACGAATGAAGTGGAGAAAATCATATTTGAAGAAAAAGATGATGGCCGCCAGGTAATTACAACAACCAGTCACACGATGCCATCATCAGATTTATTTTAGACACGGCTTTTATGATGCCCACCCTGATCTTTAATTCAGATGCTGCTGCAGATCGAGGAGAAGCTGTTTGAGTACGTGCACCAGGCGGTTTTCAGAAAGGACAATGGCAGGGCGGTAAGAACACAATCCAGACTATCAGTCCTATAAACAAGAAGCTTAGGTTGTTGCAGAACATTCTGTTTTGTTGTCATATACACTCACCGCCCACTTTATTAGGTACACCTTGCTAGTACCGGGTTGGATCCCCTTTTACCTTCAGAACTGCCTTAATCCTTCGTGGCATAGATTCAACAAGGTACTGGAAACATTCCTCAGAGAGTTTGGTCTATATTGACATGATAGCATCACACAGATGCTGCAGATTTGTCGGCTACACATCCATGATGCGAATCTCCCGTTCCACCCACCCAAAAAAGGTGCTCTATTGGATTGAGATCTGGTGACTGTGGAGGCCATTTGAGTCCAGTGAACTCATTGTCATTTTAAGAACCAGTCTGAGATGATTCGTGCTTTATGACATGGCGTGTTATCCTGCTGGAAGTAACCATCAGAAGATGGGTACACTGTGGCAAAAAGGGATGGACATGGTCAGCAACACCACTCAGGTAGGTTGTGGCGTCGACACGATGCTCTTTTTGAAAAGGGGCCCAAAAAGGTGCCAAGAAAATATCCCCACACCATTACACCACCACCCCAGCCTGAACCGTTGATACAAGGCAGGATGGATCCATGCTTTCATGTTGTTGATGCCAAATTCTGACCTTACCATCCGAATGTCTCAACAGAAATCGAGACTCATCAGACCAGGTAACGTTTTTCCAATTTTCTATTGTCCAATTTTGGTGAGTCTGTGCGAATTGTAGCCTCAGTTTCCTGTTTTTAGCTGACAGGAGTGGCAGTGTGGTCTTCTGCTGCTGTAGCCCATCCACCTCAAGGTTCGGCGTGTTGTGCGTTCAGAGATGCTCTTCTGCATGCCTTGGTTGTAACGAGTAGTTATTAGAGTTACTGTTGCCTTTCTAGCTCGAACCACTCAGACCTCTGGCATCACCAAGGCTTTTGCGCCCACAGAACTGCCGCTCACTGGATATTTTCTCTTTTTCGAACCATTCTCTGTAAACCCTAGAGATGGTAGGGCGTGAAAATCCCAGTAGATCAGCAGTTTCTGAAATACTCAGACCAGCCAGTCTGGCACCAACAACCATGCCACGTTCAAAGTCACTTAAATCACCTTTCTTCCCCATTCAGATGCTC
This sequence comes from Crenichthys baileyi, assembly GCA_036173005.1. NCBI lineage: Eukaryota > Metazoa > Chordata > Actinopteri > Cyprinodontiformes > Goodeidae > Crenichthys > Crenichthys baileyi. The sequence goes on from JAHHUM010000036.1 coordinate 707,746, forward strand.
GGTTTGAACTGCAGCAGATCGTCTTGACCATGTCTACATGCCTAAATGCATTGAGTTGCTACCATGTGATTGACTGATTAGAAATTTGCGTTAATGAACGGTTGGACAGGTGTACCTAATAAAGTGGCCAGTGAGTGTATTTTCAGATTACTGTGCACATGTGGACATAGTAAATAAATGACATGCAAAATAAAATAATACCAAACTGTAACGCTTTACTAGGTTTATCTATTTTCTTTTACTCACTTAGTTTATTTTTATTTTAAAAGGCATGACGCTTCCTGTTTGTTTTCCCTCAGCTTTTGAAATACGACAAAGAGATCACATCCTTTCATGATGTTATCAGGGAAGAGGACATCACATTTCCACCCAGGTGAGAATAAATGTGCAATAATGGTAAACAATAATAAAAATGTATAAAAGCTTCTCCTGATCTATCCAAAACTCCACATTTTATTTTGTTGTCTTGTGTTTAGCTACCCCTACATTGAGGACAGCAATCAGCCGAAGCAGTACATGAACACTCGCTGTCCCGCCTGGTGTGATCGTATCCTCATGTCTCACACCGCCCACGATTTGATCAACAGGGTCAGTTGGACCTGCATATTTTCTGCTATGTGATCCTGAGCATGCAGTAGTGGTCTGGAGTTTACATCTATTCATCGTGGGCATGTATATCATAACAGATTTGGGTCATGAAGCACAAAATTAGAACTGGGTGCACAAGTCTGAAGCATAGTGCTGGCTGAGTGTTTGACCACTCTTTCTGGCAGAGCTGGTTGAACTGGTTGCTTTCTAGCCACCTGGAACCTGGTTATCAGCTGTCCAATGCAAAGCTACCACTAGAAGTGAAATGGACCTCTCAGCATGATGCTACCACCGCCATGCTTGACAGTTGGTACTGTACCTCATTATTCTGACGATTCTTTTGTCATTTGAGGGGGACAGTTTGGGTCAGGTGGCTGAAACCTGGGCACGGTTTTACCTTCTGTATACAAGTTTGATTAATCAGAGAGATTGAGCTGTTTGGCCAAAATGAGAGAAGGAATGTTTGGAGCAGTCAAAGTAAAACTTTCAAAGTTAAGAACATCGTTTCCAACATCAGACATTGTGGTGGTAGTAGCATACTACTGGGTCTTTAAAGCTGCCAGTGGTACTGGTACAATATAGAACTAGTACTGGAATGGATAAAGCAGGGTAATATTAAGTATTAGTAATATTAGTATGATGCTTAAATGCCAGGTCCACGTCAGGAAACCAACCAGTTAAATTCATGGGTGTCCTACTCCAGTCCTCAAAGTCTGAATGCCTGCCGGTTTTACATGCGTCCTTGTCCTTTCTTGGAAATGGATGAATCACCTCCCCAAAATAGGAGGTGATTCCCTAACTCTACAGAACCCTGCTAACGGACCCTTTATTGGATCCAGCTGTGTTGAATCAGAGCAACATCAAAGACATGCAGAACCCGGGTCACCGGGGACCTGTCTCCGGACAGCACTGGCTTACATAATCTAGCAATTCTGCCAAAAAAGAGCTGTCCGATATCTAGCCAGAATTAAAGCAGAAGTTTGTTGATGGCTACAAAAGCTTGTGGTTTAGGTGCAGCTTGCGAAGAGACATTGGACCAAATACAAGTCAGGGATTGTGTATGTGTTTGAGCCTGTAGGTTTAATTTTAACCTTGTGTCAATAGGAGAAACCCATAAAAAGCTCAAACTTGTGCACCAAATTCTTGTCTTTAAAATTCATTGAAGCTACTTCTTGTTGGCATTTCCACCCTGCCTGTGGGCTAAAAATCAAGTCTGCCAGTGGTACTGGTACAATATAGAACTAGTACTGGAATGGATAAAGCAGGGTAATATTAAGTATTAGTAATATTAGTATGATGCTTAAATGCCAGGTCCATGTCAGGAAACCAACCAGTTAAATTCATGGGTGTCCTACTCCAGTCCTCAAAGTCTGAATGCCTGCCGGTTTTACATGCGTCCTTGTCCTTTCTTGGAAATGGATGAATCACCTCCCCAAAATAGGAGGTGATTCCCTAACTCTACAGAACCCTGCTAACGGACCCTTTATTGGATCCAGCTGTGTTGAATCAGAGCAACATCAAAGACATGCAGAACCCGGGTCACCGGGGAACTGTCTCCGGACAGCACTGGCTTACATAATCTAGCAATTCTGCCAAAAAGAGCTGTCCGATATCTAGCCAGAATTAAAGCAGAAGTTTGTTGATGGCTACAAAAGCTTGTGGTTTTTGGTGGCAGCTTGCGAAGAGACATTTGGGCCCAAAAAAGTCAGGGATTGTGTATGTGTTTGAGCCTGTAGGTTTAAATTTTAAACCCTTGTGTCAATAGGAGAACCAAAAAGCTCAAACTTGTGCACCAAATTCTTGTCTTTAAAATTCATTGAAGCTACTTCTTGTTGGCATTTCCACCCTGCCTGTGGGCTAAAAATCAAGTCATTTACCCTGGACACACTTCAGATAATAAAGTAAACTACTGAATGTGAGATTTTGTTCCTTGTCTGTTTATAAACGAGTATCAAGTGTTTTTTTCTTTCTGTTTTTAGAGAGATGATGATGATGATGATGCGCAGAGTGTTGTTTACAACACAATTGGTCCTAATGTCTGTATGGGAGACCATAAGGTAAGCCGTTAAAAAAACCATCTGTTCTGGTCGGGCAATAAATCAGCCGCAGAGTGACTCTTTCATGTTTTTTGGTTCTGCTGTAGCCCGTTTTCCTGTCCTTCTTGCTGAAGACAAATAACCATTGACTCCAATCCTTCTCAATGGTAAGAAAATATATAAGTAAGGCACCACATGTGAGAATGCAGTGCTTCCAGAGGGTAGATTTAGAGAGAGATTGTGGTAATCTTGTTCTTCTCCCCGGAGAGCCATAACCAACCCAGCCCAGTGGAGTCAGAATATGAACTAAGATAAAGTACCTGTGGGACCAAGTGCTCCTTTTGTGTCCAGTGTAGTTGAAGCACAGCCGATCAGAACCTTCCACTGATCTATGTCTATTGAATCCTCTGGTCTCTTGCTGCGGCTACACATTAAGTGCATTGCACGACTTCTTTTCATTAATTACAATCTGGATGGTCGGCTGGAGAGGCATTTATCCCGCCCCGGCAGCATATTGGCATTTTTACGGCCATGATTTTGTTTTGCCGCTGTTTAAATTTATTTGTTTAAGGATGGACTGCTTTATCATGATGGTCTTTCTTTAGGGGGCTTTCAAAAAATTGAATTTTT